>OW679201.1:114794118-115147931 GCA_940337035.1 Agriotes lineatus | reverse complement strand
CCCATATGTCCTTAACGTCCCAGACGTCCCAGATGTCCCATATGTTCCTAACGTCCCAGACGTCCCAGATGTCCCATATGTCCCATATGTCCCTAATGTCCCAGGCGTCCTAGATGTTCCATATGTCCCTAACGTCCCAGACGTCACAGATGTCCTAGATGTCCCATATGTCCTTAACGTCCCAGACGTCCCAGATGTCCCATATGTCCCTAACGTCCCAGACGTCCCAGATGTCCATATGTCCCTAATATCCCAGGCGTAGTAAATGTCCCATATGTCCTTAACGTCCCAGACGTCCCAGACGCCCTATATGTCCCATATGTCCTTAACGTCCCAGACGTCCCAGACGTCCTAGATGTCCCATATGTTCTTAACGTCCCAGACGTCTATATGTCCCTAGCATTCCAGACGTCCCATATGTCCCATATGTCCTTAACGTCCCAGACGTCCCAGATGTCCCATATGTAACTAACGTCACAGACGTCCCAGATGTCCCATATGTCCCATATGTCCCTAATGTCCCAGGCGTCCCAGATGTCCCATATGTCCCATATGTCCCTAATGTCCCAGGCGTCCTAAATGTCCCATATGTCCTTAACGTCCCAGACGTCCCAGACGTCCTAGATGTCTCATATGTCCTTAACGTCCCAGACGTCCCAGATGTACCATATGTCCCTAACGTCCCAGACGTCCCAGATGTCCCATATGTCCCATATGTCCCTAATGTCCCAGGCGTCCCAGATGTCCCATATGTCCCTAATGTCCCAGGCGTCCTAAATGTCCCATATGTCCTTATCGTCCCAGACGTCCCAGACGTCCTAGATGTCCCATATGTCCTTAACGTCCCAGACGTCCAGATGTACCATATGTCCTTAACGTCCCAGATGTTCCATATGTCCCTAAAGTCCCAGCCGTCCTAGATGTCTTATATGTCCCTAACGTCCCAGACGTCTCAGATCTCCCATATGTCCCTAACGTCCCAGACGTCCTAGATGTCCCTTATATGCTTAACGTCCCAGACGTCCCAGATGTCCCATATGCCAATAACGTCCCAGACGTCCCAGATGTCCTACATATCCCATATGTCCTATACCTCCCTAACGTCCCAGACGTCCCAGATGTCCGATATGTCCCTTACGTCCCAGATGTTCCATATGTCCCTAAAGTCCCAGCCGTCCTAGATGTCTTATATGTCCCTAACGTCCCAGACGTCCCAGATCTCCCATATGTCCCTAACGTCCCAGACGTCCTAGATGTCCCTTATATGCTTAATGTCCCAGACGTCCCAGATGTCCATATGCCAATAACGTCCAGACGTCCCAGATGTCCTATATGTCCCATATGTCCCTAATGTCCCAGGCGTCCCAGATGTCCCATATGTCCGTAACGTACCAGACGTCCCAGATGTTCAATGTGTCCCATACGTCCCTAATGTCCCAGGCGTCCCAGATGTCCCATATGTCCCAAATGTCCCTAATGTCCCAGGCGTCCTAAATGTCCCATATGTCCTTAACGTTCCAGACGTCCCAGACGTCTTAGATGTCCCAAATGTCCTTAACGTCCCAGACGTCCCAGATGTCCCATATGTCCCTAACGTCCCAGACGTCCCAGATGTCCCATATGTCCCATATGTCCCTAATGTCCGAGGCGTCCCAGATGTCCCATATGTCCCATATGTCCTTAATGTCCCAGGCGTCCTAAATGTACCATATGTCCTTAAAGTCCCGGACGTCCCAGATGTCCCACATGTCCCTAACGTCCCAGACGTCCCAGACGTCCTAGATGTCCCAAATGTCCTTAACGTCCCAGACGTCCCAGATGTCCTAGATGTCCCATATGTCTTTAACGTCCCAGACTTCCCAGATGTCCCATATGTTTCATATGTTTCTAATGTCCCAGGCGTCCTAGATGTTCCATATGTCCCTAACGTCCCAGACGTCCCAGATGTCCTAGATGTCCCATATGTCTTTAACGTCCCAGACGTCCCAGATGTCCCATATATCCCTAACGTCCCAGACGTCCCAGATGTCCCATATGTCCCTAATATCCCAGGCGTAGTAAATGCCCCATATGTCCTTAACGTCCCAGACGTCCCAGACGCCCTAGATGTCCCATATGTCCTTAACGTCCCAAACGTCCCAGACGTCCTAGATGTCCCATATGTCCTTAACGTCCCAGACGTCCCAGATGTCCCATATGTCCCTAGCATCCCAGACATCCCAGATGTCCCATATGTCCTTAACGTCCCAGACGTCCCAGATGTCCCATATGTAACTAACGTCCCAGACGTCCCAGATGTCCCATATGTCCCATATGTCCCTAATGTCCCAGGCGTCCCAGATGTCCCATATGTCCCATATGTCCCTAATGTCCCAGGCGTACTAAATGTCCCATATGTCCTTAACGTCCCAGACGTCCCAGATGTACCATATGTCCCTAACGTCACAGACGTCCCAGATGTCCCATATGTCCCATATGTCCCTAATGTCCCAGACGTCCTAGATGTCCCATATGTCCTTAACGTCCCAGACGTCCCAGATGTCCCATATGTCCCTAATGTCCCAGGCGTACTAAATGTCCCATATGTCCTTAACGTCCCAGACGTCCCAGATGTACCATATGTCCCTAACGTCACAGACGTCCCAGATGTACCATATGTCCCTAACGTCACAGACGTCCCAGATGTCCCATATGTCCCATATGTCCCTAATGTCCCAGACGTCCTAGATGTCCCATATGTCCTTAACGTCCCAGACGTCCCAGATGTCCCATATGTTCCTAACGTCCCAGACGTCCCAGATGTCCCATATGTCCCATATGTCCCTAATGTCCCAGGCGTCCTAGATGTTCCATATGTCCCTAACGTCCCAGACGTCACAGATGTCCTAGATGTCCCATATGTCCTTAACGTCCCAGACGTCCCAGATGTCCCATATGTCCCTAACGTCCCAGACGTCCCAGATGTCCCATATGTCCCTAATATCCCAGGCGTAGTAAATGTCCCATATGTCCTTAACGTCCCAGACGTCCCAGACGCCCTATATGTCCCATATGTCCTTAACGTCCCAGACGTCCCAGACGTCCTAGATGTCCCATATGTTCTTAACGTCCCAGACGTCTATATGTCCCTAGCATTCCAGACGTCCCATATGTCCCATATGTCCTTAACGTCCCAGACGTCCCAGATGTCCCATATGTAACTAACGTCACAGACGTCCCAGATGTCCCATATGTCCCATATGTCCCTAATGTCCCAGGCGTCCCAGATGTCCCATATGTCCCATATGTCCCTAATGTCCCAGGCGTCCTAAATGTCCCATATGTCCTTAACGTCCCAGACGTCCCAGACGTCCTAGATGTCTCATATGTCCTTAACGTCCCAGACGTCCCAGATGTACCATATGTCCCTAACGTCCCAGACGTCCCAGATGTCCCATATGTCCCATATGTCCCTAATGTCCCAGGCGTCCCAGATGTCCCATATGTCCCTAATGTCCCAGGCGTCCTAAATGTCCCATATGTCCTTATCGTCCCAGACGTCCCAGACGTCCTAGATGTCCCATATGTCCTTAACGTCCCAGACGTCCCAGATGTACCATATGTCCTTAACGTCCCAGATGTTCCATATGTCCCTAAAGTCCCAGCCGTCCTAGATGTCTTATATGTCCCTAACGTCCCAGACGTCTCAGATCTCCCATATGTCCCTAACGTCCCAGACGTCCTAGATGTCCCTTATATGCTTAACGTCCCAGACGTCCCAGATGTCCCATATGCCAATAACGTCCCAGACGTCCCAGATGTCCTACATATCCCATATGTCCTATACCTCCCTAACGTCCCAGACGTCCCAGATGTCCGATATGTCCCTTACGTCCCAGATGTTCCATATGTCCCTAAAGTCCCAGCCGTCCTAGATGTCTTATATGTCCCTAACGTCCCAGACGTCCCAGATCTCCCATATGTCCCTAACGTCCCAGACGTCCTAGATGTCCCTTATATGCTTAATGTCCCAGACGTCCCAGATGTCCCATATGCCAATAACGTCCCAGACGTCCCAGATGTCCTATATGTCCCATATGTCCCTAATGTCCCAGGCGTCCCAGATGTCCCATATGTCCGTAACGTACCAGACGTCCCAGATGTTCAATGTGTCCCATACGTCCCTAATGTCCCAGGCGTCCCAGATGTCCCATATGTCCCAAATGTCCCTAATGTCCCAGGCGTCCTAAATGTCCCATATGTCCTTAACGTTCCAGACGTCCCAGACGTCTTAGATGTCCCAAATGTCCTTAACGTCCCAGACGTCCCAGATGTCCCATATGTCCAATATGTTTCTAATGTCCCAGGCGTCCTATATGTTCTATATGTCCCTAAGGTCCCAGACGTCCCAGATGTCCTATATGTCCCATATGTCCTTAACGTCCCAGACGTCCCAGATGTCCCATATGTCCTTAACGTCCCAGACGTCCCAAATGTCCCATATGTCCCTAATGTCCCAGGCGTCCTAAATGTCCCATATGTCCTTAACGTCCCAGACGTCCCAGATGTCCCATATGTCCCATATGTTTCTAATGTCCCAGGCGTCCTATATGTTCCATATGTCCCTAAGGTCCCAGACGTCCCAGATGTCCTATATGTCCCATATGTCCTTAACGTCCCAGACGTCCCAGATGTCCCATATGTCCTTAACGTCCCAGACGTCCCAAATGTCCCATATGTCCCTAATGTCCCAGGCGTCCTAAATGTCCCATATGTCCTTAACGTCCCAGACGTCCCAGGCGTCCCAGATGTCCCATATGTCCCAAATGTCCCTAATGTCCCAGGCGTCCTAAATGTCCCATATGTCCTTAACGTTCCAGACGTCCCAGACGTCTTAGATGTCCCAAATGTCCTTAACGTCCCAGACGTCCCAGATGTCCCATATGTCCCATATGTTACTAATGTCCCAGGCGTCCTATATGTTCCATATGTCCCTAAGGTCCCAGAAGTCCCAGATGTCCTATATGTCCCATATGTCCTTAACGTCCCAGACGTCCCAGATGTCCTTAACGTCCCAGACGTCCCAAATGTCCCATATGTCCCTAAAGTCCCAGGCGTCCTAAATGTCCCATATGTCATTAACGTCCCGGACGTCCCAGATGTCCCATATGTCCCTAACGTCCCAGACGTCCCAGATGTCCCATATGTCCCATATGTCCCTAATGTCCGAGGCGTCCCAGATGTCCCATATGTCCCATACGTCCTTAATGTCCCAGGCGTCCTAAATGTACCATATGTCCTTAAAGTCCCGGACGTCCCAGATGTCCCACATGTCCCTAACGTCCCAGACGTCCCAGACGTCCTAGATGTCCCAAATGTCCTTAACGTCCCAGACGTCCCAGATGTCCTAGATGTCCCATATGTCTTTAACGTCCCAGACGTCTCAGATGTCCCATATATCCCTAACGTCCCAGACGTCCCAGATGTCCCATATGTTTCATATGTTTCTAATGTCCCAGGCGTCCTAGATGTTCCATATGTCCCTAACGTCCCAGACGTCCCAGATGTCCTAGATGTCCCATATGTCTTTAACGTCCCAGACGTCCCAGATGTCCCATATATCCCTAACGTCCCAGACGTCCCAGATGTCCCATATGTCCCTAATATCCCAGGCGTAGTAAATGTCCCATATGTCCTTAACGTCCCAGACGTCCCAGACGCCCTAGATGTCCCATATGTCCTTAACGTCCCAAACGTCCCAGACGTCCTAGATGTCCCATATGTCCTTAACGTCCCAGACGTCCCAGATGTCCCATATGTCCCTAGCATCCCAGACGTCCCAGATGTCCCATATGTCCTTAACGTCCCAGACGTCCCAGATGTCCCATATGTAACTAACGTCCCAGACGTCCCAGATGTCCCATATGTCCCATATGTCCCTAATGTCCCAGGCGTCCCAGATGTCCCATATGTCCCATATGTCCCTAATGTCCCAGGCGTACTAAATGTCCCATATGTCCTTAACGTCCCAGACGTCCCAGATGTACCATATGTCCCTAACGTCACAGACGTCCCAGATGTCCCATATGTCCCATATGTCCCTAATGTCCCAGACGTCCTAGATGTCCCATATGTCCTTAACGTCCCAGACGTCCCAGATGTCCAATATGTCCCTAGCATCCCAGACGTCCCAGATGTCCCATATGTCCTTAACGTCCCAGACGTCCCAGATGTACCATATGTCCCTAACGTCACAGACGTCCCAGATGTCCCATATGTCCCATATGTCCCTAATGTCCCAGGCGTACTAAATGTCCCATATGTCCTTAACGTCCCAGACGTCCCAGATGTACCATATGTCCCTAACGTCACAGACGTCCCAGATGTACCATATGTCCCTAACGTCACAGACGTCCCAGATGTCCCATATGTCCCATATGTCCCTAATGTCCCAGACGTCCTAGATGTCCCATATGTCCTTAACGTCCCAGACGTCCCAGAAGTCCCATATGTTCCTAACGTCCCAGACGTCCCAGATGTCTCATATGTCCCATATGTCCCTAATGCCCCAGGCGTCCTAGATATTCCATATGTCCCTAACGTCCCAGACGTCCTAAATGTCCAATATGTCCCTAACGTCCCAGACGTCCCATATGTCCTTAACGTCCCAGACGTCCCAGACGTCCTAAATGTCCCATATGACCCTAACGTCCCAGACGTCTCAGACGTCCTAGATGTCCTATATGTCCCTAACGTCCCAGACGTCTCAGACGTCCAAATGTCCCATATGTCCCTAACGTCCCAGGCGTCCCAGATGTCCCATATGTCCCAAATGTCCTTAATGTCCCAGGCGTCCTAAATGTCGAATATGTCCTTAACGTCCCAGACGTCCCAGATGTCCTAGATGTCCCATATGTCCTTACCGTCCCAGACGTCCCAGATGTCCCATATGTTCTTAACGTCCCAGACGTCCCAGATGTCTCATATGTCCCTAATGTCCCAGGCGTCCTAAATGTCCCATATGTCCTTAACGTCCCAGACGTCCCCGACGCCCTAGATGTCCCATATGTCATTAACGTCCCGGACGTCCCAGATGTCCCATATGTCTCTAACGTCCCAGACGTCCCAGATGTCCCATATGTCCCATATGTCCCTAATGTCCGAGGCGTCCCAGATGTCCCATATGTCCCATATGTCCCTAATGTCCCAGGCGTCTTAAATGCCCCATATGTCCTTAACGTCCCAGACGTCCCAGACGTCCTAGATGTCCCATATGTCCTTAAAGATTCAGACGTCCCAGATGTGCCATATGTCCCATGTGTCCCTAATGACCCAGGCGTCCTAGATGTTCCATATGTCCCTAACGTCCAAGACGTCCTAAATGTCCCATATGTCCATAACGTCCCAGACGTCCTAGATGTCTTATATGCCCCTAACGTCCCAGACGTCCCAGATCTCCCATATGTCCCTAACGTCCAGACGTCCTAGATGCCCCTTATATCCTTAACGTCCCAGACGTCCCAGATGTCCCATATGTCAATAACGTCCCAGACGTCCCAGATGTCCTATATGTCCCATATGTCCCTAATGTCCCAGGTGTCCCAGACCTCCCATATGTCCCATATGTCCCTAATGTCTAGGGCGTCCTAAATGTCCCATATGTCCTTAACGTCCCAGACGTCCCAGACGTCCCAGATATTCCATATGTCCCATATGTCCCTAATGTCCAGTGCGTCCTAAATGTCCCATATCTCCTTAACGTCCCAGACGTCCCAGACGTCCTAGATGTCCCAAATGTCCTTAACGTCCCAGACGTCCCAGATGTCCCATATGTTTCATATGTTTCTAATGTCCCAGGCGTCCTAGATGTTCCATATGTCCCTAACGTCTCAGACGTCCCAGATGTCCCATATGTCCCTAATATCCCAGGCGTAGTAAATGTCCCATATGTCCTTAACGTCCCAGACGTCCCAGACGCCCTATATGTCCATATGTCCTTAACGTCCCAGACGTCCCAGACGTCCTAGATGTCCCATATGTTCTTAACGTCCCAGACGTCCCAGATGTCCCATATGTCCCTAGCATTCCAGACGTCCCATATGTCCCATATGTCCTTAACGTCCCAGACGTCCCAGATGTCCCATATGTAACTAACGTCCCAGACGTCACAGATGTCCTAGATGTCCCATATGTCCTTAACGTCCCAGACGTCCCAGATGTCCCATATGTCCCTAACGTCCCAGACGTCCCAGATGTCCCATATGTCCCTAATATCCCAGGCGTAGTAAATGTCCCATATGTCCTTAACGTCCCAGACGTCCCAGACGCCCTATATGTCCCATATGTCCTTAACGTCCCAGACGTCCCAGACGTCCTAGATGTCCCATATGTTCTTAACGTCCCAGACGTCCCAGATGTCCCATATGTCCCTAGCATTCCAGACGTCCCATATGTCCCATATGTCCTTAACGTCCCAGACGTCCCAGATGTCCCATATGTAACTAACGTCCAGACGTCCCAGATGTCCCATATGTCCCATATGTCCCTAATGTCCCAGGCGTCCCAGATGTCCCATATGTCCCTAATGTCCCAGGCGTCCTAAATGTCCCATATGTCCTTAACGTCCCAGACGTCCCAGACGTCCTAGATGTCTCATATGTCCTTAACGTCCCAGACGTCCCAGATGTACCATATGTCCCTAACGTCCCAGACGTCCCAGATGTCCCATATGTCCCATATGTCCCTAATGTCCCAGGCGTCCCAGATGTCCCATATGTCCCTAATGTCCCAGGCGTCCTAAATGTCCCATATGTCCTTATCGTCCCAGACGTCCCAGACGTCCTAGATGTCCCATATGTCCTTAACGTCCCAGACGTCCCAGATGTACCATATGTCCTTAACGTCCAGATGTTCCATATGTCCCCAAAGTCCCAGCCGTCCTAGATGTCTTATATGTCCCTAACGTCCCAGACGTCTCAGATCTCCCATATGTCCCTAACGTCCCAGACGTCCTAGATGTCCCTTATATGCTTAACGTCCAGACGTCCCAGATGTCCCATATGCCAATAACGTCCCAGACGTCCCAGATGTCCTATATATCCCATATGTCCTATACCTCCCTAACGTCCCAGACGTCCCAGATGTCCGATATGTCCCTTACGTCCCAGATGTTCCATATGTCCCTAAAGTCCCAGCCGTCCTAGATGTCTTATATGTCCCTAACGTCCCAGACGTCCCAGATCTCCCATATGTCCCTAACGTCCCAGACGTCCTAGATGTCCCTTATATGCTTAATGTCCCAGACGTCCCAGATGTCCCATATGCCAATAACGTCCCAGACGTCCCAGATGTCCTATATGTCCCATATGTCCCTAATGTCCCAGGCGTCCCAGACCTCCCATATGTCCCATATGTCCCTAACGTCCAGGGCGTCCTAAATGTACAATATGTCCTTAACGTCCCAGACGTCCCAGACGTCCTAGATGTCCCATATGTCCTAACCACCCAGACGTCCCAGATATCCCATATGTCCCATATGTCCCTAATGTCCCAGGCGTCCCAGATGTCCCATATGTCCGTAACGTACCAGACGTCCCAGATGTTCAATGTGTCCCATACGTCCCTAATGTCCCAGGCGTCCCAGATGTCCCATATGTCCCAAATGTCCCTAATGTCCCAGGCGTCCTAAATGTCCCATATGTCCTTAACGTTCCAGACGTCCCAGACGTTTTAGATGTCCCAAATGTCCTTAACGTCCCAGACGTCCCAGATGTCACATATGTCCCATATGTTTCTAATGTCCCAGGCGTCCTATATGTTCCATATGTCCCTAAGGTCCCAGACGTCCCAGATGTCCTATATGTCCCATATGTCCTTAACGTCCCAGACGTCCCAGATGTCCCATATGTCCTTAACGTCCCAGACGTCCCAAATGTCCCATATGTCCCTAATGTCCCAGGCGTCCTAAATGTCCCATATGTCCTTAACGTCCCAGACGTCCCAGATGTCCCATATGTCCCATATGTTTCTAATGTCCCAGGCGTCCTATATGTTCCATATGTCCCTAAGGTCCCAGACGTCCCAGATGTCCTATATGTCCCATATGTCCTTAACGTCCCAGACGTCCCAGATGTCCCATATGTCCTTAACGTCCCAGACGTCCCAAATGTCCCATATGTCCCTAATGTCTCAGGCGTCCTAAATGTCCCATATGTCCTTAACGTCCCAGACGTCCCAGGCGTCCCAGATGTCCCATATGTCCCAAATGTCCCTAATGTCCCAGGCGTCCTAAATGTCCCATATGTCCTTAACGTTCCAGACGTCCCAGACGTCTTAGATGTCCCAAATGTCCTTAACGTCCCAGACGTCCCAGATGTCCCATATGTCCCATATGTTTCTAATGTCCCAGGCGTCCTATATGTTCCATATGTCCCTAAGGTCCCAGACGTCCCAGATGTCCTATATGTCCCATATGTCCTTAACGTCCCAGACGTCCCAGATGTCCTTAACGTCCCAGACGTCCCAAATGTCCCATATGTCCCTAATGTCCCAGGCGTCCTAAATGTCCCATATGTCATTAACGTCCCGGACGTCCCAGATGTCCCATATGTCCCTAACGTCCCAGACGTCCCAGATGTCCCATATGTCCCATATGTCCCTAATGTCCGAGGCGTCCCAGATGTCCCATATGTCCCATATGTCCTTAATGTCCCAGGCGTCCTAAATGTACCATATGTCCTTAAAGTCCCGGACGTCCCAGATGTCCCACATGTCCCTAACGTCCCAGACGTCCCAGACGTCCTAGATGTCCCAAATGTCCTTAACGTCCCAGACGTCCCAGATGTCCTAGATGTCCCATATGTCTTTAACGTCCCAGACGTCCCAGATGTCCCATATATCCCTAACGTCCCAGACGTCCCAGATGTCCCATATGCTTCATATGTTTCTAATGTCCCAGGCGTCCTAGATGTTCCATATGTCCCTAACGTCCCAGACGTCCCAGATGTCCTAGTTGTCCCATATGTCTTTAACGTCCCAGACGTCCCAGATGTCCCATATATCCCTAACGTCCCAGACGTCCCAGATGTCCCATATGTCCCTAATATCCCAGGCGTAGTAACTGTCCCATATGTCCTTAACGTCCCAGACGTCCCAGACGCCCTAGATGTCCCATATGTCCTTAACGTACCAAACGTCCCAGACGTCCTAGAAGTCCCATATGTCCTTAACGTCCCAGACGTCCCAGATGTCCCATATGTCCCTAGCATCCCAGACGTCCCAGATGTCCCATATGTCCTTAACGTCCCAGACGTCCCAGATGTCCCATATGTAACTAACGTCCCAGACGTCCCAGATGTCCCATATGTCCCATATGTCCCTAATGTCCCAGGCGTCCCAGATGTCCCATATGTCCCATATGTCCCTAATGTCCCAGGCGTACTAAATGTCCCATATGTCCTTAACGTCCCAGACGTCCCAGATGTACCATATGTCCCTAACGTCACAGACGTCCCAGATGTCCCATATGTCCCATATGTCCCTAATGTCCCAGACGTCCTAGATGTCCCATATGTCCTTAACGTCCCAGACGTCCCAGATGTCCCATATGTCCCTAGCATCCCAGACGTCCCAGATGTCCCATATGTCCTTAACGTCCCAGACGTCCCAGATGTACCATATGTCCCTAACGTCACAGACGTCCCAGATGTCCCATATGTCCCATATGTCCCTAATGTCCCAGGCGTACTAAATGTCCCATATGTCCTTAACGTCCCAGACGTCCCAGATGTACCATATGTCCCTAACGTCACAGACGTCCCAGATGTACCATATGTCCCTAACGTCACAGACGTCCCAGATGTCCCATATGTCCCATATGTCCCATATGTCCCTAATGTCCCAGACGTCCTAGATCTCCCATATGTCCCTAACGTCCCAGACGTCCTAGATGTCCCTTATATGCTTAATGTCCCAGACGTCCCAGATGTCCCATATGCCAATAACGTCCCAGACGTCCCAGATGTCCTATATGTCCCATATGTCCCTAATGTCCCAGGCGTCCCAGACCTCCCATATGTCCCATATGTCCCTAACATCCAGGGCGTCCTAAATGTCCAATATGTCCTTAACGTCCCAGACGTCCCAGACGTCCTAGATGTCCCATATGTCCTAACCACCCAAACGTCCCAGATATCCCATATGTCCCATATGTCCCTAATGTCCCAGGCGTCCCAGATGTCCCATATGTCCGTAACGTACCAGACGTCCCAGATGTTCAATGTGTCCCATACGTCCCTAATGTCCCAGGCGTCCCAGATGTCCCATATGTCCCAAATGTCCCTAATGTCCCAGGCGTCCTAAATGTCGCATATGTCCTTAACGTTCCAGACGTCCCAGACGTCTTAGATGTCCCAAATGTCCTTAACGTCCCAGACGTCCCAGATGTCCCATATGTCCCATATGTTTCTAATGTCCCAGGCGTCCTATATGTTCCATATGTCCCTAAGGTCCCAGACGTCCCAGATGTCCTATATGTCCCATATGTCCTTAACGTCCCAGACGTCCCAGATGTCCCATATGTCCTTAACGTCCCAGACGTCCCAAATGTCCCATATGTCCCTAATTTCCCAGGCGTCCTAAATGTCCCATATGTCCTTAACGTCCCAGACGTCCCAGATGTCCCATATGTCCCATATGTTTCTAACGTCCCAGGCGTCCTATATGTTCCATATGTCCCTAAGGTCCCAGACGTCCCAGATGTCCTATATGTCCCATATGTCCTTAACGTCCCAGACGTCCCAGATGTCCCATATGTCCTTAACGTCCCAGACGTCCCAAATGTCCCATATGTCCCTAATGTCCCAGGCGTCCTAAATGTCCCATATGTCCTTAACGTCCCAGACGTCCCAGGCGTCCCAGATGTCCCATATGTCCCAAATGTCCCTAATGTCCCAGGCGTCCTAAATGTCCCATATGTCCTTAACGTTCCAGACGTCCCAGACGTCTTAGATGTCCCAAATGTCCTTAACGTCCCAGACGTCCCAGATGTCCCATATGTCCCATATGTTTCTAATGTCCCAGGCGTCCTATATGTTCCATATGTCCCTAAGGTCCCAGACGTCCCAGATGTCCTATATGTCCCATATGTCCTTAACGTCCCAGACGTCCCAGATGTCCTTAACGTCCCAGACGTCCCAAATGTCCCATATGTCCCTAATGTCCCAGGCGTCCTAAATGTCCCATATGTCATTAACGTCCCGGACGTCCCAGATGTCCCATATGTCCCTAACGTCCCAGACGTCCCAGATGTCCCATATGTCCCATATGTCCCTAATGTCCGAGGCGTCCCAGATGTCCCATATGTCCCATATGTCCTTAATGTCCCAGGCGTCCTAAATGTACCATATGTCCTTAAAGTCCCGGACGTCCCAGATGTCCCACATGTCCCTAACGTCCCAGACGTCCCAGACGTCCCAGACGTCCTAGATGTCCCAAATGTCCTTAACGTCCCAGACGTCCCAGATGTCCTAGATGTCCCATATGTCTTTAACGTCCGAGACGTCCCAGATGTCCCATATATCCCTAACGTCCCAGACGTCCCAGATGTCCCATATGTTTCATATGTTTCTAATGTCCCAGGCGTCCTAGATGTTCCATATGTCCCTAACGTCCCAGACGTCCCAGATGTCCTAGTTGTCCCATATGTCTTTAACGTCCCAGACGTCCCAGATGTCCCATATATCCCTAACGTCCCAGACGTCCCAGATGTCCCATATGTCCCTAATATCCCAGGCGTAGTAAATGTCCCATATGTCCTTAACGTCCCAGACGTCCCAGACGCCCTAGATGTCCCATATGTCCTTAACGTCCCAAACGTCCCAGACGTCCTAGATGTCCCATATGTCCTTAACGTCCCAGACGTCCCAGATGTCCCATATGTCCCTAGCATCCCAGACGTCCCAGATGTCCCATATGTCCTTAACGTCCCAGACGTCCCAGATGTCCCATATGTAACTAACGTCCCAGACGTCCCAGATGTCCCATATGTCCCATATGTCCCTAATGTCCCAGGCGTCCCAGATGTCCCATATGTCCCATATGTCCCTAATGTCCCAGGCGTACTAAATGTCCCATATGTCCTTAACGTCCCAGACGTCCCAGATGTACCATATGTCCCTAACGTCACAGACGTCCCAGATGTCCCATATGTCCCATATGTCCCTAATGTCCCAGACGTCCTAGATGTCCCATATGTCCTTAACGTCCCAGACGTCCCAGATGTCCCATATGTCCCTAGCATCCCAGACGTCCCAGATGTCCCATATGTCCTTAACGTCCCAGACGTCCCAGATGTACCATATGTCCCTAACGTCACAGACGTCCCAGATGTCCCATATGTCCCATATGTCCCTAATGTCCCAGGCGTACTAAATGTCCCATATGTCCTTAACGTCCCAGACGTCCCAGATGTACCATATGTCCCTAACGTCACAGACGTCCCAGATGTACCATATGTCCCTAACGTCACAGACGTCCCAGATGTCCCATATGTCCCATATGTCCCATATGTCCCTAATGTCCCAGACGTCCTAGATGTCCCATATGTCCTTAACGTCCCAGACGTCCCAGATGTCCCATATGTTCCTAACGTCCCAGACGTCCCAGATGTCCCATATGCCCAATATGTCCCTAATGCCCCAGGCGTCCTAGATATTCCATATGTCCCTAACGTCCCAGACGTCCTAAATGTCCAATATGTCCCTAACGTCCCAGACGTCCCATATGTCCTTAACGTCCCAGACGTCCCAGACGTCCTAAATGTCCCATATGACCCTAACGTCCCAGACGTCTCAGACGTACTAGATGTCCTATATGTCCCTAACGTCCCAGACGTCTCAGACGTCCAAATGTCCCATATGTCCCTAACGTCCCAGGCGTCCCAGATGTCCCATATGTCCCAAATGTCCTTAATGTCCCTGGCGTCCTAAATGTCGAATATGTCCTTAACGTCCCAGACGTCCCAGATGTCCTAGATGTCCCATATGTCCTTACCGTCCCAGACGTCCCAGATGTCCCATATGTCCTTAACGTCCCAGACGTCCCAGATGTCTCATATGTCCCTAATGTCCAAGGCGTCCTAAATGTCCCATATGTCCTTAACGTCCCAGACGTCCCCGACGCCCTAGATGTCCCATATGTCATTAACGTCCCGGACGTCCCAGATGTCCCATATGTCTCTAACGTCCCAGACGTCCCAGATGTCCCATATGTCCCATATGTCCCTAATGTCCGAGGCGTCCCAGATGTCCCATATGTCCCATATGTCCCTAATGTCCCCGGTGTCTTAAATGTCCCATATGTCCTTAACGTCCCAGACGTCCCAGACGTCCTAGATGTCCCATATGTCCCTAACGTCCCAGACGTCCCAGATGTCCCATATGTCCCTAATATCCCAGGCGTAGTAAATGTCCCATATGTCCTTAACGTCCCAGACGTCCCAGACGCCATATATGTCCCATATGTCCTTAACGTCCCAGACGTCCCAGACGTCCTAGATGTCCCATATGTTCTTAACGTCCCAAACGTCCCAGATGTCCCATATGTCCCTAGCATCCCACACGTCCCAGATGTCCCATATGTCCTTAACGTCCCAGACGTCACAGATGTCCCATATGTAACTAACGTCCCAGACGTCCCAGATGTCCCATATGTCCCATATGTCCCTAATGTCCCAGGCGTCCCAGATGTCCCATATGTCCCATATGTCCCTAATGTCCCAGGCGTCCTAAATGTCCCATATGTCCTTAACGTCCCAGACGTCCCAGACGTTATAAATGTCTCATATGTCCTTAACGTCCCAGACGTCCCAGATGTACCATATGTCCCTAACGTCTCAGACGTCCCAGATGTCCCATATGTCCCAAATGTCCTTAATGTCCCAGGCGTCCTAAATGTCGAATATGTCCTTAACGTCCCAGACGTCCCAGATGTCCTAGATGTCCCATATGTCCTTACCGTCCCAGACGTCCCAGATGTCCCATATGTCCTTAACGTCCCAGACGTCCCAGATGTCTCATATGTCCCTAATGTCCCAGGCGTCCTAAATGTCCCATATGTCCTTAACGTCCCAGACGTCCCCGACGCCCTAGATGTCCCATATGTCATTAACGTCCCGGACGTCCCAGATGTCCCATATGTCTCTAACGTCCCAGACGTCCCAGATGTCCCATATGTCCCATATGTCCCTAATGTCCGAGGCGTCCCAGATGTCCCATATGTCCCATATGTCCCTAATGTCCCAGGCGTCTTAAATGTCCCATATGTCCTTAACGTCCCAGACGTCCCAGACGTCCTAGATGTCCCATATGTCCTTAAAGATTCAGACGTCCCAGATGTGCCATATGTCCCATGTGTCCCTAATGACCCAGGCGTCCTAGATGTTCCATATGTCCCTAACGTCCAAGACGTCCTAAATGTCCCATATGTCCATAACGTCCCAGACGTCCTAGATGTCTTATATGCCCCTAACGTCCCAGACGTCCCAGATCTCCCATATGTCCCTAACGTCCCAGACGTCCTAGATGCCCCTTATATCCTTAACGTCCCAGACGTCCCAGATGTCCCATATGTCAATAACGTCCCAGACGTCCCAGATGTCCTATATGTCCCATATGTCCCTAATGTCCCAGGCGTCCCAGACCTCCCATATGTCCCATATGTCCCTAATGTCTAGGGCGTCCTAAATGTCCCATATGTCCTTAACGTCCCAGACGTCCCAGACGTCCTAGATGTCCCATATGTCCTTAACGTCCCAGACGTCCCAGATATCCCATATGTCCCATATGTCCCTAATGTCCAGGGCGTCCTAAATGTCCCATATCTCCTTAACGTCCCAGACGTCCCAGACGTCCTAGATGTCCCAAATGTCCTTAACGTCCCAGACGTCCCAGATGTCCCATATGTTTCATATGTTTCTAATGTCCCAGGCGTCCTAGATGTCCTATATGTCCCATATGTCCCTAATGTCCCAGGCGTCCCAGACCTCCCATATGTCCCATATGTCCCTAATGTCTAGGGCGTCCTAAATGTCCCATATGTCCTTAACGTCCCAGACGTCCCAGACGTCCTAGATGTCCCATATGTCAATAACGTCCCAGACGTCCCAGATGTCCTATATGTCCCATATGTCCCTAATGTCCCAGGCGTCCCAGACCTCCCATATGTCCCATATGTCCCTAATGTCTAGGGCGTCCTAAATGTCCCATATGTCCTTAACGTCCCAGACGTCCCAGACGTCCTAGATGTCCCATATGTCCTTAACGTCCCAGACGTCCCAGATATCCCATATGTCCCATATGTCCCTAATGTCCAGGGCGTCCTAAATGTCCCATATCTCCTTAACGTCCCAGACGTCCCAGACGTCCTAGATGTCCCAAATGTCCCTAACGTCCCAGACGTCACAGATGTCCTAGATGTCCCATATGTCCTTAACGTCCCAGACGTCCCAGATGTCCCATATGTCCCTAACGTCCCAGACGTCCCAGATGTCCCATATGTCCCTAATATCCCAGGCGTAGTAAATGTCCCATATGTCCTTAACGTCCCAGACATCCCAGACGCCCTATATGTCCCATATGTCCTTAACGTCCCAGACGTCCCAGACGTCCTAGATGTCCCATATGTTCTTAACGTCCCAGACGTCCCAGATGTCCCATATGTCCCTAGCATTCCAGACGTCCCATATGTCCCATATGTCCTTAACGTCCCAGACGTCCCAGATGTCCCATATGTAACTAACGTCCCAGACGTCCCAGATGTACCATATGTCCCATATGTCCCTAATGTCTCAGGAGTCCCAGATGTCCCATATGTCCCATATGTCCCTAATGTCCCAGGCGTCCTAAATGTCCCATATGTCCTTAACGTCCCAGACGTCCCAGACGTCCTAGATGTCTCATATGTCCTTAACGTCTCAGACGTCCCAGATGTACCATATGTCCCTAACGTCCCAGACGTCCCAGATGTCCCATATGTCCCATATGTCCCTAATGTCCCAGGCGTCCCAGATGTCCCATATGTCCCTAATGTCCCAGGCGTCCTAAATGTCCCATATGTCCTTATCGTCCCAGACGTCCCAGACGTCCTAGATGTCCCATATGTCCTTAACGTCCCAGACGTCCCAGATGTACCATATGTCCTTAACGTCCCAGATGTTCCATATGTCCCTAAAGTCCCAGCCGTCCTAGATGTCTTATATGTCCCTAACGTCCCAGACGTCTCAGATCTCCCATATGTCCCTAACGTCCCAGACGTCCTAGATGTCCCTTATATGCTTAACGTCCCAGACGTCCCAGATGTCCCATATGCCAATAACGTCCCAGACGTCCCAGATGTCCTATATATCCCATATGTCCTATACCTCCCTAACGTCCCAGACGTCCCAGATGTCCGATATGTCCCTTACGTCCCAGATGTTCCATATGTCCCTAAAGTCCCAGCCGTCCTAGATGTCTTATATGTCCCTAACGTCCCAGACGTCCCAGATCTCCCATATGTCCCTAACGTCCCAGACGTCCTAGATGTCCCTTATATGCTTAATGTCCCAGACGTCCCAGATGTCCCATATGCCAATAACGTCCCAGACGTCCCAGATGTCCTATATGTCCCATATGTCCCCTAATGTCCCAGGCGTCCCAGACCTCCCATATGTCCCATATGTCCCTAACGTCCAGGGCGTCCTAAATGTCCAATATGTCCTTAACGTCCCAGACGTCCCAGACGTCCTAGATGTCCCATATGTCCTAACCACCCAGACGTCCCAGATATCCCATATGTCCCATATGTCCCTAATGTCCCAGGCGTCCCAGATGTCCCATATGTCCGTAACGTACCAGACGTCCCAGATGTTCAATGTGTCCCATACGTCCCTAATGTCCCAGGCGTCCCAGATGTCCCATATGTCCCAAATGTCCCTAATGTCCCAGGCGTCCTAAATGTCGCATATGTCCTTAACGTTCCAGACGTCCCAGACGTCTTAGATGTCCCAAATGTCCTTAACGTCCCAGACGTCCCAGATGTCCCATATGTCCCATATGTTTCTAATGTCCCAGGCGTCCTATATGTTCCATATGTCCCTAAGGTCCCAGACGTCCCAGATGTCCTATATGTCCCATATGTCCTTAACGTCCCAGACGTCCCAGATGTCCCATATGTCCTTAACGTCCCAGACGTCCCAAATGTCCCATATGTCCCTAATGTCCCAGGCGTCCTAAATGTCCCATATGTCCTTAACGTCCCAGACGTCCCAGATGTCCCATATGTCCCATATGTTTCTAACGTCCCAGGCGTCCTATATCTTCCATATGTCCCTAAGGTCCCAGACGTCCCAGATGTCCTATATGTCCCATATGTCCTTAACGTCCCAGACGTCCCAGATGTCCCATATGTCCTTAACGTCCCAGACGTCCCAAATGTCCCATATGTCCCTAATGTCCCAGGCGTCCTAAATGTCCCATATGTCCTTAACGTCCCAGACGTCCCAGGCGTCCCAGATGTCCCATATGTCCCAAATGTCCCTAATGTCCCAGGCGTCCTAAATGTCCCATATGTCCTTAACGTTCCAGACGTCCCAGACGTCTTAGATGTCCCAAATGTCCTTAACGTCCCAGACGTCCCAGATGTCCCATATGTCCCATATGTTTCTAATGTCCCAGGCGTCCTATATGTTCCATATGTCCCTAAGGTCCCAGACGTCCCAGATGTCCTATATGTCCCATATGTCCTTAACGTCCCAGACGTCCCAGATGTCCTTAACGTCCCAGACGTCCCAAATGTCCCATATGTCCCTAATGTCCCAGGCGTCCTAAATGTCCCATATGTCATTAACGTCCCGGACGTCCCAGATGTCCCATATGTCCCTAACGTCCCAGACGTCCCAGATGTCCCATATGTCCCATATGTCCCTAATGTCCGAGGCGTCCCAGATGTCCCATATGTCCCATATGTCCTTAATGTCCCAGGCGTCCTAAATGTACCATATGTCCTTAAAGTCCCGGACGTCCCAGATGTCCCACATGTCCCTAACGTCCCAGACGTCCCAGACGTCCCAGACGTCCTAGATGTCCCAAATGTCCTTAACGTCCCAGACGTCCCAGATGTCCTAGATGTCCCATATGTCTTTAACGTCCGAGACGTCCCAGATGTCCCATATATCCCTAACGTCCCAGACGTCCCAGATGTCCCATATGTTTCATATGTTTCTAATGTCCCAGGCGTCCTAGATGTTCCATATGTCCCTAACGTCCCAGACGTCCCAGATGTCCTAGTTGTCCCATATGTCTTTAACGTCCCAGACGTCCCAGATGTCCCATATATCCCTAACGTCCCAGACGTCCCAGATGTCCCATATGTCCCTAATATCCCAGGCGTAGTAAACGTCCCATATGTCCTTAACGTCCCAGACGTCCCAGACGCCCTAGATGTCCCATATGTCCTTAACGTCCCAAACGTCCCAGACGTCCTAGATGTCCCATATGTCCTTAACGTCCCAGACGTCCCAGATGTCCCATATGTCCCTAGCATCCCAGACGTCCCAGATGTCCCATATGTCCTTAACGTCCCAGACGTCCCAGATGTCCCATATGTAACTAACGTCCCAGACGTCCCAGATGTCCCATATGTCCCATATGTCCCTAATGTCCCAGGCGTCCCAGATGTCCCATATGTCCCATATGTCCCTAATGTCCCAGGCGTACTAAATGTCCCATATGTCCTTAACGTCCCAGACGTCCCAGATGTACCATATGTCCCTAACGTCACAGACGTCCCAGATGTCCCATATGTCCCATATGTCCCTAATGTCCCAGACGTCCTAGATGTCCCATATGTCCTTAACGTCCCAGACGTCCCAGATGTCCCATATGTCCCTAGCATCCCAGACGTCCCAGATATCCCATATGTCCTTAACGTCCCAGACGTCCCAGATGTACCATATGTCCCTAACGTCACAGACGTCCCAGATGTCCCATATGTCCCATATGTCCCTAATGTCCCAGGCGTACTAAATGTCCCATATGTCCTTAACGTCCCAGACGTCCCAGATGTACCATATGTCCCTAACGTCACAGACGTCCCAGATGTACCATATGTCCCTAACGTCACAGACGTCCCAGATGTCCCATATGTCCCATATGTCCCATATGTCCCTAATGTCCCAGACGTCCTAGATGTCCCATATGTCCTTAACGTCCCAGACGTCCCAGATGTCCCATATGTTCCTAACGTCCCAGACGTCCCAGATGTCCCATATGCCCCATATGTCCCTAATGCCCCAGGCGTCCTAGATATTCCATATGTCCCTAACGTCCCAGACGTCCTAAATGTCCAATATGTCCCTAACGTCCCAGACGTCCCATATGTCCTTAACGTCCCAGACGTCCCAGACGTCCTAAATGTCCCATATGACCCTAACGTCCCAGACGTCTCAGACGTACTAGATGTCCTATATGTCCCTAACGTCCCAGACGTCTCAGACGTCCAAATGTCCCATATGTCCCTAACGTCCCAGGCGTCCCAGATGTCCCATATGTCCCAAATGTCCTTAATGTCCCTGGCGTCCTAAATGTCGAATATGTCCTTAACGTCCCAGACGTCCCAGATGTCCTAGATGTCCCATATGTCCTTACCGTCCCAGACGTCCCAGATGTCCCATATGTCCTTAACGTCCCAGACGTCCCAGATGTCTCATATGTCCCTAATGTCCCAGGCGTCCTAAATGTCCCATATGTCCTTAACGTCCCAGACGTCCCGACGCCCTAGATGTCCCATATGTCATTAACGTCCCGGACGTCCCAGATGTCCCATATGTCTCTAACGTCCCAGACGTCCCAGATGTCCCATATGTCCCATATGTCCCTAATGTCCGAGGCGTCCCAGATGTCCCATATGTCCCATATGTCCCTAATGTCCCAGGTGTCTTAAAAGTCCCATATGTCCTTAACGTCCCAGACGTCCCAGACGTCCTAGATGTCCCATATGTCCCTAACGTCCCAGACGTCCCAGATGTCCCATATGTCCCTAATATCCCAGGCGTAGTAAATGTCCCATATGTCCTTAACGTCCCAGACGTCCCAGACGCCATATATGTCCCATATGTCCTTAACGTCCCAGACGTCCCAGACGTCCTAGATGTCCCATATGTTCTTAACGTCCCAGACGTCCCAGATGTCCCATATGTCCCTAGCATCCCAGACGTCCCAGATGTCCCATATGTCCTTAACGTCCCAGACGTCACAGATGTCCCATATGTAACTAACGTCCCAGACGTCCCAGATGTCCCATATGTCCCATATGTCCCTAATGTCCCAGGCGTCCCAGATTTCCCATATGTCCCATATGTCCCTAATGTCCCAGGCGTCCTAAATGTCCCATATGTCCTTAACGTCCCAGACGTCCCAGACGTTATAAATGTCTCATATGTCCTTAACGTCCCAGACGTCCCAGATGTACCATATGTCCCTAACGTCCCAGACGTCCCAGATGTCCCATATGTCCCATATGTCCCTAATGTCCCAGGCGTCCCAGATGTCCCATATGTCCCTAATGTCCCAGGCGTCCTAAATGTCCCATATGTCGTTAACGTCCCAGACGTCCCAGATGTCCTAGATGTCCCATATGTCCTTAACGTCCCAGACGTCCCAGATGTACCATATGTCCTTAACGTTCCAGACGTCCCAGACGTCTTAGATGTCCTATATATCCTTAACGTCCCAGACGTCCCAGTATATCCCATATGTCCTATACCTCCCTAACGTCCCAGACGTCCCAGATGTCCCATATGTCCCTTACGTCCCAGACGTTCCATATGTCCCTAAAGTCCCAGCCGTCCTAGATGTCTTATATGTCCCTAACGTCCCAGACGTCCCAGATCTCCCATATGTCCCTAACGTCCCAGACGTCCTAGATGTCCCTTATATGCTTAACGTCCCAGACGTCCCAGATGTCCCATATGCCAATAACGTCCCAGACGTCCCAGATGTCCTATATGTCCCATATGTCCCTAATGTCCCAGGCGTCCCAGACCTCCCATATGTCCCATATGTCCCTAACGTCCAGGGCGTCCTAAATGTCCAATATGTCCTTAACGTCCCAGACGTCCCAGACGTCCTAGATGTCCCATATGTCCTAAACGTCCCAGACGTCCCAGATATCCCATATGTCCCATATGTCCCTAATGTCCCAGGCGTCCCAGATGTCCCATATGTCCGTAACGTACCAGACGTCCCAGATGTTCAATGTGTCCCATACGTCCCTAATGTCCCAGGCGTCCCAGATGTCCCATATGTCCTAAATGTCCCTAATGTCCCAGGCGTCCTAAATGTCCCATATGTCCTTAACGTCCAGACGTCCCAGACGTCTTAGATGTCCCAAATGTCCTTAACGTCCCAGACGTCCCAGCTGTCCCATATGTCCCATATGTTTCTAATGTCCCAGGCGTCCTATATGTTCCATATGTCCCTAAGGTCCCAGACGTCCCAGATGTCCTATATGTCCCATATGTCCTTAACGTCCCAGACGTCCCAGATGTCCCATATGTCCTTAACGTCCCAGACGTCCCAAATGTCCCATATGTCCCTAATGTCCCTGGCGTCCTAAATGTCCCATATGTCCTTAACGTCCCAGACGTCCCAGACGCCCTAGATGTCCCATATGTCATTAACGTCCCGGACGTCCCAGATGTCCCATATGTCCCTAACGTCCCAGACGTCCCAGATGTCCCATATGTCCCATATGTCCCTAATGTCCGAGGCGTCCCAGATGTCCCATATGTCCCATATGTCCTTAATGTCCCAGGCGTCCTAAATGTACCATATGTCCTTAAAGTCCCAGACGTCCCAGACGTCCTAGATGTCCCATATGTCCTTAAAGTCCCAGACGTCCCAGATGTCCCATATGTCCCATGTGTCCCTAATGACCCAGGCGTCCTAGATGTTCCATATGTCCCTAACGTCCAAGACGTCCTAAATGTCCCATATGTCCCTAACGTCCCAGACGTCCCAGCTGCCCGTATGTCCCTAACGCCCCTGACGTCCCAGACCTCCTAGATGTCCTATATGTCCCAGACGTCCCTGATGTCCCATATGTCCCACAGGTCCCTAATGTCCCAGGCGTCCTAAATGTCCCACATGTCCATAACGTCCCAGACGTCCCAGACGCCCTAGATGTCCCATATGCCCTTAACGTCCCAGACGTCCCAGACGTCCCAAATGTCCCATATGTTCCATATGTCCCTAATGTCCCAGGCGTCTCAGATGTCCCATATGTCTTATATATCCTTAATGTCCCAGGCGTATTAGATGTCCCATATGTCCCTAATGTGCCAGGCGTCCTAAATGTCCCATATGTCTTTAACGTCCCGGAAGTCCCAGACGTCCTAGATGTCCCATAAGTCCTTAACGTCTCAGACGTCCCAGATGTCCCATATGTCCCTAACGTCCCAGACGTCCCAGATGCCCCATATGTCCCATATGTCCCTAATGTCCAAGGCGTCCTAGATATTCCATATGTCCCTAACGTCCCAGACGTCCCATATGTCCTTAACGTCCCAGACGTCCCAGACGTCCTAAATGTCCCATATGTCCCTAACGTCCCAGACGTCTCAGACGTCCTAAATGTCCCATATGTCCCTAACGTCCCAGACGTCCTATATGTCCTTAACGTCCCAGACGTCCCAGACGTCCTAAATGTCCCATATGTCCCTAATGTCCCAGACGTCCTAGATGTCCCATATGTCCCTAACGTCCCAGACGTCTCAGACGTCCTAGATGTCCTATATGTCCCTAACGTTCCAGACGTCCCAGATGTCCCATATGTCCCTAACGTCTCAGACGTCCCAGATGTCCCATATGTCCTTAAAGTCCCAGACGTCCCAGATGTCCCATATGTCTCATATGTCCCTAATGTTCCAGGCGTCCCAGATGTCCCATATGTCCCTAATGTCCCAGACGTTTTAAATGTCCCATATGTACTTAAAGTTTCAGACGTCCCAGACGTCCTAGATGTCCCATATGTCCTTAACGTCCCAGGCGTCCCAGATGTCCCATATGTCAATAATGTCCCAGGCGCCCTAAATGTCCCATATGTCCTTAACGTCCCAGACGTCCCAGACGTCCTAGATGTGACATATGTCCTTAACGTCCTAGACGTCCCAGATGTCCCATATGTCTCTAACGTCCCAGACGTCCCATATGTCCCATATGTCCCATATGTGCTTAATGTCCCAGGCGTCCCAAATGTCCCATATGTCCCTAACGTCCCAGACTTCCTAGATGTCCCATATATCCTTAACGTCCCAGACGTCCCAGATGTCCCATATGTCTCTAACGTCCCAGACGTCCCATATGTCCCATATGTCCCATATGTGCTTAATGTCCCAGGCGTCCCAAATTTCCCATATGTCCCTAACGTCCCAGACGTCCTAGATGTCCCATATATCCTTAACGTGCCAGACGTCCCAGATATCCCATATGTCCTATATCTCAATAACGTCCCAGACGTCCCAGCTGCCCATATGTCCCTAACGTCCCAGATGTTTCATATGTCCCTAACGTCCCAGACGTCCTAGATGTCCCATATATCCCTAACGTCCCAGACGTCCCAGATATCCCATATGTCCTATATCTCAATAACGTCCCAGACGTCCCAGATCTCCCATATGTCCTTAACGTCCCAGACGTTCTAAATGTCCCTTATATCCTTAACGTCCCAGACGTCCCAGATGTCCCATATGTGCCTAACGTCCCAGACGTCCCAGATGTCCTATATGTCCCATATATCCCTAATGTCCCAGGCGTCCCAGATCTCCCATATGTCCCAAATGTCCCTAATGTCCCAGGCGTCCTAAATGTCCCATATGTCCTTAACGTCCCAGACCTCCCAGACGTCCTAGATGTCCCAAATGTCCTTAACGTCCCAGACGTCCCAGATGTCCCATATGTTTCATATGTTTCTTATGTCCCAGGCGTCCTAAATGTCCCATATGTCCTTAACGTCCCAGACCTCCCAGACGTACTAGATGTCCCAAATGTCCCTAACGTTCCAGGCGTCCCAGATGTCCCATATGTCCCTAACGTCCCAGACGTCCCAGATCTCCCATATGTCCCTAACGTCCCAGACGTTCTAGATGTCCTCTATATCCTTAACGTCCCAGACGTCCCAGATGTCCCATATGTCCTTAACGTCCCAGACGTCCTAGATGTCCCATATGTCCTTAACGTCCCAGACGTCCCAGATGTCATATATGTAACTAACGTCCCAGACGTCCCAGATGTCCCATATGTCCCATATGTCCCTTATGTCCCAGGCGTCCTAAATGTCCCATATGGCCCTAACGTCCCAGACGTCTCAGACGTCCTAGATGTCCCATATGTCCCTAACGTCCCACACGTCCTAGATGTCCCATATGTCCCTAATGTCCCACACGTCCTAGATGTCCCATATGTCCCTAACGTCCCAGACGTCCCAGATGTCCCATATGTCCCTAATATCCCAGGCGTAGTAAATGTCCCATATGTCCTTAACGTCCCAGACGCCCTAGATGTCCCATATGTCCTTAACGTCCCAGACGTCCCAGACGTCCTAGATGTCCCATATGTCCTTAACGTCCCAGACGTCCCAGATGTCCCATATGTCCCTAGCATCCCAGACGTCCCAGATGTCCCATATGTCCTTAACGTCCCAGACGTCCCAGATGTCCCATATGTAACTAACGTCCCAGACGTCCCAGATGTCCCATATGTCCCATATGTCCCTAATGTCCCAGGCGTCCCAGATGTCCCATATGTCCCATATGTCCCTAATGTCCCAGGCGTCCTAAATGTCCCATATGTCCTTAACGTCCCAGACGTCCCAGACGTCCTAGATGTCCCATATGTCCTTAACGTCCGAGACGTCCCAGATGTACCATATGTCCCTAACGTCCCAGACGTCCCAGATGTCCCATATGTCCCATATGTCCCTAATGTCCCAGACGTCCTAGATGTCCCATTAATCCTTAACGTCCCAGACGTCCTATACCTCCCTAACGTCCCAGACGTCCCAGATGTCCCATATGTCCCTTACGTCCCAGATGTTCCATATGTCCCTAAAGTCCCAGACGTCCTAGATGTCTTATATGTCCCTAACGTCCCAGACGTCCCAGATCTCCCATATGTCCCTAACGTCCCAGACGTCCTAGTGGTCCCCTATATGCTTAACGTCCCAGACGTCCCAGATGTCCCATATGCCAATAACGTCCCAGACGTCCCAGATGTCCTATATGTCCCATATGTCCCTAATGTCCCAGGCGTCCCAGACCTCCCATATGTCCCATATGTCCCTAACGTCCAGGGCGTCCTAAATGTCCAATATGTCCTTAACGTCCCAGACGTCCCAGACGTTCTAGATGTCCCATATGTCCTAAACGTCCCAGACGTCCCAGATATCCCATATGTCCCATATGTCCCTAATGTCCCAGGCCTCCTAAATGTCCCATATGTCCTTAACGTCCCAGGCGTCCCAGATGTCCCATATGTCCGTAACGTTCCAGACGTCCCAGATGTTCAATGTGTCCCATACATCCCTAATGTCCCAGGCGTCCCAGATGTCCCATATGTCCCAAATGTTCCTAATGTCCCAGGCGTCCTAAATGTCCCATATGTCCTTAACGTTCCAGACGTCCCAGACGTCTTAGATGTCCCAAATGTCCTTAACGTCCCAGACGTCCCAGATGTCCCATATGTCCCATACGTTTCTAATGTCCCAGGCGTCCTAGATGTTCCATATGTCCCTAACGTCCCAGACGTCCCAGATGTCCTATATGTCCCATATGTCCTTAACGTCCCAGACGTCCCAGATGTCCCATATGTCCTTAACGTCCCAGACGTCCCAAATGTCCCATATGTCCCTAATGTCCCAGGCGTCCTAAATGTCCCATATGTCCTTAACGTCCCAGACGTCCCAGACGCCCTAGATGTCCCATATGTCATTAACGTCCCGGACGTCCCAGATGTCCCATATGTCCCTAACGTCCCAGACGTCCCAGATGTCTTATATGCCCCTAACGTCCCAGACGTCCCAGATCTCCCATATGTCCCTAACGTCCCAGACGTCCTAGATGCCCCTTATATCCTTAACGTCCCAGACGTCCCAGATGTCCCATATGTCAATAACGTCCCAGACGTCCCAGATGTCCTATATGTCCCATATGTCCCTAATGTCCCAGGCGTCCCAGACCTCCCATATGTCCCATATGTCCCTAATGTCTAGGGCGTCCTAAATGTCCCATATGTCCTTAACGTCCCAGACGTCCCAGACGTCCTAGATGTCCCATATGTCCTTAACGTCCCAGACGTCCCAGATATCCCATATGTCCCATATGTCCCTAATGTCCAGGGCGTCCTAAATGTCCCATATCTCCTTAACGTCCCAGACGTCCCAGACGTCCTAGATGTCCCAAATGTCCTTAACGTCCCAGACGTCCCAGATGTCCCATATGTTTCATATGTTTCTAATGTCCCAGGCGTCCTAGATGTCCTATATGTCCCATATGTCCCTAATGTCCCAGGCGTCCCAGACCTCCCATATGTCCCATATGTCCCTAATGTCTAGGGCGTCCTAAATGTCCCATATGTCCTTAACGTCCCAGACGTCCCAGACGTCCTAGATGTCCCATATGTCAATAACGTCCCAGACGTCCCAGATGTCCTATATGTCCCATATGTCCCTAATGTCCCAGGCGTCCCAGACCTCCCATATGTCCCATATGTCCCTAATGTCTAGGGCGTCCTAAATGTCCCATATGTCCTTAACGTCCCAGACGTCCCAGACGTCCTAGATGTCCCATATGTCCTTAACGTCCCAGACGTCCCAGATATCCCATATGTCCCATATGTCCCTAATGTCCAGGGCGTCCTAAATGTCCCATATCTCCTTAACGTCCCAGACGTCCCAGACGTCCTAGATGTCCCAAATGTCCCTAACGTCCCAGACGTCACAGATGTCCTAGATGTCCCATATGTCCTTAACGTCCCAGACGTCCCAGATGTCCCATATGTCCCTAACGTCCCAGACGTCCCAGATGTCCCATATGTCCCTAATATCCCAGGCGTAGTAAATGTCCCATATGTCCTTAACGTCCCAGACGTCCCAGACGAACTATATGTCCCATATGTCCTTAACGTCCCAGACGTCCCAGACGTCCTAGATGTCCCATATGTTCTTAACGTCCCAGACGTCCCAGATGTCCCATATGTCCCTAGCATTCCAGACGTCCCATATGTCCCATATGTCCCATATGTCCCTAATGTCTCAGGCGTCCCAGATGTCCCATATGTCCCATATGTCCCTAATGTCCCAGGCGTCCTAAATGTCCCATATGTCCTTAACGTCCCAGACGTCCCAGACGTCCTAGATGTCTCATATGTCCTTAACGTCTCAGACGTCCCAGATGTACCATATGTCCCTAACGTCCCAGACGTCCCAGATGTCCCATATGTCCCATATGTCCCTAATGTCCCAGGCGTCCCAGATGTCCCAGATGTCCCATATGTAACTAACGTCCCAGACGTCCCAGATGTACCATATGTCCCATATGTCCCTAATGTCTCAGGCGTCCCAGATGTCCCATATGTCCCATATGTCCCTAATGTCCCAGGCGTCCTAAATGTCCCATATGTCCTTAACGTCCCAGACGTCCCAGACGTCCTAGATGTCTCATATGTCCTTAACGTCTCAGACGTCCCAGATGTACCATATGTCCCTAACGTCCCAGACGTCCCAGATGTCCCATATGTCCCATATGTCCCTAATGTCCCAGGCGTCCCAGATGTCCCATATGTCCCTAATGTCCCAGGCGTCCTAAATGTCCCATATGTCCTTATCGTCCCAGACGTCCCAGACGTCCTAGATGTCCCATATGTCCTTAACGTCCCAGACGTCCCAGATGTACCATATGTCCTTAACGTCCCAGATGTTCCATATGTCCCTAAAGTCCCAGCCGTCCTAGATGTCTTATATGTCCCTAACGTCCCAGACGTCTCAGATCTCCCATATGTCCCTAACGTCCCAGACGTCCTAGATGTCCCTTATATGCTTAACGTCCCAGACGTCCCAGATGTCCCATATGCCAATAACGTCCCAGACGTCCCAGATGTCCTATATATCCCATATGTCCTATACCTCCCTAACGTCCCAGACGTCCCAGATGTCCGATATGTCCCTTACGTCCCAGATGTTCCATATGTCCCTAAAGTCCCAGCCGTCCTAGATGTCTTATATGTCCCTAACGTCCCAGACGTCCCAGATCTCCCATATGTCCCTAACGTCCCAGACGTCCTAGATGTCCCTTATATGCTTAATGTCCCAGACGTCCCAGATGTCCCATATGCCAATAACGTCCCAGACGTCCCAGATGTCCTATATGTCCCATATGTCCCTAATGTCCCAGGCGTCCCAGACCTCCCATATGTCCCATATGTCCCTAACATCCAGGGCGTCCTAAATGTCCAATATGTCCTTAACGTCCCAGACGTCCCAGACGTCCTAGATGTCCCATATGTCCTAACCACCCAGACGTCCCAGATATCCCATATGTCCCATATGTCCCTAATGTCCCAGGCGTCCCAGATGTCCCATATGTCCGTAACGTACCAGACGTCCCAGATGTTCAATGTGTCCCATACGTCCCTAATGTCCCAGGCGTCCCAGATGTCCCATATGTCCCAAATGTCCCTAATGTCCCAGGCGTCCTAAATGTCGCATATGTCCTTAACGTTCCAGACGTCCCAGACGTCTTAGATGTCCCAAATGTCCTTAACGTCCCAGACGTCCCAGATGTCCCATATGTCCCATATGTTTCTAATGTCCCAGGCGTCCTATATGTTCCATATGTCCCTAAGGTCCCAGACGTCCCAGATGTCCTATATGTCCCATATGTCCTTAACGTCCCAGACGTCCCAGATGTCCCATATGTCCTTAACGTCCCAGACGTCCCAAATGTCCCATATGTCCCTAATGTCCCAGGCGTCCTAAATGTCCCATATGTCCTTAACGTCCCAGACGTCCCAGATGTCCCATATGTCCCATATGTTTCTAACGTCCCAGGCTTCCTATATGTTCCATATGTCCCTAAGGTCCCAGACGTCCCAGATGTCCTATATGTCCCATATGTCCTTAACGTCCCAGACGTCCCAGATGTCCCATATGTCCTTAACGTCCCAGACGTCCCAAATGTCCCATATGTCCCTAATGTCCCAGGCGTCCTAAATGTCCCATATGTCCTTAACGTCCCAGACGTCCCAGGCGTCCCAGATGTCCCATATGTCCCAAATGTCCCTAATGTCCCAGGCGTCCTAAATGTCCCATATGTCCTTAACGTTCCAGACGTCCCAGACGTCTTAGATGTCCCAAATGTCCTTAACGTCCCAGACGTCCCAGATGTCCCATATGTCACATATGTTTCTAATGTCCCAGGCGTCCTATATGTTCCATATGTCCCTAAGGTCCCAGACGTCCCAGATGTCCTATATGTCCCATATGTCCTTAACGTCCCAGACGTCCCAGATGTCCTTAACGTCCCAGACGTCCCAAATGTCCCATATGTCCCTAATGTCCCAGGCGTCCTAAATGTCCCATATGTCATTAACGTCCCGGACGTCCCAGATGTCCCATATGTCCCTAACGTCCCAGACGTCCCAGATGTCCCATATGTCCCATATGTCCCTAATGTCCGAGGCGTCCCAGATGTCCCATATGTCCCATATGTCCTTAATGTCCCAGGCGTCCTAAATGTACCATATGTCCTTAAAGTCCCGGACGTCCCAGATGTCCCACATGTCCCTAACGTCCCAGACGTCCCAGACGTCCCAGACGTCCTAGATGTCCCAAATGTCCTTAACGTCCCAGACGTCCCAGATGTCCTAGATGTCCCATATGTCTTTAACGTCCGAGACGTCCCAGATGTCCCATATATCCCTAACGTCCCAGACGTCCCAGATGTCCCATATGTTTCATATGTTTCTAATGTCCCAGGCGTCCTAGATGTTCCATATGTCCCTAACGTCCCAGACGTCCCAGATGTCCTAGTTGTCCCATATGTCTTTAACGTCCCAGACGTCCCAGATGTCCCATATATCCCTAACGTCCCAGACGTCCCAGATGTCCCATATGTCCCTAATATCCCAGGCGTAGTAAATGTCCCATATGTCCTTAACGTCCCAGACGTCCCAGACGCCCTAGATGTCCCATATGTCCTTAACGTCCCAAACGTCCCAGACGTCCTAGATGTCCCATATGTCCTTAACGTCCCAGACGTCCCAGATGTCCCATATGTCCCTAGCATCCCAGACGTCCCAGATGTCCCATATGTCCTTAACGTCCCAGACGTCCCAGATGTCCCATATGTAACTAACGTCCCAGACGTCCCAGATGTCCCATATGTCCCATATGTCCCTAATGTCCCAGGCGTCCCAGATGTCCCATATGTCCCATATGTCCCTAATGTCCCAGGCGTACTAAATGTCCCATATGTCCTTAACGTCCCAGACGTCCCAGATGTACCATATGTCCCTAACGTCACAGACGTCCCAGATGTCCCATATGTCCCATATGTCCCTAATGTCCCAGACGTCCTAGATGTCCCATATGTCCTTAACGTCCCAGACGTCCCAGATGTCCCATATGTCCCTAGCATCCCAGACGTCCCAGATGTCCCATATGTCCTTAACGTCCCAGACGTCCCAGATGTACCATATGTCCCTAACGTCACAGACGTCCCAGATGTCCCATATGTCCCATATGTCCCTAATGTCCCAGGCGTACTAAATGTCCCATATGTCCTTAACGTCCCAGACGTCCCAGATGTACCATATGTCCCTAACGTCACAGACGTCCCAGATGTACCATATGTCCCTAACGTCACAGACGTCCCAGATGTCCCATATGTCCCATATGTCCCATATGTCCCTAATGTCCCAGACGTCCTAGATGTCCCATATGTCCTTAACGTCCCAGACGTCCCAGATGTCCCATATGTTCCTAACGTCCCAGACGTCCCAGATGTCCCATATGCCCCATATGTCCCTAATGCCCCAGGCGTCCTAGATATTCCATATGTCCCTAACGTCCCAGACGTCCTAAATGTCCAATATGTCCCTAACGTCCCAGACGTCCCATATGTCCTTAACGTCCCAGACGTCCCAGACGTCCTAAATGTCCCATATGACCCTAACGTCCCAGACGTCTCAGACGTACTAGATGTCCTATATGTCCCTAACGTCCCAGACGTCTCAGACGTCCAAATGTCCCATATGTCCCTAACGTCCCAGGCGTCCCAGATGTCCCATATGTCCCAAATGTCCTTAATGTCCCTGGCGTCCTAAATGTCGAATATGTCCTTAACGTCCCAGACGTCCCAGATGTCCTAGATGTCCCATATGTCCTTACCGTCCCAGACGTCCCAGATGTCCCATATGTCCTTAACGTCCCAGACGTCCCAGATGTCTCATATGTCCCTAATGTCCCAGGCGTCCTAAATGTCCCATATGTCCTTAACGTCCCAGACGTCCCCGACGCCCTAGATGTCCCATATGTCATTAACGTCCCGGACGTCCCAGATGTCCCATATGTCTCTAACGTCCCAGACGTCCCAGATGTCCCATATGTCCCATATGTCCCTAATGTCCGAGGCGTCCCAGATGTCCCATATGTCCCATATGTCCCTAATGTCCCAGGTGTCTTAAATGTCCCATATGTCCTTAACGTCCCAGACGTCCCAGACGTCCTAGATGTCCCATATGTCCCTAACGTCCCAGACGTCCCAGATGTCCCATATGTCCCTAATATCCCAGGCGTAGTAAATGTCCCATATGTCCTTAACGTCCCAGACGTCCCAGACGCCATATATGTCCCATATGTCCTTAACGTCCCAGACGTCCCAGACGTCCTAGATGTCCCATATGTTCTTAACGTCCCAGACGTCCCAGATGTCCCATATGTCCCTAGCATCCCACACGTCCCAGATGTCCCATATGTCCTTAACGTCCCAGACGTCACAGATGTCCCATATGTAACTAACGTCCCAGACGTCCCAGATGTCCCATATGTCCCATATGTCCCTAATGTCCCAGGCGTCCCAGATGTCCCATATGTCCCATATGTCCCTAATGTCCCAGGCGTCCTAAATGTCCCATATGTCCTTAACGTCCCAGACGTCCCAGACGTTATAAATGTTTCATATGTCCTTAACGTCCCAGACGTCCCAGATGTACCATATGTCCCTAACGTCCCAGACGTCCCAGATGTCCCATATGTCCCAAATGTCCTTAATGCCCCAGGCGTCCTAAATGTCGAATATGTCCTTAACGTCCCAGACGTCCCAGATGTCCTAGATGTCCCATATGTCCTTACCGTCCCAGACGTCCCAGATGTCCCATATGTCCTTAACGTCCCAGACGTCCCAGATGTCTCATATGTCCCTAATGTCCCAGGCGTCCTAAATGTCCCATATGTCCTTAACGTCCCAGACGTCCCCGACGCCCTAGATGTCCCATATGTCATTAACGTCCCGGACGTCCCAGATGTCCCATATGTCTCTAACGTCCCAGACGTCCCAGATGTCCCATATGTCCCATATGTCCCTAATGTCCGAGGCGTCCCAGATGTCCCATATGTCCCATATGTCCCTAATGTCCCAGGCGTCTTAAATGTCCCATATGTCCTTAACGTCGCAGACGTCCCAGACGTCCTAGATGTCCCATATGTCCTTAAAGATTCAGACGTCCCAGATGTGCCATATGTCCCATGTGTCCCTAATGACCCAGGCGTCCTAGATGTTCCATATGTCCCTAACGTCCAAGACGTCCTAAATGTCCCATATGTCCATAACGTCCCAGACGTCCTAGATGTCTTATATGCCCCTAACGTCCCAGACGTCCCAGATCTCCCATATGTCCCTAACGTCCCAGACGTCCTAGATGCCCCTTATATCCTTCACGTCCCAGACGTCCCAGATGTCCCATATGTCAATAACGTCCCAGACGTCCCAGATGTCCTATATGTCCCATATGTCCCTAATGTCCCAGGCGTCCCAGACCTCCCATATGTCCCATATGTCCCTAATGTCTAGGGCGTCCTAAATGTCCCATATGTCCTTAACGTCCCAGACGTCCCAGACGTCCTAGATGTCCCATATGTCTTTAACGTCCCAGACGTCCCAGATATCCCATATGTCCCATATGTCCCTAATGTCCAGGGCGTCCTAAATGTCCCATATCTCCTTAACGTCCCAGACGTCCCAGACGTCCTAGATGTCCCAAATGTCCTTAACGTCCCAGACGTCCCAGATGTCCCATATGTTTCATATGTTTCTAATGTCCCAGGCGTCCTAGATGTCCTATATGTCCCATATGTCCCTAATGTCCCAGGCGTCCCAGACCTCCCATATGTCCCATATGTCCCTAATGTCTAGGGCGTCCTAAATGTCCCATATGTCCTTAACGTCCCAGACGTCCCAGACGTCCTAGATGTCCCATATGTCAATAACGTCCCAGACGTCCCAGATGTCCTATATGTCCCATATGTCCCTAATGTCCCAGGCGTCCCAGACCTCCCATATGTCCCATATGTCCCTAATGTCTAGGGCGTCCTAAATGTCCCATATGTCCTTAACGTCCCAGACGTCCCAGACGTCCTAGATGTCCCATATGTCCTTAACGTCCCAGACGTCCCAGATATCCCATATGTCCCATATGTCCCTAATGTCCAGGGCGTCCTAAATGTCCCATATCTCCTTAACGTCCCAGACGTCCCAGACGTCCTAGATGTCCCAAATGTCCCTAACGTCCCAGACGTCACAGATGTCCTAGATGTCCCATATGTCCTTAACGTCCCAGACGTCCCAGATGTCCCATATGTCCCTAACGTCCCAGACGTCCCAGATGTCCCATATGTCCCTAATATCCCAGGCGTAGTAAATGTCCCATATGTCCTTAACGTCCCAGACGTCCCAGACGCCCTATATGTCCCATATGTCCTTAACGTCCCAGACGTCCCAGACGTCCTAGATGTCCCATATGTTCTTAACGTCCCAGACGTCCCAGATGTCCCATATGTCCCTAGCATTCCAGACGTCCCATATGTCCCATATGTCCTTAACGTCCCAGACGTCCCAGATGTCCCATATGTAACTAACGTCCCAGACGTCCCAGATGTACCATATGTCCCATATGTCCCTAATGTCTCAGGCGTCCCAGATGTCCCATATGTCCCATATGTCCCTAATGTCCCAGGCGTCCTAAATGTCCCATATGTCCTTAACGTCCCAGACGTCCCAGACGTCCTAGATGTCTCATATGTCCTTAACGTCTCAGACGTCCCAGATGTACCATATGTCCCTAACGTCCCAGACGCCCCAGATGTCCCATATGTCCCATATGTCCCTAATGTCCCAGGCGTCCCAGATGTCCCATATGTCCCTAATGTCCCAGGCGTCCTAAATGTCCCATATGTCCTTATCGTCCCAGACGTCCCAGACGTCCTAGATGTCCCATATGTCCTTAACGTCCCAGACGTCCCAGATGTACCATATGTCCTTAACGTCCCAGATGTTCCATATGTCCCTAAAGTCCCAGCCGTCCTAGATGTCTTATATGTCCCTAACGTCCCAGACGTCTCAGATCTCCCATATGTCCCTAACGTCCCAGACGTCCTAGATGTCCCTTATATGCTTAACGTCCCAGACGTCCCAGATGTCCCATATGCCAATAACGTCCCAGACGTCCCAGATGTCCTATATATCCCATATGTCCTATACCTCCCTAACGTCCCAGACGTCCCAGATGTCCGATATGTCCCTTACGTCCCAGATGTTCCATATGTCCCTAAAGTCCCAGCCGTCCTAGATGTCTTATATGTCCCTAACGTCCCAGACGTCCCAGATCTCCCATATGTCCCTAACGTCCCAGACGTCCTAGATGTCCCTTATATGCTTAATGTCCCAGACGTCCCAGATGTCCCATATGCCAATAACGTCCCAGACGTCCCAGATGTCCTATATGTCCCATATGTCCCTAATGTCCCAGGCGTCCCAGACCTCCCATATGTCCCATATGTCCCTAACGTCCAGGGCGTCCTAAATGTCCAATATGTCCTTAACGTCCCAGACGTCCCAGACGTCCTAGATGTCCCATATGTCCTAACCACCCAGACGTCCCAGATATCCCATATGTCCCATATGTCCCTAATGTCCCAGGCGTCCCAGATGTCCCATATGTCCGTAACGTACCAGACGTCCCAGATGTTCAATGTGTCCCATACGTCCCTAATGTCCCAGGCGTCCCAGATGTCCCATATGTCCCAAATGTCCCTAATGTCCCAGGCGTCCTAAATGTCGCATATGTCCTTAACGTTCCAGACGTCCCAGACGTCTTAGATGTCCCAAATGTCCTTAACGTCCCAGACGTCCCAGATGTCCCATATGTCCCATATGTTTCTAATGTCCCAGGCGTCCTATATGTTCCATATGTCCCTAAGGTCCCAGACGTCCCAGATGTCCTATATGTCCCATATGTCCTTAACGTCCCAGACGTCCCAGATGTCCCATATGTCCTTAACGTCCCAGACGTCCCAAATGTCCCATATGTCCCTAGTGTCCCAGGCGTCCTAAATGTCCCATATGTCCTTAACGTCCCAGACGTCCCAGATGTCCCATATGTCCCATATGTTTCTAACGTCCCAGGCGTCCTATATCTTCCATATGTCCCTAAGGTCCCAGACGTCCCAGATGTCCTATATGTCCCATATGTCCTTAACGTCCCAGACGTCCCAGATGTCCCATATGTCCTTAACGTCCCAGACGTCCCAAATGTCCCATATGTCCCTAATGTCCCAGGCGTCCTAAATGTCCCATATGTCCTTAACGTCCCAGACGTCCCAGGCGTCCCAGATGTCCCATATGTCCCAAATGTCCCTAATGTCCCAGGCGTCCTAAATGTCCCATATGTCCTTAACGTTCCAGACGTCCCAGACGTCTTAGATGTCCCAAATGTCCTTAACGTCCCAGACGTCCCAGATGTCCCATATGTCCCATATGTTTCTAATGTCCCAGGCGTCCTATATGTTCCATATGTCCCTAAGGTCCCAGACGTCCCAGATGTCCTATATGTCCCATATGTCCTTAACGTCCCAGACGTCCCAGATGTCCTTAACGTCCCAGACGTCCCAAATGTCCCATATGTCCCTAATGTCCCAGGCGTCCTAAATGTCCCATATGTCATTAACGTCCCGGACGTCCCAGATGTCCCATATGTCCCTAACGGCCCAGACGTCCCAGATGTCCCATATGTCCCATATGTCCCTAATGTCCGAGGCGTCCCAGATGTCCCATATGTCCCATATGTCTTTAATGTCCCAGGCGTCCTAAATGTACCATATGTCCTTAAAGTCCCGGACGTCCCAGATGTCCCACATGTCCCTAACGTCCCAGACGTCCCAGACGTCCCAGACGTCCTAGATGTCCCAAATGTCCTTAACGTCCCAGACGTCCCAGATGTCCTAGATGTCCCATATGTCTTTAACGTCCGAGACGTCCCAGATGTCCCATATATCCCTAACGTCCCAGACGTCCCAGATGTCCCATATGTTTCATATGTTTCTAATGTCCCAGGCGTCCTAGATGTTCCATATGTCCCTAACGTCCCAGACGTCCCAGATGTCCTAGTTGTCCCATATGTCTTTAACGTCCCAGACGTCCCAGATGTCCCATATATCCCTAACGTCCCAGACGTCCCAGATGTCCCATATGTCCCTAATATCCCAGGCGTAGTAAATGTCCCATATGTCCTTAACGTCCCAGACGTCCCAGACGCCCTAGATGTCCCATATGTCCTTAACGTCCCAAACGTCCCAGACGTCCTAGATGTCCCATATGTCCTTAACGTCCCAGACGTCCCAGATGTCCCATATGTCCCTAGCATCCCAGACGTCCCAGATGTCCCATATGTCCTTAACGTCCCAGACGTCCCAGATGTCCCATATGTAACTAACGTCCCAGACGTCCCAGATGTCCCATATGTCCCATATGTCCCTAATGTCCCAGGCGTCCCAGATGTCCCATATGTCCCATATGTCCCTAATGTCCCAGGCGTACTAAATGTCCCATATGTCCTTAACGTCCCAGACGTCCCAGATGTACCATATGTCCCTAACGTCACAGACGTCCCAGATGTCCCATATGTCCCATATGTCCCTAATGTCCCAGACGTCCTAGATGTCCCATATGTCCTTAACGTCCCAGACGTCCCAGATGTCCCATATGTCCCTAGCATCCCAGACGTCCCAGATGTCCCATATGTCCTTAACGTCCCAGACGTCCCAGATGTACCATATGTCCCTAACGTCACAGACGTCCCAGATGTCCCATATGTCCCATATGTCCCTAATGTCCCAGGCGTACTAAATGTCCCATATGTCCTTAACGTCCCAGACGTCCCAGATGTACCATATGTCCCTAACGTCACAGACGTCCCAGATGTACCATATGTCCCTAACGTCACAGACGTCCCAGATGTCCCATATGTCCCATATGTCCCATATGTCCCTAATGTCCCAGACGTCCTAGATGTCCCATATGTCCTTAACGTCCCAGACGTCCCAGATGTCCCATATGTTCCTAACGTCCCAGACGTCCCAGATGTCCCATATGCCCCATATGTCCCTAATGCCCCAGGCGTCCTAGATATTCCATATGTCCCTAACGTCCCAGACGTCCTAAATGTCCAATATGTCCCTAACGTCCCAGACGTCCCATATGTCCTTAACGTCCCAGACGTCCCAGACGTCCTAAATGTCCCATATGACCCTAACGTCCCAGACGTCTCAGACGTACTAGATGTCCTATATGTCCCTAACGTCCCAGACGTCTCAGACGTCCAAATGTCCCATATGTCCCTAACGTCCCAGGCGTCCCAGATGTCCCATATGTCCCAAATGTCCTTAATGTCCCTGGCGTCCTAAATGTCGAATATGTCCTTAACGTCCCAGACGTCCCAGATGTCCTAGATGTCCCATATGTCCTTACCGTCCCAGACGTCCCAGATGTCCCATATGTCCTTAACGTCCCAGACGTCCCAGATGTCTCATATGTCCCTAATGTCCCAGGCGTCCTAAATGTCCCATATGTCCTTAACGTCCCAGACGTCCCCGACGCCCTAGATGTCCCATATGTCATTAACGTCCCGGACGTCCCAGATGTCCCATATGTCTCTAACGTCCCAGACGTCCCAGATGTCCCATATGTCCCATATGTCCCTAATGTCCGAGGCGTCCCAGATGTCCCATATGTCCCATATGTCCCTAATGTCCCAGGTGTCTTAAATGTCCCATATGTCCTTAACGTCCCAGACGTCCCAGACGTCCTAGATGTCCCATATGTCCCTAACGTCCCAGACGTCCCAGATGTCCCATATGTCCCTAATATCCCAGGCGTAGTAAATGTCCCATATGTCCTTAACGTCCCAGACGTCCCAGACGCCATATATGTCCCATATGTCCTTAACGTCCCAGACGTCCCAGACGTCCTAGATGTCCCATATGTTCTTAACGTCCCAGACGTCCCAGATGTCCCATATGTCCCTAGCATCCCAGACGTCCCAGATGTCCCATATGTCCTTAACGTCCCAGACGTCACAGATGTCCCATATGTAACTAACGTCCCAGACGTCCCAGATGTCCCATATGTCCCATATGTCCCTAATGTCCCAGGCGTCCCAGATGTCCCATATGTCCCATATGTCCCTAATGTCCCAGGCGTCCTAAATGTCCCATATGTCCTTAACGTCCCAGACGTCCCAGACGTTATAAATGTCTCATATGTCCTTAACGTCCCAGACGTCCCAGATGTACCATATGTCCCTAACGTCCCAGACGTCCCAGATGTCCCATATGTCCCATATGTCCCTAATGTCCCAGGCGTCCCAGATGTCCCATATGTCCCTAATGTCCCAGGCGTCCTAAATGTCCCATATGTCCTTAACGTCCCAGACGTCCCAGATGTCCTAGATGTCCCATATGTCCTTAACGTCCCAGACGTCCCAGATGTACCATATGTCCTTAACGTTCCAGACGTCCCAGACGTCTTAGATGTCCTATATATCCTTAACGTCCCAGACGTCCCAGTATATCCCATATGTCCTATACCTCCCTAACGTCCCAGACGTCCCAGATGTCCCATATGTCCCTTACGTCCCAGACGTTCCATATGTCCCTAAAGTCCCAGCCGTCCTAGATGTCTTATATGTCCCTAACGTCCCAGACGTCCCAGATCTCCCATATGTCCCTAACGTCCCAGACGTCCTAGATGTCCCTTATATGCTTAACGTCCCAGACGTCCCAGATGTCCCATATGCCAATAACGTCCCAGACGTCCCAGATGTCCTATATGTCCCATATGTCCCTAATGTCCCAGGCGTCCCAGACCTCCCATATGTCCCATATGTCCCTAACGTCCAGGGCGTCCTAAATGTCCAATATGTCCTTAACGTCCCAGACGTCCCAGACGTCCTAGATGTCCCATATGTCCTAAACGTCCCAGACGTCCCAGATATCCCATATGTCCCATATGTCCCTAATGTCCCAGGCGTCCCAGATGTCCCATATGTCCGTAACGTACCAGACGTCCCAGATGTTCAATGTGTCCCATACGTCCCTAATGTCCCAGGCGTCCCAGATGTCCCATATGTCCTAAATGTCCCTAATGTCCCAGGCGTCCTAAATGTCCCATATGTCCTTAACGTCCAGACGTCCCAGACGTCTTAGATGTCCCAAATGTCCTTAACGTCCCAGACGTCCCAGATGTCCCATATGTCCCATATGTTTCTAATGTCCCAGGCGTCCTATATGTTCCATATGTCCCTAAGGTCCCAGACGTCCCAGATGTCCTATATGTCCCATATGTCCTTAACGTCCCAGACGTCCCAGATGTCCCATATGTCCTTAACGTCCCAGACGTCCCAAATGTCCCATATGTCCCTAATGTCCCTGGCGTCCTAAATGTCCCATATGTCCTTAACGTCCCAGACGTCCCAGACGCCCTAGATGTCCCATATGTCATTAACGTCCCGGACGTCCCAGATGTCCCATATGTCCCTAACGTCCCAGACGTCCCAGATGTCCCATATGTCCCATATGTCCCTAATGTCCGAGGCGTCCCAGATGTCCCATATGTCCCATATGTCCTTAATGTCCCAGGCGTCCTAAATGTACCATATGTCCTTAAAGTCCCAGACGTCCCAGACGTCCTAGATGTCCCATATGTCCTTAAAGTCCCAGACGTCCCAGATGTCCCATATGTCCCATGTGTCCCTAATGACCCAGGCGTCCTAGATGTTCCATATGTCCCTAACGTCCAAGACGTCCTAAATGTCCCATATGTCCCTAACGTCCCAGACGTCCCAGCTGCCCGTATGTCCCTAACGCCCCTGACGTCCCAGACCTCCTAGATGTCCTATATGTCCCTAACGTCCCAGACGTCCCTGATGTCCCATATGTCCCACAGGTCCCTAATGTCCCAGGCGTCCTAAATGTCCCACATGTCCATAACGTCCCAGACGTCCCAGACGCCCTAGATGTCCCATATGCCCTTAACGTCCCAGACGTCCCAGACGTCCCAAATGTCCCATATGTTCCATATGTCCCTAATGTCCCAGGCGTCTCAGATGTCCCATATGTCTTATATATCCTTAATGTCCCAGGCGTATTAGATGTCCCATATGTCCCTAATGTGCCAGGCGTCCTAAATGTCCCATATGTCTTTAACGTCCCGGAAGTCCCAGACGTCCTAGATGTCCCATAAGTCCTTAACGTCCCAGACGTCCCAGATGTCCCATATGTCCCTAACGTCCCAGACGTCCCAGATGCCCCATATGTCCCATATGTCCCTAATGTCCAAGGCGTCCTAGATATTCCATATGTCCCTAACGTCCCAGACGTCCCATATGTCCTTAACGTCCCAGACGTCCCAGACGTCCTAAATGTCCCATATGTCCCTAACGTCCCAGACGTCTCAGACGTCCTAAATGTCCCATATGTCCCTAACGTCCCAGACGTCCTATATGTCCTTAACGTCCCAGACGTCCCAGACGTCCTAAATGTCCCATATGTCCCTAATGTCCCAGACGTCCTAGATGTCCCATATGTCCCTAACGTCCCAGACGTCTCAGACGTCCTAGATGTCCTATATGTCCCTAACGTTCCAGACGTCCCAGATGTCCCATATGTCCCTAACGTCTCAGACGTCCCAGATGTCCCATATGTCCTTAAAGTCCCAGACGTCCCAGATGTCCCATATGTCTCATATGTCCCTAATGTTCCAGGCGTCCCAGATGTCCCATATGTCCCTAATGTCCCAGACGTTTTAAATGTCCCATATGTACTTAAAGTTTCAGACGTCCCAGACGTCCTAGATGTCCCATATGTCCTTAACGTCCCAGGCGTCCCAGATGTCCCATATGTCAATAATGTCCCAGGCGCCCTAAATGTCCCATATGTCCTTAACGTCCCAGACGTCCCAGACGTCCTAGATGTGACATATGTCCTTAACGTCCTAGACGTCCCAGATGTCCCATATGTCTCTAACGTCCCAGACGTCCCATATGTCCCATATGTCCCATATGTGCTTAATGTCCCAGGCGTCCCAAATGTCCCATATGTCCCTAACGTCCCAGACTTCCTAGATGTCCCATATATCCTTAACGTCCCAGACGTCCCAGATGTCCCATATGTCTCTAACGTCCCAGACGTCCCATATGTCCCATATGTCCCATATGTGCTTAATGTCCCAGGCGTCCCAAATGTCCCATATGTCCCTAACGTCCCAGACGTCCTAGATGTCCCATATATCCTTAACGTGCCAGACGTCCCAGATATCCCATATGTCCTATATCTCAATAACGTCCCAGACGTCCCAGCTGCCCATATGTCCCTAACGTCCCAGATGTTTCATATGTCCCTAACGTCCCAGACGTCCTAGATGTCCCATATATCCCTAACGTCCCAGACGTCCCAGATATCCCATATGTCCTATATCTCAATAACGTCCCAGACGTCCCAGTTCTCCCATATGTCCTTAACGTCCCAGACGTTCTAGATGTCCCTTATATCCTTAACGTCCCAGACGTCCCAGATGTCCCATATGTGCCTAACGTCCCAGACGTCCCAGATGTCCTATATGTCCCATATATCCCTAATGTCCCAGGCGTCCCAGATCTCCCATATGTCCCAAATGTCCCTAATGTCCCAGGCGTCCTAAATGTCCCATATGTCCTTAACGTCCCAGACCTCCCAGACGTCCTAGATGTCCCAAATGTCCTTAACGTCCCAGACGTCCCAGATGTCCCATATGTTTCATATGTTTCTTATGTCCCAGGCGTCCTAAATGTCCCATATGTCCTTAACGTCCCAGACCTCCCAGACGTACTAGATGTCCCAAATGTCCCTAACGTTCCAGGCGTCCCAGATGTCCCATATGTCCCTAACGTCCCAGACGTCCCAGATCTCCCATATGTCCCTAACGTCCCAGACGTTCTAGATATCCTCTATATCCTTAACGTCCCAGACGTCCCAGATGTCCCATATGTCCTTAACGTCCCAGACGTCCTAGATGTCCCATATGTCCTTAACGTCCCAGACGTCCCAGATGTCATATATGTAACTAACGTCCCAGACGTCCCAGATGTCCCATATGTCCCATATGTCCCTTATGTCCCAGGCGTCCTAAATGTCCCATATGGCCCTAACGTCCCAGACGTCTCAGACGTCCTAGATGTCCCATATGTCCCTAACGTCCCACACGTCCTAGATGTCCCATATGTCCCTAATGTCCCACACGTCCTAGATGTCCCATATGTCCCTAACGTCCCAGACGTCCCAGATGTCCCATATGTCCCTAATATCCCAGGCGTAGTAAATGTCCCATATGTCCTTAACGTCCCAGACGTCCCAGACGCCCTAGATGTCCCATATGTCCTTAACGTCCCAGACGTCCCAGACGTCCTAGATGTCCCATATGTCCTTAACGTCCCAGACGTCCCAGATGTCCCATATGTCCCTAGCATCCCAGACGTCCCAGATGTCCCATATGTCCTTAACGTCCCAGACGTCCCAGATGTCCCATATGTAACTAACGTCCCAGACGTCCCAGATGTCCCATATGTCCCATATGTCCCTAATGTCCCAGGCGTCCCAGATGTCCCATATGTCCCATATGTCCCTAATGTCCCAGGCGTCCTAAATGTCCCATATGTCCTTAACGTCCCAGACGTCCCAGACGTCCTAGATGTCCCATATGTCCTTAACGTCCGAGACGTCCCAGATGTACCATATGTCCCTAACGTCCCAGACGTCCCAGATGTCCCATATGTCCCATATGTCCCTAATGTCCCAGACGTCCTAGATGTCCCATTAATCCTTAACGTCCCAGACGTCCTATACCTCCCTAACGTCCCAGACGTCCCAGATGTCCCATATGTCCCTTACGTCCCAGATGTTCCATATGTCCCTAAAGTCCCAGACGTCCTAGATGTCTTATATGTCCCTAACGTCCCAGACGTCCCAGATCTCCCATATGTCCCTAACGTCCCAGACGTCCTAGTGGTCCCCTATATGCTTAACGTCCCAGACGTCCCAGATGTCCCATATGCCAATAACGTCCCAGACGTCCCAGATGTCCTATATGTCCCATATGTCCCTAATGTCCCAGGCGTCCCAGACCTCCCATATGTCCCATATGTCCCTAACGTCCAGGGCGTCCTAAATGTCCAATATGTCCTTAACGTCCCAGACGTCCCAGACGTTCTAGATGTCCCATATGTCCTAAACGTCCCAGACGTCCCAGATATCCCATATGTCCCATATGTCCCTAATGTCCCAGGCCTCCTAAATGTCCCATATGTCCTTAACGTCCCAGGCGTCCCAGATGTCCCATATGTCCGTAACGTTCCAGACGTCCCAGATGTTCAATGTGTCCCATACATCCCTAATGTCCCAGGCGTCCCAGATGTCCCATATGTCCCAAATGTTCCTAATGTCCCAGGCGTCCTAAATGTCCCATATGTCCTTAACGTTCCAGACGTCCCAGACGTCTTAGATGTCCCAAATGTCCTTAACGTCCCAGACGTCCCAGATGTCCCATATGTCCCATACGTTTCTAATGTCCCAGGCGTCCTAGATGTTCCATATGTCCCTAACGTCCCAGACGTCCCAGATGTCCTATATGTCCCATATGTCCTTAACGTCCCAGACGTCCCAGATGTCCCATATGTCCTTAACGTCCCAGACGTCCCAAATGTCCCATATGTCCCTAATGTCCCAGGCGTCCTAAATGTCCCATATGTCCTTAACGTCCCAGACGTCCCAGACGCCCTAGATGTCCCATATGTCATTAACGTCCCGGACGTCCCAGATGTCCCATATGTCCCTAACGTCCCAGACGTCCCAGATGTCCTATATGTCCCATAAGACCCTAATGTCCGAGGAGTCCCAGATGTCCCATATGTCCCATATCCCTAATGTCCCAGGCGTCCTAAATGTCCCATATGTCCTTAAAGTCCCAGACGTCCCAGACGTCCTAGATGTCCCATATGTCCTTAAAGTCCCAGACGTACCAGACGTCCTAGATGTCCCATATGTCCTTAAAGTCCCAGACGTACCAGATGTCCCATATGTCCCATGTGTCCCTAATGACCCACGCGTCCTAGATGTTCCATATGTCCCTAACGTCCAAGACGTCCTAAATGTCCCATATGTCCCTAACGTCCCAGACATCCCAGCTGTCCCGTATGTCCCTAACGCCCCTGACGTCCCAGACGTCCTAGATGTCCTATATGTCCCTAACGTGCCAGACGTCCCTGATGTCCCATATGTCCCACATGTCCCTAATGTCCCAGGCCTCCCAGACGCCCTAGATGTCCCATTTGCCCTTAACGTCCCAGACGTCCCAGACGTCCCAAATGTCCCATATGTTCCATATGTCCCTAATGACCCAGGCGTCTCAGATGTCCCATATGTCCCTAACGTCCTAGGCGTCCTAAATGTCCCATATGTCCTTAACGTCCCAGACGTCCCGGACGTCCTAAATGTCGCATATGTCTCTACCGTCCCAGACGTCTCAGCTGTCCCGTATGTCCCTAACGGCCTAGACGTCCGAGATGTCCTAGATGTCCCATATGTCTCTAACGTCACAGACGTCCTAGATGTCCTATATATTCCTAACGTCCCAGATGTCCCATATGTCCCTAAAGTCCCAGACGTCCAAGATGTCCCATATGTCCCTAACGTCCCAGACGTCCTAGATGTCCCATATGTCCTTAACGTCCCAGGCGTCCCAGATGTCCCATATGTCAATAATGTCCCAGGCGCCCTAAATGTCCCATATGTCCTTAACGTCCCAGACGTCCCAGACGTCCTAGATGTGACATATGTCCTTAACGTCCTAGACGTCCCAGATGTCCCATATGTCTCTAACGTCCCAGACGTCCCATATGTCCCATATGTCCCATATGTGCTTAATGTCCCAGGCGTCCCAAATGTCCCATATGTCCCTAACGTCCCAGACTTCCTAGATGTCCCATATATCCTTAACGTCCCAGACGTCCCAGATGTCCCATATGTCTCTAACGTCCCAGACGTCCCATATGTCCCATATGTCCCATATGTGCTTAATGTCCCAGGCGTCCCAAATGTCCCATATGTCCCTAACGTCCCAGACGTCCTAGATGTCCCATATATCCTTAACGTGTCAGACGTCCCAGATATCCCATATGTCCTATATCTCAATAACGTCCCAGACGTCCCAGCTGCCCATATGTCCCTAACGTCCCAGATGTTTCATATGTCCCTAACGTCCCAGACGTCCTAGATGTCCCATATATCCCTAACGTCCCAGACGTCCCAGATATCCCATATGTCCTATATCTCAATAACGTCCCAGACGTCCCAGATCTCCCATATGTCCTTAACGTCCCAGACGTCCTAAATGTCCCATATGTCCCTAATGTCCCAGACGTCCTAGATGTCCCATATGTCCCTAACGTCCCAGACGTCTCAGACGTCCTAGATGTCCTATATGTCCCTAACGTTCCAGACGTCCCAGATGTCCCATATGTCCCTAACGTCTCAGACGTCCCAGATGTCCCATATGTCCTTAAAGTCCCAGACGTCCCAGATGTCCCATATGTCTCATATGTCCCTAATGTTCCAGGCGTCCCAGATGTCCCATATGTCCCTAATGTCCCAGACGTTTTAAATGTCCCATATTTACTTAAAGTTTCAGACGTCCCAGACGTCCTAGATGTCCCATATGTCCTTAACGTCCCAGGCGTCCCAGATGTCCCATATGTCAATAATGTCCCAGGCGCCCTAAATGTCCCATATGTCCTTAACGTCCCAGACGTCCCAGACGTCCTAGATGTGACATATGTCCTTAACGTCCTAGACGTCCCAGATGTCCCATATGTCTCTAACGTCCCAGACGTCCCATATGTCCCATATGTCCCATATGTGCTTAATGTCCCAGGCGTCCCAAATGTCCCATATGTCCCTAACGTCCCAGACTTCCTAGATGTCCCATATATCCTTAACGTCCCAGACGTCCCAGATGTCCCATATGTCTCTAACGTCCCAGACGTCCCATATGTCCCATATGTCCCATATGTGCTTAATGTCCCAGGCGTCCCAAATGTCCCATATGTCCCTAACGTCCCAGACGTCCTAGATGTCCCATATATCCTTAACGTGCCAGACGTCCCAGATATCCCATATGTCCTATATCTCAATAACGTCCCAGACGTCCCAGCTGCCCATATGTCCCTAACGTCCCAGATGTTTCATATGTCCCTAACGTCCCAGACGTCCTAGATGTCCCATATATCCCTAACGTCCCAGACGTCCCAGATATCCCATATGTCCTATATCTCAATAACGTCCCAGACGTCCCAGATCTCCCATATGTCCTTAACGTCCCAGACGTTCTAGATGTCCCTTATATCCTTAACGTCCCAGACGTCCCAGATGTCCCATATGTGCCTAACGTCCCAGACGTCCCAGATGTCCTATATGTCCCATATATCCCTAATGTCCCAGGCGTCCCAGATCTCCCATATGTCCCAAATGTCCCTAATGTCCCAGGCGTCCTAAATGTCCCATATGTCCTTAACGTCCCAGACCTCCCAGACGTCCTAGATGTCCCAAATGTCCTTAACGTCCCAGACGTCCCAGATGTCCCATATGTTTCATATGTTTCTTATGTCCCAGGCGTCCTAAATGTCCCATATGTCCTTAACGTCCCAGACCTCCCAGACGTACTAGATGTCCCAAATGTCCCTAACGTTCCAGGCGTCCCAGATGTCCCATATGTCCCTAACGTCCCAGACGTCCCAGATCTCCCATATGTCCCTAACGTCCCAGACGTTCTAGATGTCCTCTATATCCTTAACGTCCCAGACGTCCCAGATGTCCCATATGTCCTTAACGTCCCAGACGTCCTAGATGTCCCATATGTCCTTAACGTCCCAGACGTCCCAGATGTCATATATGTAACTAACGTCCCAGACGTCCCAGATGTCCCATATGTCCCATATGTCCCTTATGTCCCAGGCGTCCTAAATGTCCCATATGGCCCTAACGTCCCAGACGTCTCAGACGTCCTAGATGTCCCATATGTCCCTAACGTCCCACACGTCCTAGATGTCCCATATGTCCCTAATGTCCCACACGTCCTAGATGTCCCATATGTCCCTAACGTCCCAGACGTCCCAGATGTCCCATATGTCCCTAACATCCCAGGCGTAGTAAATGTCCCATATGTCCTTAACGTCCCAGACGTCCCAGACGCCCTAGATGTCCCATATGTCCTTAACGTCCCAGACGTCCCAGACGTCCTAGATGTCCCATATGTCCTTAACGTCCCAGACGTCCCAGATGTCCCATATGTCCCTAGCATCCCAGACGTCCCAGATGTCCCATATGTCCTTAACGTCCCAGACGTCCCAGATGTCCCATATGTAACTAACGTCCCAGACGTCCCAGATGTCCCATATGTCCCATATGTCCCTAATGTCCCAGGCGTCCCAGATGTCCCATATGTCCCATATGTCCCTAATGTCCCAGGCGTCCTAAATGTCCCATATGTCCTTAACGTCCCAGACGTCCCAGACGTCCTAGATGTCCCATATGTCCTTAACGTCCGAGACGTCCCAGATGTACCATATGTCCCTAACGTCCCAGACGTCCCAGATGTCCCATATGTCCCATATGTCCCTAATGTCCCAGACGTCCTAGATGTCCCATTAATCCTTAACGTCCCAGACGTCCTATACCTCCCTAACGTCCCAGACGTCCCAGATGTCCCATATGTCCCTTACGTCCCAGATGTTCCATATGTCCCTAAAGTCCCAGACGTCCTAGATGTCTTATATGTCCCTAACGTCCCAGACGTCCCAGATCTCCCATATGTCCCTAACGTCCCAGACGTCCTAGTGGTCCCCTATATGCTTAACGTCCCAGACGTCCCAGATGTCCCATATGCCAATAACGTCCCAGACGTCCCAGATGTCCTATATGTCCCATATGTCCCTAATGTCCCAGGCGTCCCAGACCTCCCATATGTCCCATATGTCCCTAACGTCCAGGGCGTCCTAAATGTCCAATATGTCCTTAACGTCCCAGACGTCCCAGACGTTCTAGATGTCCCATATGTCCTAAACGTCCCAGACGTCCCAGATATCCTATATGTCCCATATGTCCCTAATGTCCCAGGCCTCCTAAATGTCCCATATGTCCTTAACGTCCCAGGCGTCCCAGATGTCCCATATGTCCGTAACGTTCCAGACGTCCCAGATGTTCAATGTGTCCCATACATCCCTAATGTCCCAGGCGTCCCAGATGTCCCATATGTCCCAAATGTTCCTAATGTCCCAGGCGTCCTAAATGTCCCATATGTCCTTAACGTTCCAGACGTCCCAGACGTCTTAGATGTCCCAAATGTCCTTAACGTCCCAGACGTCCCAGATGTCCCATATGTCCCATACGTTTCTAATGTCCCAGGCGTCCTAGATGTTCCATATGTCCCTAACGTCCCAGACGTCCCAGATGTCCTATATGTCCCATATGTCCTTAACGTCCCAGACGTCCCAGATGTCCCATATGTCCTTAACGTCCCAGACGTCCCAAATGTCCCATATGTCCCTAATGTCCCAGGCGTCCTAAATGTCCCATATGTCCTTAACGTCCCAGACGTCCCAGACGCCCTAGATGTCCCATATGTCATTAACGTCCCGGACGTCCCAGATGTCCCATATGTCCCTAACGTCCCAGACGTCCCAGATGTCCTATATGTCCCATAAGACCCTAATGTCCGAGGAGTCCCAGATGTCCCATATGTCCCATATCCCTAATGTCCCAGGCGTCCTAAATGTCCCATATGTCCTTAAAGTCCCAGACGTCCCAGACGTCCTAGATGTCCCATATGTCCTTAAAGTCCCAGACGTACCAGACGTCCTAGATGTCCCATATGTCCTTAAAGTCCCAGACGTACCAGATGTCCCATATGTCCCATGTGTCCCTAATGACCCACGCGTCCTAGATGTTCCATATGTCCCTAACGTCCAAGACGTCCTAAATGTCCCATATGTCCCTAACGTCCCAGACATCCCAGCTGTCCCGTATGTCCCAAACGCCCCTGACGTCCCAGACGTCCTAGATGTCCTATATGTCCCTAACGTGCCAGACGTCCCTGATGTCCCATATGTCCCACATGTCCCTAATGTCCCAGGCCTCCCAGACGCCCTAGATGTCCCATTTGCCCTTAACGTCCCAGACGTCCCAGACGTCCCAAATGTCCCATATGTTCCATATGTCCCTAATGACCCAGGCGTCTCAGATGTCCCATATGTCCCTAACGTCCTAGGCGTCCTAAATGTCCCATATGTCCTTAACGTCCCAGACGTCCCGGACGTCCTAAATGTCGCATATGTCTCTACCGTCCCAGACGTCTCAGCTGTCCCGTATGTCCCTAACGGCCTAGACGTCCGAGATGTCCTAGATGTCCCATATGTCTCTAACGTCACAGACGTCCTAGATGTCCTATATATTCCTAACGTCCCAGATGTCCCATATGTCCCTAAAGTCCCAGACGTCCAAGATGTCCCATATGTCCCTAACGTCCCAGACGTCCTAGATGTCCCATATGTCCTTAACGTCCCAGACGTCCCAGATGAGCCATATGTCCCTAACGTCCCAGACGTCCCAGATGTCCCAAAGGTCTTATATATCCTTAATGTCCCAGGCGTATTAGATGTCCCATATGTCCCTAATGTGCCAGGCGTCCTAAATGTCCCATATGTCTTTAACGTCCCAGAAGTCCCAGACGTCCTAGATGTCCCATATGTCCTTAACGTCCCAGACGTCCCAGATGTCCCATATGTTCCTAACGTCCCAGACGTCCCAGATGTCCCATATGTCCCATATGTCCCTAATGTCCCAGGCGTCCTAGATATTCCAAATGTCCCTAACGTCCCAGACGCCCTAAATGTCCCATATGTCCCTAACGTCCCAGACGTCCCATATGTCCTTAACGTCCCAGACGTCCCAGACGTCCTAAATGTCCCATATGAACCTAACGTCCCAGACGTCTCAGACGTCCTAGATGTCCTATATGTCCCTAACGTCCCAGACGTCTCAGACGACCTAAATGTCCCATATGTCCCTAACGTCCCAGGCGTCCCAGATGTCATATATGTCCGTAACGTCCCAGACGTCCCAGATGTTCAATATGTACCATATGTCCCTAATGTCCCAGGTGTCCCAGATGTCCCATATGTCCCAAATGTCCCTAATGTCCCAGGCGTCCTAAATGTCGAATATGTCCTTAACGTTCCAGACGTCCCAGACGTCCTAGATGTCCCAAATGTCCTTAACGTTCCAGACGTCCCAGATGTCCCATATGTCCCATATGTCCATAATGTGCCAGGCGTCCTAAATGTCCCATATGTCTTTAACGTCCCGGAAGTCCCAGACGTCCTAGATGTCCCATATGTCCTTAACGTTACAGACGTCCCAGATGTCCCATATGTTCCTAACGTCCCAGACGTCCCAGATGTCCCATATGTCCCATATGTACCTAATGTCCCAGGCGTCCTAGATATTCCATATGTCCCTAACGTCCCAGACGTCCTAAATGTCCCATATGTCCCTAACGTCCCAGACGCCCATATGTCCTTAACGTCCCAGACGTCCCAGACGTCCTAAATGTCCCATATGACCCTAACGTCCCAGACGTCTCAGACGTCCTAGATGTTCTATATGTCCCTAACGTCCCAGACGTCTCAGACGTCCTAAATGTCCCATATGTCCCTAACGTCCCAGGCGTCCCAGATGTCCCATATGTCCGTAACGTCCCAGACGTCCTAGATGTTCAATATGTACCATATGTCCCTAATGTCCCAGGTGTCCCAGATGTCCCATATGTCCCAAATGTCCCTAATGTCCCAGGCGTCCTAAATGTCGAATATGTCCTTAACGTCCCAGACGTCTCAGATGTCCTAGATGTCCCATATGTCCTTAACGTCCCAGACGTCCCAAATGTCCCATATGTCCTTAACGTCCCAGACGTCCCAGATGTCTCATATGTCCCTAATGTCCCAGGCGTCGTAAATGTCCCATATGTCCTTAACGTCCCAGACGTCCCCGACGCCCTAGATGTCCCATATGTCATTAACGTTCCGGACGTCCCAGATGTCCCATATGTCTCTAACGTCCCAGACGTCCCAGATGTCCCATATGTCCCTAATGTCCGAGGCGTCCCAGATGTCCCATATGTCCCATACGTCCCTAATGTCCCAGGCGTCTTAAATGTCCCATATGTCCTTAACGTCCCAGACGTCCCAGACGTCCTAGATGTCCCATATGTCCTTAAAGTTCCAGACGTCCCAGATGTCCCATATGTCCCATGTGTCCCTAATGACCCAGGCGTCCTAGATGTTCCATATGTCCCTAACGTCCAAGACGTCCCAGATCTCCCATATGTCCCTAACGTCCCAGACGTCCTAGATGCCCCTTATATCCTTAACGTCCCAGACGTCCCAGATGTCCCATATGTCAATAACGTCCCAGACGTCCCAGATGTCCTATATGTCCCATATGTCCCTAATGTCCCAGGCGTCCCAGACCTCCCATATGTCCCATATGTCCCTAATGTCCACGGCGTCCTAAATGTCCCATATGTCCTTAACGTCCCAGACGTCCCAGACGTCCTAGATGTCCCATATGTCCTTAACGTCCCAGACGTCCCAGACGTCCCAGATATCCCATATGTCCCATATGTCCCTAATGTCCAGGGCGTCCTAAATGTCCCATATCTCCTTAACGTCCCAGACGTCCCAGACGTCCTAGATGTCCCAAATGTCCTTGACGTCCCAGACGTCCCAGATGTCCCATATGTTTCATATGTTTCTAATGTCCCAGGCGTCCTAGATGTTCCATATGTCCCTAACGTCCCAGACGTTCCAGATGTCCTAGATGTCCCATATGTCCTTAACGTCCCAGACGTCCCAGATGTCCCATATGTCCCTAACGTCCCAGACGTCCCAGATGTCCCATATGTCCCTAATATCCCAGGCGTAGTAAATGTCCCATATGTTCTTAACGTCCCAGACGTCCCAGACGCCCTATATGTCCCATATGTCCTTAACGTCCCAGACGTCCCAGACGTCCTAGATGTCCCATATGTTCTTAACGTCCCAGACGTCCCAGATGTCCCATATGTCCCTAGCATCCTAGACGTCCCAGATGTCCCATATGTCCTTAACGTCCCAGACGTCCCAGAAGTCCCATATGTAACTAACGTCCCAGACGTCCCAGATGTCCCATATGTCCCATATGTCCCTAATGTCCCAGGCGTCCCAGATGTCCCATATGTCCCATATGTCCCTAATGTCCCAAGCTTCCTAAATGTCCCATATGTGCTTAACGTCCCAGACGTCCCAGACGTCCTAGATGTGTCATATGTCCTTAACGTCCCAGACGTCCCAGATGTACCATATGTCCCTAACGTCCCAGACGTCCCAGATGTCCCATATGTCCCATATGTCCCTAATGTCCCAGGCGTCCTAAATGTCCCATATGTCCTTAACGTCCAGACGTCCCAGACGTCCTAGATGTCCCATATGTCCTTAACGTCCCAGACGTCCCAGATGTACCATATGTCCTTAACGTCCCAGACGTCCCAGACGTCCTAGATGTCCTATATATCCTTAACGTCCCAGACGTCCCAGTATATCCCATATGTCCTATACCTCCCTAACGTCCCAGACGTCCCAGATGTCCCATATGTCCCCTTACGTCTCAGATGTTCCATATGTCCCTAAGGTCCCAGCCGTCCTAGATGTCTTATATGTCCCTAACGTCCCAGACGTCCCAGATCTCCCATATGTCCCTAACGCCCCAGACGTCCTAGATGTCCCTTATATGCTAAACGTTCCAGACGTCCCAGATGTCCCATATGCCAATAACGTCCCAGACGTCCCAAATGTCCTATATGTCCCATATGTCCCTAATGTCCCAGGCATCCCAGACCTCCCATATGTCCCATATGTCCCTAACGTCCAGGGCGTCCTAAATGTCCAATATGTCCTAAACGTCCCAGACGTCCCAGATATCCCATATGTCCCATATGTCCCTAATGTCCCAGGCCTCCTAAATGTCCCATATGTCCTTAACGTCCCAGGCGTCCCAGATGTCCCATATGTTCGTAACGTACCAGACGTCCCAGATGTTCAATGTGTCCCATACGTCCCTAATGTCCCAAGCGTCCCAGATGTCCCATATGTCCCAAATGCCCCTAATGTCCCAGGCGTCCTAAATGTCCGATATGTCCTTAACGTTCCAGACGTCCCAGACGTCTTAGATGTCCCAAATGTCCTTAACGTCCCAGACGTCCAAGATGTCCCATATGTCCCATATGTTTCTAATGTCCCAGGCGTCCTATATGTTCCATATGACCCTAAGGTCCCAGACGTCCCAGATGTCCTATATGTCCCATATGTCCTTAACGTCCCAGACGTCCCAGATGCCCCATATGTCCTTAACGTCCCAGACGTCCCAAATGTCCCATATGTCCCTAATGTCCCAGGCGTCCTAAATGACCCATATGTCCTTAACGTCCCAGACGTCCCAGACGCCCTAGATGTCCCATATGTCATTAACGTCCCGGACGTCCCAGATGTCCCATATGTCCCTAACGTTCCAGATGTCCCAGATGTCCCATATGTCCCATATGTCCCTAATGTCACAGACGTCCCATATGTCCCATATGTCCTTAACGTCCCAGACCTCCCAGACGTCCTAGATGTCCCAAATGTCCTTAACGTCCCAGACGTCCCAGATGTCCCATATGTTTCATATGTTTCTAATGTCCCAGGCGTCCTAAATTTCCCATATGTCCTTAACGTCCCAGACCTCCCAGACGTCCTAGATGTCCCAAATGTCCCTAACGTTCCAGACGTCCCAGATGTCCCATATGTCCCTAACGTCCCAGACGTCCCAGATCTCCCATATGTCCCTAACGTCCCAGACGTTCTAGATGTCCCTTATATCCTTAACGTCCCAGACGTCCCAGATGTCCCATATGTCCTTATCGTCCCAGACGTCCTAGATGTCCCATATGTCCTTAACGTCCCAGACGTCCCAGATGCCCCATATGTAACTAACGTCCCAGACGTCCCAGATGTCCCATATGTCCCATATGTCCCTGATGTCCCAGGCGTCCCAGATTTCCCATATGTCCCATATGTCCCTTATGTCCCAGGCGTCCTAAATGTCCCATATGTCCCTAACGTCCCAGACGTCTCAGACGTCCTAGATGTCCCATATGTCCCTAACGTCCCACACGTCCTAGATGTCCCATATGTCCCTAACGTCCCAGACGTCTCAGACGTCCTAGAAGTCCCATATGTCCCTAACGTCCCACACGTCCTAGATGTCCCATATGTCCCTAACGTCCCAGACGTCTCAGACGTCCTAGATGTCCTATATGTCCCTAACGTCCTAGACGTACCAGATGCGCCATATGTTTCTAACGTCTCAGACGTCCCAGATGTCCCATATTTCCTTAACGTCCCAGACGTCCCAGATGTCCCATATGTCTCATATGTCCCTAATGTCCCAGACGTCCCATATGTCCTTAACGTCCCAGACGTCCCAGACGTCCTAAATGTCCCATATGTCCCTAACGTCCCAGACGTCTCAGACGTCCTAGATGTCCTTTATGGCCCTAACGTCCCAGACGTCTCAGACGTCCTAAATGTCCCATATGTGCCTAACGTCCCAGACGTCCCATATGTCCTTAACGTCCCAGACGTCCCAGACGTCCTAAATGTCCCATATGTCCCTAATGTCCCAGACGTCCTAGATGTCCCATATGTCCCTAACGTCCCAGACGTCTCAGACGTCCTAGATGTTCTATATGTCCCTAACGTTCCAGACGTCCCAGATGTCCCATATGTCCCTAACGTCTCAGACGTCCCAGATGTCCCATATGTCTTTAACGTCCCAGACGTCCCAGATGTCCCATATGTCTCATATGTCCCTAATGTTCCAGGCGTCCCAGATGTCCCATATGTCTCATATGTCCCTAATGTTCCAGGCGTCCCAGATGTCCCATATGTCCCATATGTCCCTAATGTCCCAGACGTTTTAAATGTCCCATATGTACTTAAAGTTTCAGACGTCCCAGACGTCCTAGATGTCCCATATGTCCTTAACGTCCCAGGCGTCCCAGATGTCCCATATGTCGCTAATGTCCCAGGCGCCCTAAATATCCCATATGTCCTTAACATCCCAGACGTCCCAGACGTCCTAGATGTGACATATGTCCTTAACGTCCCAGACGTCCCAGATGTCCCATATGTCTCTAACGTCCCAGACGTCCCATATGTCCCATATGTCCCATATGTGCTTAATGTCCCAGGCGTCCCGAATGTCCCATATGTCCCTAACGTCCCAGACGTCCTAGATGTCCCATATATCCTTAACGTCCCATACATCCCAGATGTCCCATATGTCTCTAACGTCCCAGACGTCCCATATGTCCCATATGTCCCATATGTGCTTAATGTCCCAGGCGTCCCAAATGTCCCATATGTCCCTAACGTCCCAGACGTCCTAGATGTCCCATATATCCTTAACGTCCCACACGTCCCAGATATCCCATATGTCCTATATCTCAATAACGTCCCAGACGTCCCAGATGTCCCATATTTCCCTAACGTCCCAGATGTTTCATATGTCCCTAACGTCCCAGACGTCCTAAATGTCCTATATGTCCCTAACGTCCCAGACGTCCCAGATCTCCCATATGTCCCTAACGTCCCAGACGTTCTAGATGTCCCTTATATCCTTAACGTCCCAGACGTCCCAGATGTCCCATATGTCCCTAACGTCCCAGACGTCCCAGACGTCCCAGATGTCCTATATGTCCCATATATCCCTAATGTCCCAGACGTCCCAGATCTCCCATATGTCCCAAATGTCCCTAATGTCCCAGGCGTCCTAAATGTCCCATATGTCCTTAACGTCCCAGACCTCCCAGACGTCCTAGATGTCCCAAATGTCCTTAACGTCCCAGACGTCCCAGATGTCCCATATGTTTCATATGTTTCTAATGTACCAGGCGTCCTAAATGTCCCATATGTCCTTAACGTCCCAGACCTCCCAGACGTCCTAGATGTCCCAAATGTCCCTAACGTTCCAGACGTCCCAGATGTCCCATATGTCCCTAACGTCCCAGACGTCCCAGATCTCCCATATGTCCCTAACGTCCCAGACGTTCTAGATGTCCCTTATATCCTTAACGTTCCAGACGTCCCAGATGTCCCATATGTCCTTAACGTCCCAGACGTCCTAGATGTCCCATATGTCCTTAACGTCCCAGACGTCCCAGATGTCCCATATGTAACTAACGTCCCAGACGTCCCAGATGTCCCATATGTCCCATATGTCCCTGATGTCCCAGGCGTCCTAAATGTCCCATATGTCCCTAACGTCCCAGACGTCTCAGACGTCCTAGATGTCCCATATGTTCCTAACGTCCCACACGTCCTAGATGTCCCATATGTCCCTAACGTCCCAGACGTCTCAGACGTCCTAGATGTCCCATATGTCCCTAACGTCCCACACGTCCTAGATGTCCCATATGTCCCTAACGTCCCAGACTTCTCAGACGTCCTAGATGTCCTATATGTCCCTAACGTCCTAGACGTACCAGATGTGCCATATGTTTCTAACGTCTCAGACGTCCCAGATGTCCCATATTTCCTTAACGTCCCTGACGTCCCAGATGTCCCATATGTCTCATATGTCCCTAATGTCCCAGGCGTCCCAGATGTCCCATATGTCCCATATGTCCCTAATGTCCCAGACGTTTTAAATGTCCCATATGTCCTTAACGTTTCAGACGTCCCAGACGTCCTAGATGTCCCATATGTCCTTAACGTCCCAGACGTCCCAGATGTCCCATATGTCCCATATGTCCCTAATGTCCCAGGCGCCCTAAATGTCCCATATGTCCTTAACGTCCCAGACGTCCCAGACGTCCTAGATGTCCCATATGTCCTTAACGTGCCAGACGTCCCAGATGTCCCATATGTCTCTAACGTCCCAGACGTCCCATATGTCTCATATGTTTCATATGTCCTTAAAGTCCCAGGCGTCCCAGATGTCCCATATTTCCCTAACGTCCCAGACGTCCTAGATGTCCCATATATCCTTAACGTCCCAGACGTCCCAGATATCCCATATGTCCTATACCTCCCTAACGTCCCAGACGTTCCAGATGTCCCATATGTCCCTAACGTCCCAGATGTTCCATATGTTCCTAACGTCCCAGACGTCCTAGATGTCTTATATGCCCCTAACGTCCCAGACGTCCCAGATCTCCCGTATGTCCCTAACGTCCCAGACGTCCTAGATGTCCCTTATATCCTTAACGTCCCAGACGTCCCAGATGTCCCATATGTCAATAACGTCCCAGACGTCCCAGATGTCCTATATGTCCCATATGTCCCTAATGTCCCAGGCGTCCCAGACCTCCCATATGTCCCATGTGTCCCTAATGTCCAGGGCGTCCTAAATGTCCCATATGTCCTTAACGTCTCAGACGTTTTAGATGTCCCATATGTCCTTAACGTCCCAGACGTCCCAGTTATCCCATATGTCCCATATGTCCCTAATGTCCAGGGCGTCCTAAATGTCCCATATCTCCTTAACGTCCCAGACGTCCCAGACGTCCTAGATGTCCCAAATGTCCTTAACGTCCCAGAGGTCCCAGATGTCCCATATGTTTCATATGTTTCTAATGTCCCAGGCGTCCTAGATGTTCCATATGTCCCTAACGTCCCAGACGTCCCAGATGTCCTAGATGTCCCATATGTCCTTAACGTCCCAGACGTCCCAGATGTCCCATATGTCCCTAACGTCCCAGACGTCCCAGATGTCCCATATGTCCCTAATATCCCAGGCGTAGTAAATGTCCCATATGTCCTTAACGTCCCAGACGTCCCAGACGCCCTAGATGTCCCATATGTCCTTAACGTCCCAGACGTCCCAGATGTCCCATATGTCCCTAGCATCCCAGACGTCCCAGATGTCCCATATGTCCTTAACGTCCCAGACGTCCCAGATGTCCCATATATAACTAACGTCCCAGACGTCCCAGATGTCCCATATGTATGTTCCATATGTCCCTAATGTCCCAGGCGTCCCAGATGTCCCTAATGTCCTACTTTTTTGGTAACGTATTTCTTCATTCAATTTTTTCTCTTACGGCAGCCGCCTGAAATTTAGTATTTTTTGCATATAATCGTTGATATGTATCTCCGAAACAATTGCCATTAGACCCATACAACTTGATATAAAATTATTAGTATTTCAATGCAAAACTTTCAAGTTATCTAAACATAGAACAATCCATTTAAAAAAGTAAGTTTGATTTGCTACACCTTTTTGAGCCACCCTGTACAATAAAAACTATATGCAATATTTATGTAATTCTCATAGTTTTGAGAAATATATTCCAACTCCCCCCCCCCCCCCCGCCTCAATCGTTGCCAGACCCTGTATATTGTTTACCTTTATTTTAGCATAGCTAGAACGGTTTATTGTTCCTTCTTTTAAATAGTGTAAAGTTTACTTTGTTGTTATGTTTATATAGCTTCTATAGCTAAAATAGCGGTTCAATATCCTTTTGTATAAGTATTGTGTTAATTTGACTTGTCTTTTATTTGTTGAAATCGAAAAAAAATATTTTTGGGAAGTACCTAAGCAAATTTGGCAACACTTCCCGTATGTAATTTGAGTCGTAGATTCCGAAAACATAAATATACAGAACAATCCATTTAAAAATCAAAGTTAATGACATTTCCGGTGAAACCGGAAGTGGGTCATTTTGATTATATCTGTCTCCTCAATTCAAAATTATATTTATTATCCTTGTAACAAGTTTCATTCAAATCCGTTGATAAGTAAAGGAGATAGAGACAAGTTTGGCCACTACAAGCGTCTGAAGTGTGCCACTTTTTTGCAATTCTGTTTAGCGGGAGAATGTTGAAAATAGCTCCATACAATTTCATTCAATTTGACCAGCACTCAAGTGGCTTTCCAAAAACATCTTCACTGCAACATTCTGCATGTGAACAGACCAGATTCTTAAAGGGCAGCATGCTTTCTATGTAGTTACACTACTTTAAAACTGAATTCAAACGAATAATATACGGTACCCCACCCAAGAAAAGAGCCCTTCGGTGCTTTCCAATAATACTTCGACACTCAGCATCGCTCCGTTTCCGCTAGTACAATGAAATGTTATGAACCAGTTATTTATAAAAAAAGACCCAAAAAATTTTTTTTTGCTACGACCATAACTCAAAAGTGATGTTGCCTTCATTTTCGGAGGACCTATCGTATGAAAACGATCGAAGACCGAAATCGTGTATATATACTAACATACGTATACCGCACAGCACGTTTAGGCAACCCCCAATACGAGGGAGGGATCTAGTGGGCTGGGTCTCACTAAAAGATCCGCACAGCCGAGACGGAGATTTGGTATAGTGGGTTCAATTTCAATACTTCGTACCCTTCGTGCTGCCGAAGTAATATATTATAGTTACTAAGGCCGTTAGATGCAATAACGGCCGTATGTCGTTGAATATTTTTCATAACACCTACAAAAATTGAAATTTTAGGGCCAATTTAATTTTTTTTTATTAACACGCACTGGCGTATACATTGCACTAGTAAATACTATCTAGCAATTTAATTTTAATAATTTCTTACTTAAATCTAAAGTCTAAAGTCTTAGATCTTAAATCTAGGTCAGTCAGAGCGGTTGATGGATGTACTCCCATTGGCGCACTCCACATATGTTTTAAAACACTTCTTTCACATGTTTTAATTGCCCTTGATTCACTTAACTTAACTTACACTAGTTCGAAAGGTTTTTGCCTTTTCAATCTACGGGTAAGTCCACTGTTGTCGAGTAATTGTAGCACTTCGATATTTACTTGTTCATGTAATCTTGATTCATGTTTTTTCGCAAACCGTTTAATCTCCTCACTGACCATAGGCACTTTTAGGTCCTTGTGGATGTCTTCATTTCTGATGTACCATGGAGCGTTGACAATGCTGCGCAGTACTTTGTTTTGAAAAGTTGAATAATATTTACATTAGATTTCTTTGTGCATCCCCACAGCTGCACACCGTAAGTCCAGACTGGTTTAGTATTTGTTTGTACAACAATAACTTATTATGTAGTGACAGCTCAGAATGTCGTCCGATTAGCCACCACATTTTTCTGAATCTAATGCAAAGTTCTTCGCGTTTTTTCTTTATATGTTCTTTCCACCTGAGCTTGGCATCTAGTGTCATGCCCAGGTATTTAGCTGTGTTAGCGTGATTGATCACTACAGGCAAGTAATCAATTCTTTTATTGGTGAAGTTTATATGGGTAGACTTCGCCTCATTTAATTTAATTCGCCACTTCTTGGTCCACCTGGTGACGTTGTTGACGGCTGTTTGTAGTTTATTAGTAGCTACTTCTATTTCGCTGCTTGTGGATAGTAACGCAGTGTCGTCAGCAAATGTGGCTGTCGTCACTCCATCGCTCATGGGAATGTCACTAGTGTAAAGCAAGTATAAAACTGGCCCAAGGACGCTTCCTTGCGGTACACCTGCGGCTATAGCTTTTAGTTTAGAGTATTCTTCGCCATATCTCACCCTGAACTGGCGGTCAGAGATGTATGATTTCAGAATGTGGCTCATCTGGCCTAGGCAGGCGTTTAGTTATTTTGTATTCGAGGCCCTCGTGCCATACTTTATCAAAAGCCTTGGCCCACGTCTAGAAATATTGCTGCGCATATTTCTTTTTCTTCTAGGGTTCTTTCAATTACATCGGTGATTCAATGCACTTGGTCAATGGTCGAATGTTTGTTCCGAAAGCCAAACTGGTGAGTTGGAATGAGCTGCTTTTCCTCAATAATTGGCTTGAGGCGTTTCAGGAGCAGTTTTCGAACAGTTTGGATATGGTTGGTAGTAGTGAAATCGGGCGGTAGGATGCTTTCTCACTGGTGGCTTCCCTGGTTTGGGGATCATAATAACTTCCGCAACTTTCCACTGCATAGGTACGTATTGTAGTCGTAACGCTGCATTAAACAGATGCGTAAGCTTCATTATGCCCTTTTTTGGTAGTTCCTTGAGCAGTTGGCCACTTATTAAATCATAGCCGGGGGCTTTTTTGGCACTGAGATTTTTTTGTATCTCATTGTAAATTTCTTTTGGAGTTACTGGCAGTATGTCCCTGTCCTCCCTGTTGTTTATCTCTGGTAGGTTTTCATTGTCGTCAGCTGGATGTGGTTGGGAAAGTATTCGCTAGGTGTTCAGCAAAATATTTCTGCTTTTTCTCGTCTTTTCTTGCCCATCCGCATCATTTTTACGAATGGGTGGATTATGATTATAAGGCTTTTTTAATTTCCTTGTGGCTTTCCAGAGAGAGTATTCGGTATCTTTATCGTCTGTTAGTCCCTTTAGGAATTCAGTGTGAACGTTTCATTTTTAACAGAGCGGATCTCTTCTTTGAGTTGTTGGCTTAACCGGTTTAGCAGTTGTTTGTCTGCCGGTGGCCCTGGTTTGTTGCCATTTCTTCGTGCTTTTCGTTTCACTGAGACAAGCTCTCTGATCTCCCGAGGGTAGTTCACGCCAATTGTTTTTCTTTTTGGATCAGGGGTATTGCTCCATGCGGCTTGCTGCAGGTCGATTACAAATCGCTCTGCTTCTTCGTCTAGCTGCTCAATTGTTCTTAGTGGAACGTTTAGTTTAATACGCTCTTCTGCTTCTGCTCTAAATCCATCCCAGTCAGTCCATTTGTTTGTTAGTGATGATGAAGAAGATTTATTGATGATTGTTTCGCTTAGCGTCAGGATAATGGGGGAATGGTCTGATGACAGGTCATAGATATCTTCAATACCAATGTAGTTGGAAGATACGCTTTTCAGTATGAAGAAGTCGATCAGATCTGGTAATTTGTTGCTATCTGACGGCCAGTAGGTTGGTTTTCCAGTAGAATGACATACGCATTTAGCTTGCTTGATCGCTTCATATAGCTGTTTTCCTTTAGTAGTGACAAGTCTGGATCCCCAATGAGTATGTTGGCATTGAAGTCTCCTCCTAATAGGAAGTGATCTCCTAGCGCTTGGAAAGCTTATGTAGTCATCTTTTCCTAGGGTGTACCTTGGTGGGCAGTATATTGCAGCAACTGTATAATTACTTGAACTTTGTGAGGATTTTTACAGCTGTTGCTTGTATTTCGCGAGGTTGTAGTTCACTTCTTCATAGTGTTTGACATTATCTTTTATTAATACCGCCGATCCTCCCCTTGCTGTATTATCTGGATGGGGGGGTGTGGTATAGTTTATACCCTTTTATATTTAGGAAGCTTTCCTTAGTAAAATGGGTTTCAGAAATTAGACAGATGTCTATTTTTTGATCCCAGAGGAATAGTTCTAATTCATGGCGTGCTGGAGGAGCCCATTTGCCCTTCCAGGCTGCTATTCTAATTGGCGTAGCCATTTTTATTTCCTAGTTGTGGGCGCGGCCCTGTTGCTATTTTCAAGTTTTGTCACTCTAGTTAAGATCGATTTTAAGGAATCTTCTTGTTTTTCGAGTTTACCTAGAATTGCTTGCAATGTTTTATTAATTATTGCATCCAGGTTGACTTCTTCCTTCTTGCCTTGTTGAATTTTACCTTTTGCCATTTGTGCATAGCTGGCACTTGCTAAGCTATTTTGCACAGCCGAACTAGCCTTAGATAAAGTTGGAAAATTCTGCTGTGTTTTTTTTGTAGGTGCCGTTTCTTGGGCATTAGTTGTTCTTAGGTTGTTTCGTTTGTTTTCTTGTAGGGTTTTTTCCCTACGTTTTTGGAGTTCCTTAGCGACCACACACCCGCGATAGTTTGCCGGGTGAGCTTCACCACAGTTTGCGCACTTGGCTTTGTCAAGTATGGCTGGCTTGCACTCTTTAGTGTGGTGCCGTCCTGCACACTTGACATATCTCGCTTCTTTGTGGCAGAAGGATTGAGTGTGTCCGTACGCTTGAAATTTTTTACATTGCGGAATAAGGGTTTGTTTTCTTACGTAGAGGTTCAATTTTTACCCTCAATCCTGCAAATCATACTAATTTTGTGAATCTCTTTGATATCTTCAGATTTTTCAAAAGCTAACATATGTAGCGGCAGTGGCTTTGTGATAATTTTTGTTGTCTTTTTCTCTTTTTTAATTATGTTAGTAACACTACCAATTTTAAATTCTTTTTTTTTTAGGTCTTCTGTGTTTCCTTAAGGTAGCGATCAGGACTCGGTATTGGTTTCATCTGGCACATTGATCTTGAATACGTTATTATTCATAGCAGTTACTTTATATGAAACTTTTGCTACTTGCAATATTTCATGCACAGTTGCATATTCTGTTACGTTCACCACATTTACTGGTGGCGGTAATGGTATTTTTTCTCTTTCGACTTATTGTCTGATTGTTTAGAAATTTCTGGTTGCTGCTGTGGAGAGGTCTCTGGGGACGCAGTTGCTTCCGTTTTTTGTTTTTTGATTTCTGAACTATCCAATTTGTTTCTCTGGCTAATTCTTCTTCGTCGGTGTGATATTCGAATTTTTCCTCAGTTACCTGCTCTGCTTTGGGTTCCACCGCTGTTTTTTCTAGGCTTTGTACCCTTAGCATTAGCTGGTAATGTTTTCCTTGGAGCGTGGTTGTTAGCAGTGACTGCTTGTTGCCATGCATTCCAAAGATAATCTCATTTTGAGTTTTTAATTGATTCTCCTGAAGGAGATTCAGATTTTGCTGTGCTAATAAAGCCTCAGCTGGTGTTGGAGGTCGTTGAATTGGCATGAAGTTATCCATTATGCTGCTGTCTGCATATTTGCACTGCTGCAAAATGATTACTTTGTTATCTTACTGAGCTGTTGCACTTCTACGAGTGAACGTACTATTGTTGGGCTGGACTGTTATTTGCGAACTAACGCACAATCCAGTACGAGTGAACGTACTATCCTTATTGCGAACTAACGCACAATTGTGAATTAACACAAACTAAACTAGGTCGCTAGACTAACAACCTGCCTTAGCGGAATTTGCTAAGGAGGCGAGTCAGCGATACTCGACACTTTTTACGCGTCTCCGCTTATAATTAAACACGTCTGCCTTCGACCACTGCTAATTGCAATTTAAATGAAAAAGTTAAATAGCATTAGTAATGGGTCGTAACTCGTCGTATCAAAGTCACTTATGAAAAAAAATAGTTTGGCAATACTGAAATGTATTCGATGTTAGTACAGAACAGTAACATTTTAACATTGGTAATTCTGAAATGTATAGTTCGTGACACTGTGTATGTCACCACTATACATTTCAGTATTACGAGTACCAATGTTAAAATGTTACTGTTCTGTGCTAACATCGAATTTGACATAGACTTACAGTGTCCACCAACAATACATTTCACATTACATTCGAAATTAGCAGGTTAGGTTTTGTGTCAGTATTGACACAAACTGACTCAAAACCTAACCTGTTAACCTCGAATTTGACATAAACTTACAGTGTCACCAACTATACATTTCAATATTACCAATGTTAAGATGTTACTGTTCTGTTATTTTTTAACGATCTAGGCTGTTAAATGTGTAACAGCCATTGCTGTTATGAGCAACTTTCAGTCAGTTTGACAGTTCTGGTATTGACAAATAACAAGTAGGTGTTATGTAAAATAGTTTTACAACTGAAATTCAATACGTGCAACACGCCAATGTATCTGCTGTAGTTTGAAAATCACCTTATCCTTGCATGTCCCTATGTTGGCACTAGCCTTCACCATTCTGTATACTGGATGAATCTACTACTGTGCAGTGTTGCCAGATATATTATTACTATGGTATTTATACCATAATTTCGAGCTTGATACCATCAAAATTAATTTAGTTAAAATATACCACAATTTACTGTTTATGGTAGAACTATCTTCAGATCCCCGCTTACGTGGCCACAGTCTCAAACTCAAGAAAGAACCCTTCAGGACCTCTCACCGCCAACATTTCATCTCTAATAGAACTTTTCAACGATGGAACGATCTTAGTGATGATATAGTGACTGCACCGTCGTTAAGTGTGTTCAAAAACAAAGTCGACTCATACTTAAATCCGAGTGAAGTGCTTCTCGGGGTTTGTTGTTTACTGTCCATTGATGTACAGACTAGATACGTAAATTCATATATCTTTTGGAAAATTGTTTTAATTTAGGAAGATTTGTTTAATTTAGGAAGATTTGTTTAATTTAGGAAGATTTGTTTAATTTAATTATATTTTGTAATAGGTTTATTGTATGTTAATTTAAAGCGTTTTCAATTTTTATTTTAGTATTTGTGATTATTTATATACTGTTACTTTGGAATCCATACTAATTTTGTCTATTTTTTTTTAAATTTTTCTTATATTTCAAGCATAACCGTAGTATTTTTTATTTGTGTACTGTGCTTATAGGTTTATCCTCAGCATGTACAGTTTTGTAATAATAATAATAATAATAATACCATAGGAATATCATTATTTCTCAAAAAAATTTAAATGTAAACATTGTAGCAAGACGTCAATCTCCAGCTCCAAAAATTAAATTATGTGTTATTATTGTCTGCTGATTAACAAGCACAGACATTTGATCTGGGTGTTCCCTTAAAACGGTAGTTACCATTAAAACGGTCATGCGTGGTATTAGGAATTATTTGATGACGGTTCAGAATTTGAAGTCGCTTGAAGTCGTTCGTATCGTTTTTATTACTGAATGCTGGATGCACTGATGAAGGATGTTTAGTCTTGTGTCTTGGGTTGAGCTTTATCGGGTTTAGTTTATCCTAAATTCAGCTCGGAGTAGTCGTAGTATAAAAGTACCACAGTAAGTAGGACGTAGTGTTCATGGTTAAGAGGAAATTATGTTCTTTGTAGTTTGAATTTTTTGTTATACTAAAAGATAATGAGGTGTCCAGTAACTGAGTGTGACAATGGAGGTTAATAGTGGTGGTTAATCAGGATACGATACCGAAAAGAAAAAAAGCAGTTCAGGCAGCCGGCAACAAAATATAAACAAATTGTTCAAAATATCGCCTAGACTGGAACGTATTCTAGAATTCAAAAATTGATTAAAATCTTCTGCCGATAAGAAAACGACGGTATGTCCTGCATGTAAGAACAAAGAAATAAATACAGGCATTTCCATTTTTTAAGAAACATGTTAAAAGTGTCAAACATGGAGCAAATGTCTAAATTTGTACTAGATATTTTATCCCTACTACATGTGAGAGGGTGTCCCTAAGACAAATTTAATAAATACTAAAATTGGAAATAAACTCTCTAAAAAGAATAAATTCCTTAGTATTAGTATCAGAAGACAAAAAAATATGGTTGCTGTTATGAATATCAACCCTCTAAAGAAATACTTAAAAAACATGACTTCAAATATATTATTCAATAAATGAAATAATGATTTTGCTTGACTGTTAACAGTGTTAACTAATTTCTTATTCACTTTTAAGAATGCTCTGAAGTCATGGATAGTATAGAAGATGTAGAAGAAATATTTTGAGTTTTACGATATTAATTAATAAGTATGTGTATTACTTCCGTGAGGGGTTGCTGGTCCTCCATCGGGCGCCTCCCAGGTGGCGGATAGGGGATCGCCTACCAGATTGTTACGGTATTAATTCATCATATCGACATAAGTCGTATTGACTGTTCAAAAACGGGTACAAACTACAGGGTTCGCCGGCTTTACTAAAAAGAACACAGATCTTAATGTGCTGGAGCAGATTTTGTTGCTCCGGTTACTCGCACTTAACTCAGTCGGGAAGGCGTAGTTCGAAATCTCAAAGAAAAACCGGCGGCACTTACCCTAAAGATTGCTTAAAATAGATGCCTAGAGCGCCACTTGTTTCTAGATAGGGAATGGCAAACGTGTTAGAAACAAGAACACACACGTAGCCTATGGAGAAGTCCTCCGTGTACGTTGTCCTCGCCGCGCTGTCCAAGCCTCCACCGAGTCTTCAGATAGAACACCAAGAGTGGCCATAAACAAATGACTTACCTTAAGGCCCACCCTTGCTAAATAGTAACAAAAGCCCACTAATACTGGCCCAAATTCAGGGGGCTTGCTTGCTCATAAGACATGGCTTTAGCTTTACAACTGCAGTTACACCTGGCCTTTGCCCAAACTAAATTACTTAGGAACCCAAAAAGGGGGAATCATAACTCGACAAATAAACCGACTGACTTTAACAGATTTATTATAGAATGAGTTAAATTTACAAACAAGTTTACACTGAAATAATCGGCCGGAGGCGAGTTTAAATTTAATAAAAAAAGAAAGGCACACCCTACTTGAACATGAAAGGGTCCCCAAGCAAAGTTACCTTAGTGTCTAATGATGTTATTACAAAATACAGGACAAGATATCCAGGTCAAGCCCCTGGATGTCAACAAGCAAATCAAATTCTAAAATTCGGCGAGCGTACGCAACGTTTTGATCACTGGGGTTGCACAGTAAAAATACAGACGCCACTTATCTCGGCACACAAGATATATCGCACATACAATAAATACCTGGAGCTGTAAGCATGTTGGGGTAGCGATGACGTCCTCGGCGGAAGCTTGGCAAGGCTGCAGCAGGAGGTCCAACTTGGAGAGAGAGCGGGAGTCGGCGACGGAGCTGACGAAGATGACTTTAGTTTCCGGGGTGGCCCAGCGAACGTAATCAGAATTTGCAACTGCAATTATCCTCGAACGACACGAGTACACAAGCGGGGATAATCAAACGACGTTAGAACTATATGTGCACCACTGGCAAACGATGCGTCCCTCTGTACTTAGAGAGCGGACAACAAACGATACGATAAACGACGTTTTCCCAATAAAACGATTCGCGGGCCTTTCCCTTAACTTCACTTCACTACCCTATTGTCTTATTCGAGGGTTCGCTACTAAGTAAAATTTCGAACGCGCGGGCTTGAAGATTTGCCCCCGCGGCAAAGAAGAGTCCATCTCACTTTTACTAATCCAAACTGAATCTTTCGTCTCCTTGTTGCAACACGAAAGAAAACACTGCATCATGAACTCGGGGAAACCCCGATTCAAACAAAGCACAAAGAAAACGGTTCCCAAGCACTTGCCACGCCACGTACAGAAATTCCATAAGCTTAAATATCAGATTGCAAGGACAACAAGAAGCAATACGCGGAACTCGAAGCGTTAACCCGCATTATCGGCAATACGAACTCAAAGAAGGAATTCACGGTCACGAGCATCTAAACGCTGACTAAAATGAATTTGAATATAAGCTAGTACAGGGCCGAATCCAGTGAAATTTTAAATAGAATAATTTCAGCTTAAAAGCACTAATAACACCCAATCGTGGAATTGATGACAAGGATAGCTTAATGACGTCAAAATCACTTAACAAGATATGGTAGGTACCAGGGCAATCAAATAACCGGGGCGGACCAAAACCAGCAACCGAACAACCGAACAACCACCGGTATAAGTGGTTCACTTCTAACTGGTCAACAGCTTCGGGTCGAAGAACTGGTTGAGGAAAGGCACTCTTTTGCCCTGAGATTAAGAAATTGTTTTCGAAGGGGTAAGAACTGTTAAGCAGTCAACGGCATAAGGATGCAGAAGGCAAGAGGAAACCACTGCATTAAAGATCTACGGATTTCCTTAGTACAAAATCATTATGGTGATGTTCAAAACTAATTATTATTCCGGAGTTAAAAATTCCCCAATCCGATCTCCGGGGGGAACAGTGATGAACAAAGCTGCAAAGATGGATAAGATGAGAATTGGTACATGGAACGTCAGAACCATGTACGAACCTGGAAAGATGCATAATGTTGTACACGAAATGCAAAGACTGAAACTTAACATCATAGGTATCAGTGAAACCAGATGGCCGAGCTTTGGACAACTTCCAACAAGAAATGGCATGCTGTACTTTTCTGGGAATGAAGACAATCATCACAGACATGGTGTCGCAATTATTGTCTCAAAAGATGTTATGCCGTTCATCACCAACTTCACGCTGGTCTCAGACCGAGTCATGCTCTTACAACTACAGACGAAGACAGTGAAACTAAACATACTACAAATATATGCTCCTACGGCGGATAAATCCGACGAAGAAATCGAGTTATTTTATGAACAAGTTGCAAAGACACTTGAGTCATTAAAGTCAAGAGACGTTACGATAATACTAGGGGACTTTAACGCGAAGATCGGCAAAGGGAGATGCGATAAATATATAGGTGAATATGGACTCGGGATAAGAAATGAGAGGGGTGACAGATTATTACAGTTTTGCCAGGAGAAGGAGATGATAGTATCGAATACTTTTTACAAGCTACCAAATTGAAGGCTGTATACATGGAAATCCCCACAGGACAACGATAAAAGAATAATCAGAAACCAGATAGACTACATCTTGATAAATGAAAGATTTAAAAACTGCATCAAGTCAGTTAAAGCTTACCCGGGTGCTGATGCACCCTCAGATCATAATCCCTTAATAGCTCAAATACACATCAAACTCAAAAGAATAACAAAAAAAAGAGAGAGCCAGATAAACGTAGATCACCTAGAGAATCAAGATGTGAGGCATAAGTTACAAGTAAAAATCAACGAAAATTTGAAAAACCTTCAAACTGGGGAAGAAAACCGAAACTGCAAAAATGTAAACGAAAAATGGTGCGATTTCAAATCAGCCCTAATGGAACCAACGAGCGTCATCTTGAAGAAAGAGAAGCCCACAAGAAAACAAGAAGAGTGGATAACTGACGAAATCCTTATGCTCATGGATAAGAGAAGAAATTTTAAAGGTAAACGTGAGCAACAATATAAAGAAACGCAACGACTAATTCGCAAGAAGATCAGAACAGCAAAGGAAGACTACTATAGAAGAAAGTGTGAAGAAATTGAAGGACTACAGGCAAAACACGACAGCTTTAACGTATATAAAAAAAGTTAAGGAACTCGCAGGCACCCGAAAATATAAACAACCCAACATATTACACGGCATTAACGGAAACATAGTCACAGAAATTGAACAAAAACTAGCAATATGGAAGAGTGACATTGAACAACTTTTCGAGGATGAAAGACGGAAAACTAACCTTGAACATATAGAAGCAGACCTGGGTCCTGACATAAATAAAGACGAAGTGTTATACGCACTGAAGATACTTAAAAATAGAAAAGCACCAGGACCAGACCAACTGCCAGCAGAAATTCTTAAATTAATAGAGGAAGATCAGATCCATATTTTGATAGAACTGTTCAATACCATATATAGAACAGGAATTATCCCAAATGAATGGCTGTTATCAACATATATAACTCTCCCAAAAAAGACGAATGCCAAAAGCTGTTCCGACTACCGCACGATAAGTTTAATGGCTCACACATTAAAAGCCTTCTTGAAAGTGATTCATAACAGAATCTACAAGAAACTAGAAGAAGATATTAATGACACGCAATTTGGATTCCGAAACGGCCTCGGAACAAGAGAAGCATTGTTTGCACTCATTGTGATGTCGCAAAGATGCCTAGACATAAACCAGGACATATACGCATGCTTCATAGATTACAACAAGGCTTCGATAAAGTCAGACACGACCAACTCATAGAACTATTACTGAGAAAAAAGTTAGATCTGAGAGACATCAGAATAATATCAAATCTATATTATGACCAGAAGGCAATAATACGAGTTGAAGACAAAATATCCGAAGAAGTCGAAATAAGAAGAGGAGTACGGCAAGGGTGTATACTTTCACCGATTCTCTTCAATCTGTACTCAGAAGACATAATAAGTAAAGCTCTCGATGACCAGTCCAAAGGTATCCAAATTAACGGCATCACAATAAATAATCTAAGGTATGCCGACGATACGGTGCTCTTAGCAGAAACGCTCACGGACTTACAAGAGCTAATTAATAGAACTGTCAAAATAAGTGAAGAATATGGGCTATCGCTAAACATAAACAAAACAAAATATATGCTGATAACAAAATCAACTGAAGATAACCGTAATGTATATGTAAAGAATCAGCCTATTGAAAGAGTAGGAAAATATAACTACTTAGGTACAGCCTTTAATGAAGACGGTAGCAGTTCTCAAGAAATACGAATCAGAATCGAAAAGGCAAGATGTTTATTCACGAAAATGAAACGGGTGTTCTGCGGCCGAGATCTAAACCTTGAGTTAAAAGTACAACTGATGAGATGCTACGTATTGTCAGTATTATATTACGGAATGAAGCATGGACGTTGAAAAAGGCTGATGAAAGACGACTGGAGGCATTCGAACTATGGATGTACCGGAGAATGCTGAGGATTTCGTGGGTAGAGAGAGTGACAAATGTGGTAGTGATGAGACGGATGAATAAGGAAAAGGAAGTGTTACTGACAGTTAAAAGAAGAAAACTGTTATATATGGGCCATATTATGAGAGGAAAGAGATATCAGTTACTTCAGGTCATTATACAGGGAAAAATCAACGGGAAGAGATCCATAGGAAGAAGACGTAACTCATGGTTGAAGAACCTCCGGAGTGGTTTGGATGTACCAATAACCAACTGTTCAGATCAGCAGCCTCAAAAATAAAAACCGCCTTCATGATTGCCAACCTCCGGATCGGAGATGGCACCTGAAGGAGAAGAAGATGTGTATTACTATTTGCAATTTACGTATTTTATTTTAATGTTTCATTTAATTTAGCTCAATGAAGGTATTGCTTACCCAGTTTTTTCAATAAAAATAATATGTGCATATTTATGTATTAATGTTTATACTTTAATTTCTTTGTATACAGGGTAATTTATAACGGGCGGACCAAGCTTCAACAGTTTGTTGTGGAGGTCATTTTGAGTAAAAAATGTTATATGAACATAGGTCGTATTCCATTTAGTTACCTAACTACAAGAGATCTAAGTTTTATTAAGGGGCGGGTCAAGGTAAACCCGCTCAAAGTAGCCAATGTTTCAAGCGTCATATCTACTACGTATGTGGGCTAATATATCAAACTTTTCTTTGTATGATAGCCTGTAGTTTTATCTGTCAAACGATATAGATTTCAAAGCAATCTGTTGGTAGAAAGGTCATTAAAAAAATATTTTAAAAACACTTTGCAATTTATCTCCAAAGAGCCTTTCTCCCAAACGGCTTGTCCGATCTTAATCTTTTTTATATCAGAATTATTCTTTTTCACAGTTCTATACCTTTTCAACTTCAAATTGGGACTAATCAATTTCAAAATGGGAATTAACAATTTCAAAATGGGAATAAACAATTTCAAAATGGAATAAACAATTTCAATTTGAGAATAAACAATTTCAAAATTAAATAAACAATTTCAATTTGAGAATAAACAACTACAAATTGGGGTAATCAACTTCAAATTGGGAAAAATCAACTTCAAATTGGGAAAAATCAACTTCAAATTGGGACTAATCAATTTTAAATTGGCACTAATAAACTTTAAATTAAAACTGTTGATTAAAATCGAATTATAAATAAATTCAAATATATAAATCTGAAACAATGTGGTTTGAGTAAGAAATGTGAAACCTTACAAGTCAAGGCAAAATCTAATAGAAACTGTATAAATCAACTTTTATTAATAATATATTGGTAATAAATTAAGTAACAAAATCAATTAATTATTTATAACTATTAAAACATTCAAACTCAACAAAAAATTATAAAAATGAAAACGTTATTTATTCAAAATACCATGTCTGCCAGATTCAAAGCATCGGGAATAAACATTTGGATGTGTGCAACATATCTTGCACAATTCATGGCTGTTATTTTGGTCATAATTATTTCTTCCAGTCGCTGTAAGCGATATGCAGCTTGTGTGATGTTTACCCTGTCTTCACCGGCTATGATGTCGGGCAGTTGAGCTGCTAGATCAGACTTCACGCCAGCTTTAAGGGCTGACCAAGCAGCTTCAATTGCATTAAACATCGGACTGTATGGGGAACAACAAATGGTGTTCGTTAAATTCTTCTTCTTCAAATACTTGTTCGACTGAGGCATGGCAAGGAGCATTGTCATTATCAACACCACTGCTGACTGGTAGATTCCCTGAGCATTGCGGAGGCACTGCCTAACAAATTCATTGGCTTCTGGCATTTTAAAGGCGCCTCTTCTTAATTCGTAGTGTATCAAGCCCATATATCCTATAACCCCAATTACATGGATGTTAGATCCTTTACTGCCTGCATCAATGTGGGAACAGCGGGTTCCTTTTTCTGATCTTCCTGTCTTTCGAGATATATACAAATTGAAATTGGTTTCATCCATGTAGATAAGAGGAAGATTTTCTACTTGGTACTGCAGGAGCTGCTGTACATAGTCACGCATCTTCCCTTTATTTTCATCACTGTTTGTCCTCTCACGCTCTCTTCGAACATCTTTCAAGGTATACAATAAGCCGTCTAAATGTTTCCGGACACATGCAGTGGATACCTCAACATGATAACTGTTTTGTATTTTTAGCTTCATTTCTTTCAAAGTAATTTTATGATTTTCCTGAATGCGCTCCTCCATAAATAGGTGATGTTCATATAGTAATTTGCTTCTTCTCTTACCTCCACGTTTTTTCTCTTCTCCCTCTTGTTGGTGTTTCACATATCGATAGGCTGTCGATTTCTTGACGTTTAATGTATCTGCAAGAGCTTTCCAGTCTCCATTATTATTGTATAACGCTCGAATCTGCTTCTTTACATTGTCAGCATCCACTTTCTGATGTACGACATTTTCTATATTATTAGATTAATGAACCCCAGCAAGAACTAACAATAATTAATTTTGTCCTGTCAAACAAACAACCATGTATAGTAGACGCAAAGATACTTCGGACAGAGCGAGCTTTAAAAGTTAAACCGCAAATGAGTTTACTATTGTTAGTCCGCTTAAGTCGTGCCAGGTATACGCAAAGGTGGGAATATTTCCAAGGTGGTATGTTAAGGACTTTATAAACTTTTGCCGCCTCTCTTGCATTCTGAATTCATACTGTGCGCAGTAGATTGCCGGGCGAGCTTCCGATTCTAAAAACTCACTTACAAATCCGTCTGTCACCGAGACAGCACGCGAAAAGGTCCGCTCTGCGAAAGTAATTATTGTTCACATGTTTAAATGTTAAACTGTTCGTGTAAATTTATAGCAAATAAATTACCTACTTTGCTTTCAACGAGTGTATAATTCAGTGAAGAAATAATTCAATACAGTCCATTAACGTCCAAGGCGAGCTAGCAATCAGGAATTTTCCAACATAACGGAAAACTGAGAGGCTCTCCAACATTGTTCCTTCGAGCCGCATGGTCCATCGGCCCGGAAAAGTATACGCTGCTATCAACGTTAGAGCGAGAAAGCCAAACGCCAAGTCTCGCGCCAAATTCGTGCAGGTGTGGAGGCAGCGGCCAGCTGCAGACGAGACGGCAGTTCAAACCACAAAATCGAAAAAGGCGGCACATGCAACAATATCAATGTAAGCCTAAGTTCCTTTTTTTGTGATTTCCTATGCATGAATTTGTTCATCATCTGTGTTATGCATGTGCATAATTTCAGCTGCGTATTATTGCGTAAACAAATGGTTTATGAGTCATATAAACATTTTAATTGCGTGAAATGCCAAGCTATTTCGTTGTGCGCGAGTATCCCCTGCATGTTTCATACTGCAGTCGAATCAGTCACAAGTTAATCATCTCGCGTTGTACCAGGGTCGTTTTCTGCGTCGTTAGCGCCAAGATTCTCGCGTCGTTATCAAAGCTGTCTTGCGTTGTAAACAAAATTCCGCGCCAGGGGAGTACGAGAGTTAGTTCTATCTGTTAAATTGTTTTAATTTCAACAATTATGGATCCACTTGTAAGAGTACGAGGCTCTATCAAAGGCAAGCTTACGCGTTTCGCAAATCACGTGCAATCTTTGCAAACAATTCATGATAAAGATCAATTCCTATCTAGCGCTCAGATTATTCAATTGCAAGAAAGATTGAATGATACAGCCACCTTGTTATCAGAATATTATGCGGTTCATGAGCAAATTTAGAAACCAGTAAGGATGTAGAATCTGAAATGCAACATCAAGTAGAATTTGAAGATTCTTATTATTTTGCAATCTCGCAAGCTAAATATTTGATTAATGAATACAACAAACAGTCTGATGTTGCACCAGATCGTTCTGGATCTCCTAATGGTAGCGTGAGATCAACGCATTCAAATTGCAGTTCGCATTGCAATAATCGAGCTGTACGCCTTCCTACCATTTCGATTCCCAAATATTCAGGGAACGTGTCAGAATGGTTGGAATTTCGTGAGATTTTTATTAGTTTAATTCATGAGAATCAAGCGCTAACTAATATTCAAAAACTGCATTACTTAAAGGCTAGTTTACAGAGTGATGCAAGCCAAATTATAAAAAGTTTAGAGTTTACTGCGAGTAATTACATTCTAGCTTGGGATGCATTGTGTAATCGTTACAATGATCCAAAAATTCTGATTCATAACCACCTCAATGCTATTTTTGAACTTGAATCGTGCAGTAAGGAATCTGCAACTAAATTACGTACGATTAGCGATATGTTATTCAAACATTTTACAGCAATCAAATCATTAGCTACCGAAAGCGAGCTTCTTGATGTTGTTATTATTTATGTCGTTTCTAAAAAACTGGACCCCACGACATTCCGTGAATGGGAGGTCCTTAGAAACCGGTCAAGTTCTGACCTGCCTAATCTTGATGAGTTCAAGGAATTTTTACAAAACACAGCAAATCTTCTAGAAACTCTGGAAGTAAAAAATATTAAGGTCTTCCAAGGTACATTCGAAATCATTTGTGTCAGGTACCCCTTCGTGTCCACTTTGTAAAGGATCTCATCCCTTGTACTAATGCGACAAGTTTGTCAAGCTGTCTTCTCTTGACAGAAATTCAAAGGCAAAAGAGCTCCGTGTATGCTTTAATTGCCTAACACAGGGTCACCTTGCGAGCCGCTGTAGCTCCAAATATACGTGTAGAAAGTGCAAATCAAGGCACAACACCCTTCTGCATGAGGAAAAATTTCAAAATGCTTCTTCTAGTCAACCAGGATCTGCGATGTCGGCAGAAACCCCTGTTGAACTAAACCAATCGATTTCTGCATTCTGTTCGAATGCTTTGCAGGTACTCTTACCTACGGCTACCGCTAAACTCATCGCTGATGATGGTACGCCTCATGTTGTGCGAATCCTGCTGGATTCCGGTTCCCAATTGAACTTCATACGTTCAGATTTGTGTAAAAGGTTGAAGCTTCCAACTCGCGAAGTCAACGTTACTGTTTCTGGCTTAAGTAAAGCTACTTCTCAAATCAAAGCTAGGTGTGATATCAAGCTGCAAGCCCCTCACACCTCATACAGTATTGGTCTATCCTGTCTTGTTCTCGATGAGATTACAGGTACAACCCCAAGTTTTCGCGCCCAACGAGACAGTTTCAAGGTTCCTGATAACATCAAGTTGTCAGATCTGTCCTACGACCAACCGGGCACCATCGACATTCTGATTGGTTCGCCCATTTTCTGGCAGCTCCTTTGTATTGGACAAATTGGTCTAGGCCCAAATCTTCCCATCCTCCAAAAGACTCGTTTTGGTTGGATTGTTTCTGGCCCTACAGGCCCCCCTTCTGCGTACCCTGTACAGTGCAATCTTGGCACGATCGAGGATGCTTCTGATCCCATTGCTAGGTTTTGGCAACTCGAACATTACCCAGAGGAAAAGGTCCGCACAAATGAAGAGATCGCCTGTGAGGCACATTTCGTGCAAAATACTCAACGAGAAGCGAATGGTCGATTCGTTGTCTCTATCCCTCTCAAGGAACCTGTAGAGGTATTGGGTGATTCATTGCAAATCGCTCAGAAAAGATTCTTATCGGTAGAGAATATTTCAGATTCTGCAAGTAGTAAGGCTACCACGCGTAGCATCTTGCCTGAAATATCCCAGATTTCAGATTCTACAAGTAGTAAGGCTACCAATCGTAGCAGCTTGTCTGAAATTTCCCAGATAGTTGACCCGCTGGGTCTGTCAAGCCTTTGGTGGCACGGTCCCACCTGGCTAAGCGAAAATGAGGTATCTTGGCCATGTTCAATATTTCAGATTCTACAAGTGGTAAGGCTACCAATCGTAGCAGCTTGTCTGAAATATCCCATATTTCAAATTCTACAAGTGGTGAGGCTACCAAGCGTAGCATCTTGTCTGAAAGATCGCAGATATTTGACCCGCTGGGTCTGTTAAGCCTTTGGTGGCATGGTCCCACCTGGCTAAGCGAAGGCGAGGCATCTTGGCCTGCTTCCAAACATGTTCGTGCTGAGCTTCCAGAATTCAAAAAAGAAGTTCAGAGTCTTCCTGTAACCTCTGTTGAACCATTTCCGTTCAATCAGTATTCAAGCTTCGCTCGCTTACAACGAGTTACAGCTTATTGTTTTGTCACAAAGGCAGTGCACCTTGAATTGGTCGCTGACCTTTCTACTGAAACCTTCTTAATGGCTTTTCGCCGGTTTGTAGCTCGTCGAGGCAAACCGCTCCATGTCTATTCAGACAATGGCACTAACTTTGTCGGCGCTAATTCCGAATTAATCGAATTAGGCAATTTTCTTGCGGAACAAGGCCTTTCTATTTCCGAATCAGTCGCGAGCGACGGAGTAGCTTGGCATTTTATACCCGCGCACAGTCCCCACTTTGGCGGATTGTGGGAGGCCGGAATTAAGTCCTCCAAACATCACCTACGGCGCGTTATAGGTAACGCTAGTCTAAATTACGATGAATTTTGCACTTTGCTAGCACAGGTGGAAGCGACCTTAAACTCCCGACCCCTGTCTCCTTTGTCCGCTGATCCAAACGACCTTCAGCCTTTGACTCCTGCTCATTTTCTGATCGGCCGTCCTTTAGTGTCACTGCCTGACCCCAACGTTACTGAGATAGCCGAGTCTCGGCTGTCTAAATACCAGAGAATACAACAACTTCACCAGAATGTGTGGAAGAGATGGAGTAAAGAGTACATCTCGGAACTCCAACAGCGCACCAAATGGCGCACGCATCTTTCGGACCTCCAGCCTGGTTCCATGGTCCTCATCAAGGATGACAATCTACCCCCTCTGAAGTGGAGGTTAGGCCGGGTCACCGAGCTGCACCCTGGCCTTGACGGCGTTACGCGTGTGGCGTCAGTGAACACTGCGTCAGGAATCGTGAAACGATCCTTCGCCAAATTGTGCCCGCTACCTAGTGTTGTGAACTAGTGCGTTAGCGTTCAGCGCAGTGTTCGTAAGGCCTTTTGGCTCCCCATTGTTCGGGTCTTCTTGTACTCGATTAAGATCCATGTACTATTATGCTTTGTATATATGTGTGTTCATGTTACATGTTTTACTCTAGCTGTTACATGTCAACTCTGTACTGTTTTATTTGAAAGGTTACCCTTTCCAAGGCGGGCGGTATGTTAAGGACTTTATAAACTTTTGCCGCCTCTCTTGCATTCTGAATTCATACTGTGCGCAGTAGACTGCCGGGCGGGCTTCCGATTCTAAAAACTCACTTACAAATCCGTCTGTCACCGAGACAGCACGCGAAAAGGTCCGCTCTGCGAAAGTAATTATTGTTCACATGTTTAAATGTTAAACTGTTCGTGTAAATTTATAGCAAATAAATTACCTACTTTGCTTTCAACGAGTGTATAATTCAGTGAAGAAATAATTCAATACAGTCCATTAACGTCCAAGGCGAGCTAGCAATCAGGAATTTTCCAACATAACGGAAAACTGAGAGGCTCTCCAACATGGTATTTATTTCGTTTTGTAGTGAAGTTTCTACTTAATTTATATTTAATTATCTAATAATATTGAATGACAAAATTAATTTTACTAGGTAAATAAACACATTATGCGATTATGCCCTGATTGAGGAATAAATTATTTTTGCTCAAATGACATTCCTAGATAAGAGAAATTGACATTTAATGTTTCGTCGCGTCATATTGGCATTAAAGTATGTATTTACAACTACATCCCTTCCAGTAATTAGAATGAAAGATAAATTATATAAATCACTTGACTTGTCTTTACTTCCCAAATTTAATAATAACGTTGCTGTTATACTTTGAAGCACGTTAATTATCATCTAGTATTTGTGTTGTGTTGTATTTTGTGGAATATGTGGAGACCATGGGATACTAATGAAATTGAGGATGAAGTTGAAGAAGTCGCTGCTCCATGTGATGAGTTAGAAGAAGTTGATGATGCGGGAGAGAGACCAAGCCAGCGACCAATGCATTTTTTATCCGACGATGCGAAAAACATAGTCTTGAATGTATACAACTAAACTGTGTTCGGCATGTGATTGGCATTGAAGACCAATTTTTTAAATTTATTGATATTCCAGAATTAATTATTAATTTAAGAGACAGCGATAGTGACGATTGGCCATGTGATAGCGATAACGAAAATTAATTTATATATTGTACTCATAATTGTTGTTTTTTGTATATATCAATCAATAAACTGTAGTTATTTGTTGCATATACATATTTTCTATAATTTTTTGTCTTTCTTGATTGTATCTTTTTTTATTAACAATGTTGTTAAATAAAAATAATAAGTTTTTAAACACTAACAAACATTGCGTTTCCGTAGCCGCATTTCGATTTTAAGGATATGGATTTGCTTGTAAACTATTACAAAGGGATTGTCGTGTGTACAACATAATCCCACCTGTCATGCTCATTAACCTTTAAGTAGTAGCCTGAGGCGTCCGAAATATCTTTGCTCCAACTATAATTGTTATTTTCCAAAGCTTACTATTAACAAAAGGCGTTTCTCAATTTGAAATTGATTAGTTCCAATTTGAAGTTGATTAGTCACAATTTGAAATTGATTACTCTCAATTTGTAGTTGTTTATTCTCAAATTGAAATTGTTTATTTCATTTTGAAATTGTTTATTCCCATTTTGAAATTGTTTATTTCATTTTGAAATTCTTTATTCCCATTTTGAAACTGTTAATTACCATTTTGAAATTGTTTATTTCCATTTTGAAATTGATTAGTCCCAATTTGAAGTGGAAAAGGTATAGTGTATGAGATAAAAAATAGAATACATTCTGAAAAAATGTCAAAAATAGGTTTGAAAAAGTCAAGTTGTAACGCGGCCTCTTACTTCGAGCCCTACACCTACTGAATTATTACCTTAAAATGCCCTGGGTTCGCTAGCTTAATCAGTCGGTGTGCTATGAGACTCTTTTTTCACTCTCAGAGTGGCTAAGGGCAACTAACATTGTTTAAGGCCACGCTGGTGGACACCTGAAATGTTGTACTTACCAATGCAAACATGAATGACAATAAAAATGCCAACAATTCACAATTAATACATATAATCTGTAAATAAACAGGAACACACAAAGAAACAGGTACATGGAAACAAATACACAAAGTAGTTATACTTTACGCGTAAAAGAGTACCTTATTAAATTACGAGCGTTTAATAGCGCCGGTAAAGTTAATTCCACGCACTCAAAATGGTTCGTACCTGCAGTTGTCTATTCTTATTTTATGGGGACGCGTTGTGATTCATTGCCTCCAAATGCACAGGCAGCAAAATGACGTCAAGCCGTCCGGTAGTTTACCCTTATCGTTCAGCGGCACATTCGCTGACAGTTGCGCAACAGTTTACTACAGCAATGATCGGCAAAGTCGCAATTGTGGTTGGTATTAGTAGCGCGTTCTTTCACACAGAACTAACCTGGTTCCCTTTATTGTTCCTCCCGTAGCCCAGGAAACGCTGCAGGGCTGTTGTAGAAACGGATTTTGAGCCTGTCAATTCGGCAGTCGTTAGCGCCTTCAAGGAGCTGCTAAACTTCCTGGTAGGCCCCTGTCGGAGGTCTCTAGTTAAACCGTGGGTAGCACGTACCACTTCACTTGGTTCGCTACTTGCGAACCAATTGGCCCGAGCTGTTCACAGGCTTTTTAACTTCGTTTCGTTTGCCGACTTTGGCGCGAATGAACCCTTTTGCAGGCCTCCAGCGTTGATTCACATACCGACCGGTTATTCCTCGAACTAAACTGCACTGTCGACGCATTCTTTCACGAAATCGCGGCGCGTTACAATCTATAGTCATTAACTACGTATACATCAATTATTACTCTATAGTGCTAAACTAAATGAATAAACACAAGAACACTTACTGTCAGGCTTTATTGTTAATCTATCTATACATATATAAAGGAAAGTCACAACCCTGACTAATCAACGCAGAGCCGTAACCACTGGTACTACGAAGTTGAAATTTGGGTGGAAGATTAAATTTGTTACGTAAGGTAGTGCTAAGAAAGGATTTTTTGAAATTCTACCCCTAAGGGGGCGAAAAAAGGTAAAATGTGTTTTTAGGAATTCCTCAATATTTCTTACACCCGATGAGATATCGACCTGATTTTTACTTGCAAAGATTTTCAATGCAAATACCTAGAAACGTATTTCAGGATTTTTCCCTAATCAACCCCTAAAGGTGCCAATATGGATTCAGGGTGAATTAAAGAACCCTTCGTATCTCGAATGTTTCTTGAGTTAGAACATTTTTTTTTGGCACACAAATATATTTTAAAAATATTTAAAAAGTGGTTTAAGGGATTTTGAAAAATTTACCCGTAAGGGGATGAAAAGGGGTAAACTGTGTTTTCACGAATTCCTCAATATCTCTTAGACCCGATAAAATATTGACTTGGCCTTTGCTTGCATAGGTATCCAAGGCAAATGTCTGAAAACCCGTTTCTGGATTTTGCCCTAATCAACCCTTAAAGGTGCGAATCTGCATTCGGAGTGAATTATAGAACCCCTTGTATCTCCTGTATTTGTTGAGTTAGAGCATTCTTTTTTGTCATATAGATGTGTTCTTCAAATCTTTAGAAGGGGGTTTTAGGGCTTTTTGAATGTCACCCCTAAAGCGGTAAAAAGGGAAAACTGAAAAGGGGTAGGGGTTAAAATACTTAATTATTTCCCCTCTGGGTTCATTTCAGGGTAAAAACGGGCTGAAAGAATTTTTAGAAATATTTACCCCTAAGGGGTGAAAAGAGGTAAACTGTGTTTTCACGAGTTTCTCAATATCTCTTAGAATAAAATAGGAGAATTTCTGAAATTCTATCCCTCTGTGGTGGAAACGGGTGTCCTGCTATACGTAATTTGTAAATGCAACATTTAATAAGTACATAAATTTTTAATTGTATCTCATTGTTATACTAAAACTATAGTTTTATCAATGTATACAAGAGTAACGACAATTACATACACATTTCCAGGGGGTACGTAAAGAACAAAAGAGTTAAGGAGAACTTTTTTCAGAAGAATATTGTTTCCTCTTTACCTACAATATTGTGTTGAAGCCTTTCTTCGTTTAGCGTATTGAGTGAGAGGAAGGAAGGAGGTACTTCAGAATTCATTTAAGATTTAAAAGAAGAAACAAACATTTGTTGTCCATACGAAGAACGGGCATCTTGCTAGTTAGCATATAATGAAAAGATGTAAAATGAGTAAAGACAGGTGGCACGAATTGACCCGTTTCAAAGTTCCCTTTGTACGATTTTTATGAAATTATCTCATTCACTAGATATTAAGAAGTCTAGGACATTGGCGTAAACAGAATTTGAAATTTATGTTTCGTTTTTCAGAAAAGTTAGTGCTGGAGTTGGCCACTTTGTGTCGCTCCATTTTAAGCCGTTTTTCTTAAAAACGAAACATAAATCTCAAATTCTGTTTACGCCAATGTCCTAGACTTCTTAATATTATCTAGCGAATGAGATAATTTCATAAAAATCGTACAAAGGGAACTTGACCTTTTCAAACTTATTTTTTACATTTTTTTTAGAATTTATTCTATTTTTTATCTTATACACTACAACTGTGAAAAAGAATAATTCTGATATAAAAAGACTAAGATTGGATAAGCTGTTTGGGAGAAAAACTCTTTGGAGATAAATTGCAAGGCGTTTTTAAAATATTTTTTAACGAACTTTCTACCAATAAATTGCCATGAAATCCATATCGTTTGACAGATAAAACTACAGGCTATCATAAAAAAAAGCTTGATATGATTAGCCCACATACGTAGTAGATATGACGCTTGAAACAATGGCTACTTTGAGCGGTTTTACCTTGACCCGCCCCTTAATAAAACTTTGATCTCTTGTAGTTAGGTAACTAAATGGAATACGACCTATGTTTTACTCAAAATGACCTCCGCAACAAACTGTTGAAGTTTGGACCGTTATAAATCACCCTGTATAGTGATTAAACAAATGAATTTGGGTATTTTGTTTTCAAAGATATAAGTATATAAGATTTCTAATAATAAAAATACTCCCTTAAAATAAAGCTTGACTATACCATAATTTGTTTCCAAATACCATAAAATCGATGTTGCTGCTCCCATAATTTATAACTGAGCATCTGGCAACGCTGCTGCTTGGGAACACCCTCTACAGTAGAGTAGTTCTAGTTCGTTTGATATATATACTAGTGTTGCCAATACTATTACTATAGTAACAGATTTATTACTTTTTACCCGCGCCTATTACGCTATTACTCTTAAAGCAAAATTTATTACGTTTTGCAATTTCCATTACTATTCTATTACGTTTCTATTAAATCTCTTTTTTTATGTTGAAACAAAATTGAATTTATGTTATTTTTTATAATAAACGGTCAATTTAACAGTATTATCTTGTACTTGTAAAATTTATTGAACTTTGCTCGGCATGGGGCAATCGTAGGCTAGCAAACTTTTGAAAAATGTATCAGCTCTTGTGTAAAGTAAATAAATAGTCATCGTATATAGTCAATCTTTTTCATATGAAATGCAACCTAGGGAAAGCATTGCCACTAGATACAATTGTGTTGGTACATATATTTCTGGTAATTATTTTTGCAGTGAGGTTAGGTTGCATGTTGACTGGTTGATATCTTAATTCTTTTAAATTGTAGTTCTGTTATTAACTGCAATTGTCCTCAGTTCAATACCTATCTAGTTAGAACTAATTTATAAAATCAGATTTTAAGTTTATAATAGGCACTACTACAATTTTAAATAATTAAATATCAACCACTCAAAATGAACCCTAACCTCACTGCAAAAATAATGTATCAACACAAATCAGTCTAGTTATAATGCTTGTTGTCAATTGTTTCCTTAGAATGTCGCTATTTGCATTTCCATATAAAAAATCTGGTGTGATACACGCACACAACTTCCTTTTACAGTGATCTTATAATTAGCCAAAAAAAATATTTTAAATTTTTAAACATTTGTCAAAAATTTTCAAAAAATACCAATTCTACAAAAACTGTACAAAATAGAGCGTTAGTTCAAGAGACAAATTTTCTCTAGAATTTTAAGCTGAATTCAAAAATGTAATAAGTAATATACCGGGTGTTCTATTTAAAATAGGAGTTCATAAAAAAACAGAAAAAAACAAAAGAAACCCATTTTAGAGGTATTCAACTGGAAAATCATCTATCTCACATCAATACACATAAAAAATGTAATAAAAATGTAAAGTTAAAAAAAAATCGTTATAGCCGTTTTTGAAAAAATCGAAAAAAACTGAAAAATCACAAGAGTAAACACCTACTTCCGGTTATGCGATGATCTTCAAAAGCTTGCTGTCGCATCTACATAGTACACAAAACTTATATATGAAGTTTCAACGCCATACCTCTTTTCGTTTTTGAGATATTCTGTTCACAGACAGACAGACACACACACAGACAGACCAATGAAAAAAATAATACGATTTTGGGTTCAGGGGACTCTAAAACGTGAAGATCTGTTGAAAACGCAGTTTCAAATTTTTGAAGTGAATCCAATACTTCTTTTATTGTAAAAGGAAGTAAATCTACAGGGCTTAAAGACCGAGTTCAAAAGTTAACGCTAACATAAAAAATTGATGATTTTGACGGATTTGAGTAGAATTTAAATTATTATTAGTCTATTACCCAAACTGCCAAATCTATTACTATTTTTTTTTAAATTTCTATTACGGATAAAAATCAAGAGTTGGCAACACTGCATAATACATATTTACCTTCCAAAGAGTGGTTTTGGTTTGTGTAGTTATCTATTATTTTTAGTGTTAGACCGTCTCTGTATCAGTTGCTTATTCGATACCATATCATGTTACCTATTCAATGTAAGTAAACATGTCAGCTATAGGAAATTTGTAACTTGAAAATAAATGTAAGCAACTTAACCTAAGTAAATTTTACTGCCTGTTATGTTTTCAGAATAACAATGGACGTGAAGCTAGAATTAATTGACACTAATTTGTATAGTGCAATGGCCACCACCTTACATAAACAACAAGTTCAAGAAAATAAAGTAGTCGCAAACTTACATTTACAGCAAGATATAACTGAAGGCACTCTCGACAAAACAGCTTATCACAGATTGAATATAAAACTGGAGGAGATTGATATAAAAGATGAAGTGCTTACAACGCGTGCAGCAACTGGAAACATTTTCGAGCAACAAATTTTTTGCACGGTCTGTGAAAATGATACAGAAGACAAGAGTTTGTGTTCTATTTGCAAAACTAAAGCAGTAGAGAAACATGAGTTAGTTACCCATATGAGAACTCATACAGTTGGAAAACTTTATTCATGTTCAATTTGCGAGTTTAAAACCGCTGAGAAAAGTAAATTAGTTCGACATATGAAGATACATACAGGAGAAAAACCTTATTCCTGTTCAGTTTGTGGATATAAAGCAGCTCAGAAGAGTAATTTAATTCAACATGTGAAAACTCATACAGGTGAAAAACCTTATACATGTTCAATTTGCGAGTACTCAACAGCCGGGAAAAACGATTTAGTTCGTCATATGAGGTTACATAAAGGAGAAAAACCTTATATATGTAAAATTTGCGAGTATAAAACAGCTCAGAAAAGTAGTTTAGTTCTACATATAAATACTCATACAGGGGAGAAACCTTATTCATGTTCGATTTGCGAGTACTCAACAGCTGCGAAAAACTCTTTAGTTCGACATATGAGGATACATACAGGAGAGAAACCTTATATATGTAAAATTTGCGAGTATAAAACAACTCAGAAAAGTAGTTTAGTTCTACATATGAATACTCATACAGGGGAGAAACCTTATTCATGTTTGACATGCCAATATAAAGCAGCTCGGAAAAGTCATTTAGTGAAACATGTGAAGACTCATACAGGTGAAAAACCTTATTCCTGTTCAATTTGCGAGTATAAAACAGCTGAGAAAGGTAATTTAGTTCGACACATGACGATACATACAGGAGAAAAACCTTATTCATGTTCAATTTGCGAATATCAAACAGCTGCGAAAAGTAGTCTAGTTCGACATCTAAAGACTCATAAAGGTGAAAAATCTTATTTATGTGCAATTTGCAAATATACAACAGTTGAGAAAAGTCATTTAGTGCGACATATTAGGATACGTACAGGAGAAAAACCTTATTCATGTTCAATTTGCGAGTATAAGTCGACTCAGAAAGGTGCTCTAGTGAAACATATGCAGACACATACGAGAAGAAAACATTAGAATGATGACCTTGGGGGGATGTTGTTGGTCAAAGACTTATGTATGTATGGGAATAAGACGGTATTTAAAAATGTCAAGTCAATTGAATTATTTGTTACGTTATAGTACTTATGGTTAAATTTTATATTTATACATATAAAAAGGATTGGAAAGATATGATTTATGTAATCATATTGTTCATAGGAAAATTCCACCGCGGTGGGAAAATTCAGCAATATTCTTTTAGCATTAAACTGTTATATCTTTCTTATATCTTACGCAACAATCAAGGTGCCTGATAAATCATAAATTTTGTATTGCGGATCTTTCTTATTTATCTATTTCAAAATGTTTGTATTTGTGTATTATAGAAATTAGTATAAATTTGAACTTTCTTTTAATTGTAAATTAGATATGTAATATTTTATACTTAATAAAATCTTAAATTTTGATGTAAATCTTTGATACAATAATGCAAGAAGCAAGATGATACAAATATAGAAAGCAACTAGACGTAGTTCTTTTATAATTACTCTTTTTAATTAATCCTAGCCGACTAGAATAACAAAAAATAATTTACAATAATTTTGTTAAGTGTTTCATAAAATTGTGCCGCCTCGCTTGCAGTGGCGTATTTACTATGCGCATTCTAGAACTTGAGCGGGCCTTCGCCTCGCCGCTTCACTTACGTTCCTTCTGTCAACGTGGCAGCACGCGAACCGGTCCACACCGCGAAAGCTAATTCTTTGTTTAAATGTTCAAATGTTTGTGTGTTAATTTATGGCAATAAATTACCTACTTTGCTTTCAACGTGTGTATAATTTAGTAAAGAAAATCAATACAGTCCATTAACGTCCAAGGCGAGCTAGCAATCAGGAATTTTCCAAACATAACGGAAAACTGAGAGGCTCCCCAACATGGTCCATCGATCCGGATTAGTACGAGCCCGGAAAAACAGCCTAAATTCGCAGTTGTACAAGGCAAGTAAGTACAACGCAGTTTCAATCGTATTAAATCCGTCCCTAACGAGAGGAAGGAAGACAGCATACGCTGCTAGCTGCGTAGGAGCGAGAAAGCCAAACGCCGAGTCTCGCGGCAACAACGTGCAGGTGGGCAGGCAGCTGCCGGCGAGACGGTAGTTCGGGCCACAACAACGAAAAAGGCGGCACACACCAATATCAATGTAAGCCTAATTCCCTTTTTTGTGATTTCCTATGCATGAATTTGGTTTTCTATCAGCTGTGTCTGTGTGTGCATAATTTCAGCTGCGTATTATTGCGTAAACAAATGGTTTATGAGTCATATAAACATTTTAATTGCGTGAAATGCCAAGCTATTTCGTTTGATTCGTGACTACAATATCCCCTGCATGTTTCATATTGCAGTCGAATCAGTCACAAGTTAATCATCTCGCGTTGTACCAGGGTCGTTTTCTGCGTCGTTAGCGCCAAGATTCTCGCGTCGTTATCAAAGCTGTCTTGCGTTGCAAACAAAATTCCGTACCAGGGGCGTACGAGAGTTAGTTCTATCTGCTAAATTGTTTTAATTTCAACAATTATGGATCCACTTGTCCACATATCATTCTCAATTGGTTACTTGAGCAGAGTAGACGTGTTTAAGTCCCACTGCTTAAGCTATTAAAAATTTACGTAAAAAAGTTTAATAATTGTACAAAATACTGTTTATCTAACAAAAGTGAAGTGTATTATAGAACGTTTTATGCATATCGGCCATGTCGCCACCACAAATCGCGAAAACGTGTGCTCGCTGTGAACTCTTGATAGAATCCCTCGATAGTGCAATATGCGCCGTGTGTGATAAATCTTTTCACTTCGAATGTTCGGTGGCTGAAAGTCATTATAATAAGCTATTGAAAGCTAAGAAAATCTGGCAATGCCCTAACTGCGTTGGAGTGGTTACTCGGGGAAGATTAAATTCAGCTACTACTTCTAATCAACCTTATCAAAACAAACCAGAAAATGCTGGTGAAGCTACTTCGAAGGCATTGCCGCCACACGATTTAACTTTAACAGATGTTATGGATATGCTAAAGACTATCAATAATAAGATAGAATTTGTAAATAAAGAAATGCAAGAATTGAAAGGCAGCGTCGAGTTTATGTCTGAAAAATATGATAAGGTTCTTTCTTTATTAAACAACAATATTGAGGACGTAAAAATTAACAAAAAAGAAATTCAACACCTGAAAGAACAAATGGTTGAAAAAGATAAACAACTAAAAACCCTAAACTTGCAGCTTGCAGTAAGTGAACAATATTCACGAAATTGAAATATTGAATTATTCGGAATAAAGGAAATGCCCCTAGAAAATTGTAAAAGCATCGTAACAGCCATTGCCAGTGAACTAAATCTAAATATTTTGGAAGAAGATATAGACATTGCGCACCGTGTACCAACCTATCGCAAAAACGGTCATCCTCCTATCGTAGTGCAATTCTTATCTCGTACCAAACGTGATATGTTAGTGGAAAAAAGGGCATTAGTAGTCACAAACCGCAACGTTCCCGGAGTGGAAATTGGACAGAAGATTTACATTAATGAACACCTTACGATGGAAAATAAGCAACTTCTTCGAAAAACCAAACTACAGGCACGAGACGCAGGCTTCCGCTTTACATGGGTTAAAAATGGAAAACTCTTCGTGAGAAAAGGACCTGAAGATCCAGTAATCAGAATTTTCACGGAAGAAGATGTACTTCAAAAAATGCCCACCGGTATTCCTAAATAAATAAGTAAACATTTATTTTCTTTTTCTGTCTTTTTGCTTGTTATTAAAAGTAACTTGTTTCTATATCTTTATGGAAGTGTTAACTGATGACACTTATATTAATTTTAATACAGAAGTCGCCTCCAATTTGACCGAATTTAAACAAAAAATCGTGAACTTTACGAATAATAAACAATCACTAACAATTTTTCATACCAATATCAGGAGTATCTCAAAAAACTTTGATGAACTTGTTGTATTAATAACTGAGTGCAATTCAAATTTTGATGTAATTATTTTATCGGAGACATGGACTTTAGAAAATATTAACTGCTTTCATTTAGATAAATATGTATTGTATTATAATGGTAGCACATTCAACAAAAATGATGGGGTGGTAGTATTTGTAAAAAGCACTTTGCCACAGTCTTGTCAAATAATTGATATCAACAATAACTACAAAATTATAAGATTGCAAATAACAGCCCATAATAAAAAAATAGGTATAACTTCACTTTATAAACCGCCGCCATACGTGACATCAGATTTTCTAGTTGACCTAAATCAATACATTAGGGGTTACTGTACCACTGCTAATGAAATTCTAGTAGGAGATATGAATATAGATATTTTAGACGACAGAAATGACAATTCCCAAAATTATCTTGATCTACTAAGCCGTTTTGGTTTCACCTCTTGTATTAATCGACCAACCAGGGAAGAGAAAACTTGTATTGATCACATCTTTGTGAAGAGCAATATAAAAAACGTAACTTTTTTGCCATTGGTATTAAAATCTAAAATAACTGATCATGACCCAACTTTTATACAATTAAAGTTTAATGAAAATGTAACTCAAGAAAAAGAAAAATTGTTTGAAACAAAATTAATTAAAATAGTTAATCATACAAAATTAATCAGTAGGCTTAAAGCGTATGATTGGCAACATATTATCACTACAAATATCGATCAATCAATTGATGCACTGGTTAAGATAATACAAGAGGAAATTCAACTTTGCAGTTTTACTAAAATTAGAAATTCCAAATGTCAAAAAAGAAAGCCTTGGATTAGCAGCGGTATAGTAAATTCTATAAATACTAGAGACAGGTTATATCGTCAGATGTTGCTAAACCCTGGTAATAATATTATAAAAAATGCTTATTTCCAATACAAAAATTCAATTAATAAATTAATTCAGAAAGCAAAATCGCAGTATTACCAGACAAAAATAGGTACTGACAAGAATAACCTGAAAAATTTGTGGTCGTTAGCAAAAGAATCGTTAAATATAGACAGTCATAAACAAAAAATCGATAAGTTAACAATAAATAATGTAAATGTTGGTGACGAGAATCGACTATGTCATGAATTTAGTAAATACTTCGTTAATGTCAGTAAGGAATTAGCAGAAACCATTCCCACTGACCAAAATGAAACTGACCTTATGATTAATGGGGTACGTGAGAATGTAAATTCTTTTTTCTTAGGTCCTACAGATCCTGTCGAGGTTGCAAATGTAATAAAAAAACTAAAAGTAAAAAAATCGCCTGGTATTGACGATATAACCTCCGAGTCACTAAAAATAATTTCTAATTGTATAAACGTCCCGTTAAGTGAAATTTTTAATAACTGTTTTTCTCAAGGTTATTTTCCAAATTCCTTTAAACTTGCACTTATAATACCTGTACATAAAGGTGGTGCACCTGACCTGGTCAGCAATTATCGCCCAATATCGCTGGTATCGAATCTTGCAAAAATTCTTGAAAACTTAATTAAAGTCAGATTAGTAGCTTTTTTGAACCAATTTAAAATTCTATCTAGAAAACAGTTTGGATTTACCCAAAAAAGAAGTACCGCTGATGCAATATCGCTATTAAGTACTACAATATATTCTGCACTTGATAAATCAAAGTCTTGCCTTGCCGTATTCCTTGACCTTGCCAAAGCCTTTGACACTGTGAATCACGGTATACTACTTAGGAAGTTGGAGAGGTGTGGTATTAGGGGAACCCCACTAGAGCTGTTTAAAAGTTATCTGACAAATAGAAAGCAGATAGTTAAATTAGAGAATAGCAAAAGTCAACCTGAACTTATATCTTGTGGTGTACCCCAAGGTACCATACTTGGCCCGATTTTATTTTTGGTGTATATCAATGACCTTTTGGAGAATACAAAATTGTGTGGATCAATAATATCTTTTGCGGATGATACACTGCTAATCATTGAAGGAAATAATTGGAATGAGGTCAGGGAAGCGGCACAGCAGGACTTGCGTACTGTCAAAAATTGGCTGAATTGTAACATTTTGTCTCTTAACGCTACAAAAAGTGCATTTACAACCTTTTCAATACACGAAAACAAACAACCAAATTTTACAGACCTACTAATACATGAAAGAGGATGCATCGGGGATGATTGTACTTGCAGTGTAAAAATAAATAAATCGTCATCAGTGAAGTATTTGGGGGTAATTGTTGACCAGTTCATGAGGTGGGATAAACACACTGTTAATGTGTGCAAAAAATTGAGAAAAACTTTGTACATATTCAAAAAATTGAAACAAATTTTGACTACCAAGCAACTGCTTTCGTTTTATTATGGGTTGGTGCAGTCAATAATTTCGTATGGAATTATAGGTTGGGGTGGGACAGCTTGTTACTATAGAAGGAGAATTCAAATAGTGCAGAATATGATTTTGAAAACGATTTTACATAAACCTCGATTATATCCCACTGAAAAATTATATCGTGAATCAAATGTCCTTTCTCTAACGCAATTACATTATCTAGAAATCTTAAAACACATTAAAAAATTTCCTAGTTCTATTCCCACACATCAACACCAGTATTATACTAGAAATAGAAATGATGCTGTCCCACATCGATAAAAAAAAGCACTGGTCAGAGGTCTTGCACGTACTACATACCCCATACGTATAACTTATTTCAAACATTTATACTTAATCGTAATATTGCACTACATGACAGAAATTTTCTCAAAATATCGAAACTATTTGTAAAGAACACGATTCAAGTGGGTTAATATTAATAAATTTGCTATATCATAATTTTTTTTCTACTCTACTATAGCACAGAATATTGTGAGAGTGTGAGTGTGTGTGTCGCCCCCACTGGATAGGGTGGGTTCGGTTTCTAGGGGTCGCCATTTTTATCAGGCAAAATACTTAGAAATAATATGCATTTAATCTAATACACAAACTCTTGAGCTGAATGTGCACTTCATGGGCTGGATCCGCTTCATGGGGTGGGTGCGACATATACATTCAGTAAAAATAAACTTAAAATATATTATTTTCTATTATAATTTTTTCGGGAATATCAATTTCATGAATATTTTGCTAAGCCACACACAGTTGTTTTACAACTTGTGGCATAAAAAAGAAAAACCAACTATTTGTATTAATATACATAGAAATACCTACCACTTTTCTTCACTCTCCACGTTAAGCATTTTAGAATGTATTTTTTTTTTCTTTAGGAAACTAATATTTTCTTTAGAAAATTGTTAGAAATAATGTATAATTAATCAGTAGATTTATCGTACATAATTGCATAAATGCTATATACATTTTTATTTTCACTGGTATATGTATATGGGCTTAATAAAGAGAGATTATTATTATTATTATTGTAAGAGTACGAGGCTCTATCAAAGGCAAGCTTACGCGTTTCGCAAATCACGTGCAATCTTTGCAAACAATTCATGATGAAGATCAATTCTTATCTAGCGCTCAGATTATTCAATTGCAAAAAAGATTGAATGATACAGCCACCTTGTTATCAGAATATTATGCGGTTCATGAACAAATTTTAGAAAACAGTAAGGATACAGAAGCTGAAATGCAACAAGTTGAATTTGAAGATTCTTATTATTTTGCAATTTCACAAGCTGAATATTTGATTAATGAATACAACAAGCAGTCTGATGTTGCACCAGATCGTTCTGGATCTCCTAACGGTAGCGTAAGATCAACGCATTCAAACTGCAGCTCGCATTGCAATAATCGAGCTGTACGCCTTCCTACCATCTCGATTCCCAAATATTCAGGGAACGTGTCAGAGTGGTTGGAATTTCGTAAGATTTTTATTAGTTTAATTCATGAGAATCAAACGCTAACTAATATTCAAAAGCTGCATTACTTAAAGGCTAGTTTACAGGGTGATGCAAGCCAAATTATAAAAAGTTTAGAGTTTACTGCGAGTAATTACATTCTAGCTTGGGATGCATTGTGTAATCGTTACAATGATCCAAAAATTCTGATTCATAACCACCTCAATGCTATTTTTGAACTTGAATCGTGCAGTAAGGAATCTGCAACTAAATTACGTACGATTAGCGATATGTTATTCAAACATTTTACAGCAATCAAATCATTAGCAACCGAAAGCGAGCTTCTTGATGTTGTTATCATTTATGTCGTTTCTAAAAAACTGGACCCCACGACATTCCGTGAATGGGAGGTCCTTAGAAACCGGTCAAGTTCTGACCTGCCTAATCTTGACGAGTTCAAGGAATTTCTGCAAAACACAGCAAATCTTCTAGAAACTCTGGAAGTAAAAAATATTAAGCTTGTACCCGAAAAGTCTTCCAAGGTACATTCGAAATCATTTGTGTCGGGTACCCCTTCGTGTCCATTTTGTAAAGGATCTCATCCCTTGTACAAATGCGATAAGTTTGTCAAGCTGTCTTCTCTTGACAGAAATTCAAAGGCAAAAGAGCTCCGTGTATGCTTTAATTGCCTAACTCAGGGTCACCTTTCGAGCCGCTGTAGCTCCAAATATACGTGTAGAAAGTGCAAATCAAGTCACAACACACTTCTTCATGAGGATAAACCTCAAAATGCTTCTTCTAGTCAACCAGGATCTGCGATGTCGGCAGAAACCCCTGTTGAACTAAATCAATCGATTTCGGCATTTTGTTCGAATGCTTTGCAGGTACTCTTACCTACGGCTACCGCTAAACTCATCGCTGATGATGGTACGCCTCATGTTGTGCGAATCCTGCTGGATTCCGGTTCCCAATCGAACTTCATACGTTCAGATTTGTGTAAAAGGTTGAAGCTTCCAACTCGCGAAGTCAACGTTACTGTTTCTGGCTTAAGTAAAGCTACTTCTCAAATCAAAGCTAGGTGTGATATCAAGCTGCAAGCCCCTCACACCTCGTACAGTATTGGTCTATCCTGTCTTGTTCTCGATGAGATTACAGGTACAACCCCAAGTTTTCGCGCCCAGCGAAACAGTTTCAAGGTTCCTGATAACATCAAGTTGTCAGATCTGTCCTACGACCAACCGGGCACCATCGACATTCTGATTGGTTCGCCCATTTTCTGGCAGCTCCTTTGTATTGGACAAATTGGTCTAGGCCCAAATCTTCCCATCCTCCAAAAGACTCGTTTTGGTTGGATTGTTTCTGGCCCTACAGGCCCCCCTTCTGCGTACCCTGTACAGTGCAATCTTGGCACGATCGAGGATGCTTCTGACCCCATTGCTAGGTTTTGGCAACTTGAACATTACCCAGAGGAAAAGGTCCGCACAAATGAAGAGAACGCCTGTGAGGCACATTTCGTGCAAAATACGCAACGAGAAGCGAATGGTCGATTCGTTGTCTCTATCCCTCTCAAGGAACCTGTAGAGTTATTGGGTGATTCACATGTTCTTGCTGAGCTTCCAGAATTCAAAAAAGAAGTTCAGAATTTTTCTGTAACCTCTGTTGAACCATTTCCGTTCAATCAGTATTCAAGTTTGGCTCGCTTACAACGAGTTACAGCTTCTTGCTTTCGTTTTTATAACAATGCGCGGACCCCCAAAGCTGATCGTCTTTCTGGGCCCCTTTCTACAGATGAACTGCAAGCATCTCTTGTAAGGCTTGCAAGGTTTTCACAACGTGAGTCATTTCCTGACGAATTTAAGCTGTTGTCACAGAACAAGCCTGTGAAACAATCTTCTGCTTTGATATCCTTGAACCCCTATCTGGATTCCAAGGGACTGCTAAGAGTTGGTGGTAGGCTCCACAACTCTCAATTACCTTTTGACAAGAAGTTTCCTCTAGTGATTTCTGGCAAACATCCATTCGCCAAACTCCTAGTCTCACATGAGCACCTTCGGCTTCTCCATGCCGGACCTCAAATGCTGTTAGCTAACCTCAGAGAACGATATTGGACTACCTCTGGCAGAAATATAGTCAAGCAAGTGGTTCATCAATGCTTGCGGTGTTTTAGATTTTCTCCTAAGCTAACCGAACCCATAATGGGAGATCTGCCAGCCTCTCGTATTCAATCATCGCCCCCATTTCATACGACTGGTATCGATTATGGTGGACCGTTCATGATAAAGGATCGCAAAGGACGTGGTTCTAAACTAGTCAAGTCCTACCTTTGTCTATTCGTTTGTTTTGTCACAAAAGCAGTGCACCTTGAATTGGTCGCTGACCTTTCTACTGAAGCCTTCTTAATGGCCTTTCGCCGGTTTGTAGCTCGTCGAGGCAAACCGCTCCATGTCTATTCAGACAATGGCACTAAATTTGTCGGCGCTAATTCCGAATTAATCGAATTAGGCAATTTTCTTGCGGAACAAGGCCTTTCTATTTCCGAATCAATCGCGAACGACGGAGTAGCTTGGCATTTTATACCCGCGCACAGTCCCCACTTTGGCGGATTGTGGGAGGCCGGAATTAAGTCCTCCAAACATCACATACGGCGCGTTATAGGTAATGCTAGTCTAAATTACGATGAATTTTGCACTTTGCTAGCACAGGTGGAAGCGACCTTAAACTCCCGACCCCTGTCTCCTTTGTCCGCTGATCCAAACGACCTTCAGCCTTTGACTCCTGCTCATTTTCTGATCGGTCGTCCTTTGGTGTCACTGCCTGATCCCAACGTTACTGAGATAGCCGAGTCTCGGCTGTCTAGATACCAAAGAATACAACAGCTCTACCAGAATGTATGGAAAAGATGGAGCAAGGAGTACATCTCAGAACTCCAACAGCGCACCAAATGGCGCACACACCTTTCGGACCTCCAGCCTGGTTCCATGGTCCTCATCAAGGATGACAATCTTCCCCCTCTGAAGTGGAGGTTAGGCCGGGTCACCGAGCTGCACCCTGGCCTTGACGGCGTTACGCGTGTGGCGTCAGTGAAAACTGTGTCAGGAATCGTAAAGCGATCTTTCGCCAAGCTGTGCCCGCTACCTAGTGTTGTGAACTAGTACATTAGCGTCTTGCGCAGTGTTTCGTAAAGCCTTTTGGCTATCCATTGTTCGGGTTTTCTTGTATTACCTTAAGATCTATGTATTATTATGCTTTGTATATGTTTGATCTATTTACACGTTTTACTCTAGATGTTACATGTCAAATTTGTACTATTGTTATTTGAAAGGTTACCCTTTCCAAGGCGGGCGGTATGTTAAGTGTTTCATAAAATTGTGCCGCCTCGCTTGCAGTGGCGTATTTACTATGCGCATTCTAGAACTTGAGCGGGCCTTCGCCTCGCCGCTTCACTTACGTTCCTTCTGTCAACGTGGCAGCACGCGAACCGGTCCACACCGCGAAAGCTAATTCTTTGTTTAAATGTTCAAATGTTTGTGTGTTAATTTATGGCAATAAATTACCTACTTTGCTTTCAACGTGTGTATAATTTAGTAAAGAAAATCAATACAGTCCATTAACGTCCAAGGCGAGCTAGCAATCAGGAATTTTCCAAACATAACGGAAAACTGAGAGGCTCCCCAACAAATTTTTTTTCGTTTGCTGAAAAACTTAACAGTTATTCAAGGTGATTTTTAAAATGTTTTATTCAAACCTTAGGGTATATCCCAAATATTAAAAAATATACAGGGTGATGTATCTGACATAAAGAAGTTGATGTCCTTTTCCGTTTACAACAGAAATGGCATTTTAAAAAAATCCTCAGTTTTCTTGTTTTTTCGGTATAATCGCTATTTAAAATTTCATTTTCTTTTCAATTAAAAGAAGTAGTTGAGATCTACAACAATCCTGTTAACCCCGGTATGTCTGATTTATTTATTTAAACCTTTATAAATTAAAAAATTTGTACTTATTATGGTGGACAACAAATTTAGGCCGGAAAAATCAAAATTGAGGTTAGTTGGACGTAAGTAGAAGTAGTACTAGTAGATGTCAAGCGAATGACAAGCCGGCCTAAATTTATTGTCCGCCATTGTACCTAGGCAGTATAATACTCATTTAAATATCTTACTACTCTTAACATAAAGAGTATAATCATAACAACCAAAATTATGTATATACCCTAAACATTAGTTGATTCTTCCGCCTCCTGAGTTTCTACGCAAAGCAGTACCGCCTGGTTAATAACGCCTAACGTAATGTCCTTAAATCTGCCCTGAACAATGCCTAGAAAAAATCGTAAAACCCTTCATTAGGTACACATCAATTACGGTTTTTAAAATTTGTTCACTTTTGTAATTGTAATTGCAAGTTAAAAAGTAACGAATTACTATGTACTTATTATCTATTTAAGAAAATCATTAAAATTTTATTTTAATCAAAAATCATTGCACTTATTTAGATAATTAAATGCTAGAGTTCCTATACAGGATGATTCTTAATATATGCGACAAACGTTAATGGCTGATTCCTTGAATTGTTTTGATCATAAAAGTTCATATAAACATATATCCAAAATGGCTTAGTTTTAAAGTTATAGGATGTCTAATAATAAATAATACATTAAGAATTTGTACAATAAAACGTAGGTAATAAACAAAATGAGCTTATAGAAAGCGTTGAAAATGACTACAAATTCTTAGTTTGACGGTTTTGCAATAATTCATTAAGTTCTTCTTGGCTTAATATTGATGTATTGTAAACATTTGCCACAAAGGACTTTTTGTTATTCTAAAATATGAATCTGTTAACACTAGGTACGATTTCGTTTGCCATAAGTCTAGCACTTAATTTTGTCAGGGCCATAACTAGGTATAGGCCGAGTAGTCCCCCGCCTACAGGCGCAAGCGACCAGGGGCGCCAAAATGGCAGTGAGAAAAAATATTTGTTTCATACTAATGAAACAAAAACAAATCAATGAGTGGGCAATTTTACGGACAAATTAATTTGTAATATTAAGGATTTTACTTTAAATAATGCTAATTATCATCATGGGAATTGCTCCCAATCTGGTCGACCCATTACTTCCATGGTAACAATCATTTTCTAAATTATAACAGATTACGAAGTTTCTAAAGTAAATTATACTATACGTCAAGACAGAGTATCTCACACAGGCTTAATATCAACAGAGAAACCTCTTACAAAATATCTCATTTGAACTATATATTTCAAAATTTGCAACAAAAAAAAAAGAAAAAACTAAATAGCTAAACAAATGCCAATAAGTTAAACTTTTAAGGTGAGGTGACAGGTACGAAAAGTTCCTTTAAGTATTATTATTATTTATGTTTTGTGTTCATATGATACTAAGCATAATCATGTGAACCTATTATTTAGAATTACGTTTTGTTTTTTATTCGAACGAATTCTCATCATTTTGTTTGCGTTTCTAATAACACTGAAATAGTAAAAGAAAACCCTTAGTAATGCGAATTACATTCATTCACAAAGAAAAAGTAAAATTGCATTCGGTGGGATACGAACCCGTGTTCCTAGAGGGAATCTGATTTGTAGGCAGACGCCTTATGCGCGGACAAGGAATGCGAACAAATTGCGCCCGACCGGCAACAATAAAAACGTGACGGACGCAGACAGGCAGACACGCCGGCCGAACACGCATCATACCTTTATAATAAAGCACAACACTATAGCTATGTTAAACCGGTAAAAGTACCAAGGCTTTATTCAACGGTACTATTTTCGGGTTTTTGTAAACAATCTTTTCATTACATTTAGTAGGGATATTATCGCAAAAAACAGTTATTTATTATGCCTATTGGTTGTGTTTTTTAAACTACGAGCAGAAGTATATTTCATCTAATAATAAAGAACGTTTATTACTGGCTTGCTGAATTCGCCCAAACGCTACGTTTAACCACACCCTTACAAATCGATTTTCCGTCTTCGCCGCCAGATGCTAGTTCGGGTGACATTCGTGGCAGGAAGATCTACGCGCACCTCAGACTAACGCACGAAACTTTAAATTCGGCGTGCGCCGCAGGCTACAGATAGTTTATATATAAGGAAATAATATATGTTCTGTTGTATTCATAATATAATGTACTCCCGTTATTAGGATTATTGTTTTATATTTTTGTTGTTTTATCTAATTTTATTTATATTTTATTTTGTGTTAGACGCGGGATTGTGTTATGTTAAAATTCAAATGATGATGCTTTTAAAATGTATCAATGTGGCGAACGCCACTCACCCATTACTACAATGCAATGGTGGGGTACAAACAGTGCCTTCCTTGGAACAGTGACGGTGCAGGCAGTTAAATATAAAAAGAAGAAAAAACGGCTAACCTGCATAATGATAACAATAATTGTACTGACCGGGGGTAACCGTCTCCCTGGCACCTTCAACTTCAATTATTGTTGCAACCCGTATAAAATTAGTAAGTATCCGATGCCTCCTGATCTTTCGCATTACAGCACTTACTTTAAATCGGTAAATCCGCTCGGCTGCTACCCGCTGCAGAACAACTAGGCGGAGCAACATGTCTTTGCGGGATCCCTAGCCGGAACAACATGTCATCATTCTCCTTAATTATCATGTAATTATCCATCACGAGCAAGAACCTCTGGCATCTATCGTTTCCTGTAGTTTCCAAAAAAAACCTACCAACATGATGAATCCAACTAATACGTGCATTCTACAGTAGCTATCATCTGACGCATTAACTAAGAATACGCATAGCACCGCATTGTTGCAAATCATCCTATTATAATTAAGTATTGCTTCGAATAATCGCATACGCCAACAACTCCGAAAAGTAGGACGCTTTGACAAACATACATCGCGCTAGTGCAAAAACTCTAAACATTCTGCCCCGATTGGAATTCTATCCTTGACCAGCACACATTCTTCGTCGCGGTACATTAGTTGCCCCTCCACTTCGGTTCTATTTGCCAAGATTGTATTATATTTTAGGGTTAAACATTTTCCAGACATGGTAAGCGTAGTAACCAAAACTTAAAAATAATGCACCTTCACAAACTACCAAATATTTTAACCTTAGCATATACAGGGTGTTATGGATATGAGTGCAAATATTTTAACCAGTGATAGAGCTCACCAAAATGGACCAGTTAACAGATCCACGAAATGGATCTGTTAACTGGCCATCTCATTCGTGCGATTTGACGCTATTAGATTATTTTCTTTGAGGATATGTAAAGTCGCATGTCTACGCCGATAAACCGGAAACAATTGAGCACTTGGAAGCCAACATTCGACGTGTTATTGCCGAAATACAGCCTGATTTACTGCGAAGAGTGTGTGAAAATTGGACCTCCAGATTACGCCATGTACGCGCCAGCCGCGGCGGTCACATGCCCGAAATCATATTTAAACGGTAATACCAAACAATTATCTTTCAAATAAAGCCAAATTCATGGATATTAGAAAAAAATTTCGGTGTTTTATTTCAATTTAAAGTTCTCCGCCTCGAAAAAAACACCCTTTATATTACGTATAATCGATTTATTATGACGTAAGGAATCTATGACTAAACGGTGTCCCATTATTTTAGGGATACTGAAATAAATGCAGACGTCACACACTAAAATTAGTATTTGATGTCACCTCTATCGTCAGTGTACGGAGGGGCGCAAAAATTTTGACTTGCCTACAGTAACATATTGCTTAGTTACGGCCCTGAATTTTGTAACGGTTTTTTAAATATTGCGTTAGCAGCTTAAATTTATCCCTGGGGGATAATTCTTTTAGCAGCAGTTACCACTAAGCAGATGGTCTTACACACATTCTCGTTCGTTTTACGAACAATTCCATCAAATGTGGATTTCAACGGTTTGAGGTATGTAACACAGTTCCGTAAAATATATATCCAGCTACTTGGTCTAGTGGCATGGTAAAATAAAGTCTTCTTTACGTTAGTTCTGTCATCCTCGTGAACAAATTTAATCCTGCTCCATTCTGCTATAAAAATTAATAACTAGATGCATTTTGGGGAAACTCGATTGTTGTTTCACATCCAAGCTGATAATGATCAAAGCGATCGCAGAGTTCGAGGTTGAGGAACACTTTCGTCTAGCACTTCGAGGCACGAGGTGTGTATTAAGTTCTGTGTCGCGTTTTGGGATTTGACGCCCACGATTAATTGTAAGAACATCCAGGCTGGAAACACCTCCAGTTTTCAAAAAGCAATGGAAACATTATCTAGCTAACGTGCTAACTATAAAATTCACACTGTGCGTGTTCTTTGGGCCGTTATATAACGCCAGGCGAGCACATGTTTTTGTTTCGGGTTTTGATGTTAATTTCTCCACTTCCTGCTGCGAATGCTCTTCACGTCTTTTCATACACGGCGTGTACCACATCCGAGTCCGCCGCAGGCAGCTATGTCCTGCGCCCGTCCCATCTGATGTTGGAGGTAAATTTTCTTCCTCGAACGTAAGCCCAAAACGCTCGGTCTAGGACGGTTCGGCTTCCCGCAAGTTGCCTCATTTCCAATTCAGCGACCCGTGGCGAGGATTCGCAATCCCCCGGCGATTACTCCGAGGCGTCCCATTACGCAGAGTGCTGCACTGGATTAGGCCAGTTAATTAAATAAGCTGTGAGTACTACTGCATGCCTCTTTCTAGCTTACACAACAGCGAAACTTATATTTATGTTAGGCGTATTTTGCCTGCGTTATAATGCCACGTTTAAGTACGAAGAAGACGCCAGCGTGGCCGAGCGGTTAGGGCGTCAGGCTGCGATGCCACGGTACGGGGTTCAATCCTCACATCTGGCAACTGGCGGGCGGCCCACCCAGTCGCTCTAAAAATTGGGTACCGAAACCACAGCTGTGGAAGTAGGGAAAGTAATGCAGTCGTCGAAGGCGTGATGGTAACCACATCAACCAGCACGGTGTGCCAGATGACTGGGTTTCGGAAAGAGATATTACGGCGACCCTGACTCGCCGAGTCTCAGGCCATATTCCTACCTGTGGAATGAAGCGCCCTGGACTTTAAGTAGGAAGGTCTAATTAGCTACCCATTTGTCCTAGGTCCTTGCATGCACATAATGTTTGCATATGGGTTGCTCACGTTTCAACATATTAAAGTCAGTTATTTAATTGTGTATTTTTTTCCAAATGCGTGCCATCTGGTCATATCCAACGAGGTTTTTGATTGATTAATGCATTTTGCTGGGTGCTTACATTGTGACCTAGTTGTTATATTATATATACTAGGCGTAACTGAATTCTGATAGACCCCAAATATCATTTGCATTTTTACATATATCTATGAAATCTAGTATGGTGTTTTTTGGGAATAAAATGTGTAAACATGGAAACTTTTAATAAAGATTCCATTTCCGAAACCGTTTAACCGAAAATTATCTTAACTTTTTTATTTCAAATGGAACACCCTGTATATTTTTACATATTTTTTTTTAATTTATATAATGCCAGTCCAGCATAAACTGCCATTCACGGCAGTTTTATTCATAGTTTTTTCGAACTACACGCACTATTCACTAGGTTCATTTGACTGATAACTTATATCATTGTTTAGAGGTTCACCACGTAAGAGTTAACTAGACTGTTTTGTTATTGTTTAAAGATTTATTCACTGTCACTACTTAGTAGATCTATTGATAATTTTCTTTTCAGTCTGGTGTGCACTGATTTTTTACCTAGGTTATAGAATTTTGCACCGTCGCAATGATTTATGTTGTCGTAAAATTTTCTTGATACCTGGAACTGAAACACAACATTGTTAAGTTAAATAATAACTTAGACAATCAAGAGCAATATAGTAGGCGCAATTGTCTCAGGGCGTTTGGAATTGCCGAAGAAAAACAGGAAAATACCGATGATCTTCTTATAAATTTGTTCCAAAATAAAATGAACGTGCAAATTACTAAAGACGACCTCGAGCGCTCACACCGTGTTGGACCTGTGAGAAGTGATAACCCAAAGGATATCAGAAAAAGACCCATCATCGTAAAATTTCTGTCCCACAAGAAAAGGCAAATAGTATTCAACAATAAAAAGCTTTTGAACGGGGATAGTAATCCGCGAAGATCTTACCAAAATAAGGGCTGCAGTGATGAGTAACGCTATTAAGAAGTTCACCCTAAAATACGTCTGGTCGTATGATGGACGGATTTTCATCAATCATAATAACCATATTAAAGTTATTACTACACAAATGGATCTGGACGAAATCGGAAACTAGTTTGCATAACAGTTAATTAACTAAGAGCACTTGTTGGCAGTTCGTATGAGATTTAGTTCGGTAATACTTTTCTAATTTGATTTACTTATTATTTTATTTATTTATTTATTTTTTTTCAATCCGTAGTTTCTTATTTCGTGCATATCTCTTACATCTTCAATCATAACCTTGAGTTAAAAATAATATATACCTTTAATACAAGTAATACTTAATTTGCATAGCTTTATATTTTTAAATTTGATTAAAGTTATATTTTATTTACCTGTTTATTATATTGAAGTAGTATACCTAACTCAATGATTACTAAAATAATGTATTATGTTTAAGGATATTCAAGTGGCTCACCTGAATGTGCGTTCCCTGCTTCCGAATTTTAACTACTTTAGGACACATGTTGAGTGGCGAACGGACTGCCGAAGTGAAAGGTTGAGTGTGCGCTCTTGTCTAAATTTCGGTGTGTACGGATTGAAACTAAAACGATTTTTTATTAAGTCCTAGTGCTGTGAAAAACCTGATATTGACTACCTCCTTAAATAAATTAAATTTCTTACATAGAGGCGGTGCCCCGGCCGCCTCTAACATGTGTGATATAGATATGGATACCAACTTTCCAAGCGCTGACCTTCCTACAGCATATCAACAAATAACCTCGCTTGCACTTCAAGAGGCAAGCAAAGTCACACGAGATAACAGTGAAAACAGAAAACGTCAAGCGGAATCCACAGATAATGAGCCAAATAAAAGATATTTTTCCGATATTTCCACCCAAAACAGATTTGAAGTTCTTGCTAACATCGTAGAAGAATCGGCAACTATAAACAGTGAACAACTAAAACAACAAAAAATTCCTCCCATTTTCTTACATAAAGCAAACGTATATCAAGAAGTCCTAAAGGACCTTAATAAACTTCTAAAAAGCAAGTTTACGACTCAACAAAAAGGCGATGATATTATCAAAATAAATACAACGACAATTGAAGACTTCAGACAACTCACCGCATATTACGATACTTGTAATCTAGAATACCATACATTCAGCTCACCAAACGATAAACAACTATCAGTAATAATAAGAAATGTACCGTTCTCTATAACTGAAGAAGAGATAAAGCAAGAATTAATCAACTCCTATCCTATTAAAAAAGTTACTAGACTATTAAACCGAGAAAAAAAGCCCATGCCTCTCTGTGCCATTGAACTCGAGAAAAACGAAAAGGCCATGCAAATATTCAATCTACAATATTTAATGCATGCCGTTGTATCCGTCGAGCCCAGGCGTAAACACCACGATATACCGCAGTGCACTCGTTGCCAGCGATTTAATCACACAAAAAACTTCTGTAAATTAACACCACGATGCGTAAAGTGCCGGGAAAATCATCACTATTCAGATTGCACCAAGAACAAACATACTCAACCAACTTGCGTGAACTGCGGTGAAAACCATACTGCAAACTACAGGGGCTGCAAATACTACCAAGAGCTTAAAAATAAAAGAAATCACCCAAAATTCACCAGACCTCAGGTAAACAGCGCGATTAATATTAACCCAGGTCCGACCGTATGGAACCAAACCAAATACTTATGCAGCTAGTGTAAGGCGTAACACACAAAATGCACAAACAAATGTAACTCTGTCCCCAACTAATATAGATAATATAATCTCTGAAACTTCTTTGTGGCGTGAATTCGTAATTCATATTCTTATATGGGTATTTCGCCACTCTGCAAATTAAAATATTAAATAACGAAAATATTAACAACGAACGTTTCGAGGGACAATCTGCCCTCGTTATCAACGAATAACAATTAAAACTAAGAAGAACTTATCTTTTTTTCACTGGAAGGAAAAACGACCAACCTCCAATGAATTTTCTGACATTGACGTTTGTTGATATCTGTACCTACTTGATCTCATCTTTAAGAATCGATAGCCAACTATTGTCTAAAAATATTGAGAAAGACGACACGCATTTTTCTTCGTTAAGTAAAATGTATGCCGTTTCCTTAATTTTTCGCCTAGTTGACATCGATTCTTTAGACAAGATCTTTGTATTGTCCCATTGTATTTTATGGTTTTCATCCCAAGCATGTTCTGCCAGCTTAGACTTATTGAATTGATACGTTTTCAACATATTTTTATGTTCTTTAACTCTGACTTCTAAAGGCCTGGATGTTTCACCGATATAATATTTCCCGCATTCACAGGGAATACTATACCGTGTGTCCACAGGAGTACGCACCATAGAGATAAGATAATGCTAATAGAATATAAATATCAACCAGTGCTGTGACCACCGTCCCTTTTCTTGTACCATTTATAACAATATTGTTTCATACAGTGGCGAGTCAGAAGCCAGAAAACAACGTTTTAGCGTGCCGGCGATCACAGCGTTAGCCGATATTTCTATTCTATTAGGTTATCCCTATGGTGCGTCCTCCTGTGGACACACGGTAATATACAATTCCTTGAATGTTGTTCTTCGTTGAACGGTTTAGTTTTTGTAAGAACTGACCGTAAAGTATTCATCGTTTTGAATACCGTCCTAACATTGAATCTATTTCCAATTCGTCTAATTTTGTCAGATATGCCTGGAATATATGGTATAGTAAGAGTATTATATTTTTGAGTGTCATTCCTTTGTATGTGTGTGGCATTGCTTCGTGTATTGAAAATGTTCCGAACAAGAGTCTCTGGATAGCCATTATCTTGTAAAACATTAATAATAAATTCTTTCTCTTTTTTGAGAATTTTATCATTAGAGCAAACAACTTTGGCTCTGTCGTAAAGACTTTTTACAACGCCTGTCTTTATGTTTTTGTGATGGTTAGAATTAAAATGTAAGTACCTATTAGTATTGGTTTTCTTACGGTATACTGATGTTTCAAAAGTATTTATTGTGGGTGTGATTAGTGTATCAAGAAAGGGTAACTGATTGTTTTGCTCTGTTTCTAATGTGAATTTGATGGAGGTTTCTTTACTGTTAATATGTTCAAGAAATTTGTCCACCTCATCCATATCATGAAGCCAAATTGCAAAAACATCATCGACATATCTCCACCAAACTACTGGTTTGTTGGTGTACGTGTAGACATGTTGTTGTTCAAAGTCTTCCATAAAAATGTTACTAACAATGGGAGATAAAGGTGAACCCATTGCCATCCCGAAATCTTGTTGGTAAAATTCATTGTTTAATTGAAAGTATGTCGTTTTAATGCATAGTGTTAAAAGTTCCATAATGGTACCAACGTTTAATGTTGTTCGTGTATGTAATGTGTTATCGTTTTGTAGCCTATGTTTAATGATGTTGAGTGTTTTGTCTACTAGAACATTAGTGAAGAGACTAACTACATCGAAACTAACCATTAAGTGTTGTGTGTTTATGTTCTCCGAATCACATTTTGGACCTAATTAAAGAAAAAAACCGCACTAGAAGGTTATGGCAATCCACCAGAATCAAGGCACTTAAAATTAAAATGAACAAACTGGTACACCAGATAAATTGGGAACTACATAATAACGAAATTAACAAATATCAAAAATATATAAGTGATATAGAACCTGGTGACACACATATGTGGAAAGCTACAAAGCGAATCTTAAAACAGTCAACCTTAATTCCTCCTATCACTGCAAACTCTCAAATCCACTGCAGTGATGCAGAAAAAGCGAACGCTTTCGCAGACTATTTCGAAAGAGTCTTCAAAACACCAAAGGAAATAATCGATAATGACATGCATAATGAAGTTTTAAATACAATATCTAACAATCCTCCACTAGACTTATCAAATATTACTCCCACCTGTCCGGCAGAGCTAAAATTGTATATAAAACAATTAAAGAACAGAAAAGCACCTGGAAATGATTTAATTACCAACACAATACTGAAACACCTCCCAAGGAAAGTTGTAACACACCTTTGCACATTTTTCAACGTTTGTCTAAGAACAGGTTATTTCCCTAAAGAATGGAAAACAGCTAACATCATAGTCATCCCCAAACCAGGAAAAAATAGAAGGCTCGTCTCCAATTACCGGCCAATAAGCCTACTGACATCACTGTCTAAGATTCTGGAAAAAGTCGTTTACACCAGAATGAATAACTTTTTGGAACAGTCAAACACAATCCCCCCATTTCAGTTCGGGTTTCGGTCGAAACATTCCACTACACAACAACTATTGAGACTAGTTGAAATAATAAACAAAGGTTTCGAAGAAAAATTGCATACTCTGATTGCCTTCTTAGATGCTGTCAAGGCATTTGATAACGTTCTACACACCGGGCTACAATATAAAATATTAAGAACTGGAATGCCTGCATATCTATATAACATCTGCACATCTTTTCTACAGAACAGAACTTTTACTGTAAGAATAAATGGGGAAAAATCAACCCTTAGAAACATCGAGAAAGGGGTTCCCCAAGGTTCCATTCTCGGTCCTCTTTTATTCAATATATATATGAGTGATATACTGAGCTATCAAAATACAACCCTATCCATGTACGCAGACGATACTGCAATAATCTCGCAGAACAGCGATATCATCGTAGCTAGAAATAATCTGCAAATGGCAATAACGGACCTAAATAATTGGTTCGTTAAATGGGGAATATTTTTAAATGCTGAGAAATGCGAAGGAAAAATATTCACTCTGAGAAGGCCAGCAGATCCACCAGAAATTAACATACAAGACACACCTATACCATGGAACTCAAAAGATGCGGCAATAAAATACTTGGGACTATGGCTAGATCGAAGATTAACTTGGAGAATCCATATCGAAAAAAAACTGAAAGAAACTCATACGAGACTAGTGCAGTTATATCCCATAATCAATAAAAAATCCTCTTTAAAAACAAAATGCGCCATACTAATATATATGTGCATCCTGAGACCCGTCCTGACTTATGCGTGTGTTATTTGGGGCACGGCTTCTGATACTCAAATTAAAAAAGTGCAGTCGTTTCAAAACAAAGTGCTCCGCATTGCAACGAAATGTCCCTGGTATATCCGCAACACACAAATACACAAGGAACTGGGAATATCCACTATTCAACAATTTATTAAGTCATCGGCGGAAACCTTTTTCGAGCAATTGCAAAACAGTACTGGAGCAACCTACTACAACTTAGGCCAAAAATCACAACGCACTCGGCTAAAAAAGAGACTACCTCAAGATATACTAACCAATAACGATTGAAATGAAATTGTACTACTAGCTTGCAAATTATATTTTTATATTTGTTAATATCTTTGTTATGTATAGTTAAATAGTCATATACTTATATGTTCTTACAATCATTTAATTAACATGTTATTTAAAAAATATTTATCCTATTAATAAGTCACAGGGATGTTTAGTAATGGACCCTTCATGTTATACAATATATCAACAAAACCATGTATAACATTCTGTATGTTGAGCTGGTCTGAAATATATGAAAAAAAAAGACACATGTTCTGCTGGCCGACTATGACGTAATTGCCGTGACTGAAACTTGGATAAACTGTGATATTCCTAATGAAATGGTTGCCATTGAAGGGTATAATTTTCTACGTAGAGATCGACCTACTCGAGGAGGCGGTGTAGGTATTTATTATAAGTCTACTCTAAATGTTAAAGCAATTGCAATCCAAAATGACTTGGAGGAGTTGTGGATATCTGTCAAATGTCGTAATACTTCCATTAGCGTAGGAGTTATATATAAACCTCCGCGGCTGAATTTGGTAGAATTTTTGGACAATTTAGAAAGTAGCATTTCCCTTGTTTTACCTATGGCAGACGAGATGTTTTGTTTATGAGATTTCAATATTGATTTGTTAAACTGTGAGAATCCTGCTGCTGTTCAGTTTATTAGTACTATGGATGCTTTAGGTTTGAAACAAATACTTAATCAACCTACGCGTATAACAATGAATACGTTTTCGCTTATTGATTTAATTTTAACAACAAACAAAGACTTAGTAAAGACGTCCGGTTGCGTTAATATGTCTGAAGTTTCTGATCATGAACTTATTTATTGCTCCATCAGTTTTAGTTGTTTTGAACCTAGACCCTGCATAAAAACATATAGAAATTTTAAAAATTTTAATTCTAAGTTTAATGATCATTTGCGGTCGATACCGTGGAATAATATTTACCATCTTGACAATATTGATGACAAAATTGATTTTATTAACTCTAATTTAACAATATTAATGAATATTCATGCTCTTTTAAAAACTTCCAGATTCACGAAACCTTATGTGCCTTGGTTAACTGATAATACTAAATTGCTTATCTCTCTTAAAAATAAATTCTTAGCTAGATACAAAATTACGAAAAATCAAGGGCATTGGCAGTATTACAAGCAGCTACGTAACCTTGTTACATCGACGATCAGAATGGAAAAAAAGTCATATGTAAAACACAAAATTAGACACGGTAATGTTAATGCAATTTGGGACACCCTAAAACTACTAAATGTATGCAGTAAATCAAGCAAAAACGTACAAATACCTGCTCAATTAGCCAATCCTGATCTAATTAATAATGCTTTTAGCAAACCTATACCTTCGTTGTTACCTTCAGATAAAATTCAAGAAACAATTAATTTGTATGGTAATAATGTTAAATCTTCAGTTATTTCTAAATTTAAATTTCAAAATATTTCAGAAATGGATGTATTAAAAATTATAACTAATATTAAATCTAAAGCAACAGGTTCTGATGGCATTAACATTTTTGTTATTAGAGCTTGTCTGCCATTTTTTTTGTCAATTTTTGCGCACATAGTTAATTTTTGTCTTACTAATTCTGTATTTCCAAAATGCTGGAAAGAAGCTCTTATTATACCATTACCAAAAGTTGCTTCTCCTAAATCCTTTTCTGAACTGCGTCTTATAAGTTTACTTCCCACTCTATCTAAAGTTTTGGAGAAGGCCATAGAAATTCAGGTACGTGAATTTCTTATTGCCAATAGTATATTACCTAGCAAGCAATCTGGTTTTAGGCCTGGTCACAGCTGTACAACTGCCCTTTTAAATGTAACTGATGACATTATTAAGACTACTGATCAGAATAAACTCACTTTGTTTGTACTATTGGACTTATCTAAAGCTTTTGATACAATAAATCATGACATTTTATTATCTATTTTACATTTTATTGGATTTCATCAAAGTGCGACCAAACTCTTTGAACATTATATTACTAATAGAACACAAAAAGTGATTTTAAACGGGAAATCATCTTCATCAACTAAAATTACTTCCGGAGTACCTCAGGGATCTATTTTAGGACCATTATTATTTACTATATACACATCTACTCTCCCTGAAAAACTACAAGATTGCAATTCCCATTTGTACGCCGATGACACACAGTTATACTACTCTTGTTATCCTAGTGAGACGGTTGGTGCTTGTAATACTGTTAATCGGGATCTCCACGTTTTGCATCAAATCTCTTTAAAACATTGTTTAAGTTTAAATCCGAGTAAATCATTGGTTATGCTATTTGGCAAGAAAAATGATAGAATAAAAAATATTGATAACATCAATATACAAATCGATGGTAATAATTTGTCTTTACAAAATAATGTTAAAAATTTGGGTCTGGAAGTGGATCACACACTACGTTTCAAAGGTCATATTAGTAAATGTCTCCAGAGTGCATATTGTAATCTTCGAACTATTTTTCACAACAGAGGTATTTTAAATGTAAGAACTAAATCGATCTTATGTGAATCTTTAGTGTTGTCTAAGTTAAGTTACTGTGACGTGGTGTATGGTCCATGTCTAGACTCTATAGATAAAAGGCACATCCAAAAATTGCAAAATTCTTGTCTGCGCTTGATTTTTGGTATACGAAAGTTTGACAGAATATCTCACAAACTGAAAGAAGTCGGATGGCTTACCATGGAGAACAGACGATACCTACATGCAGCCTGTCTCTATTATAAAATTTTTATGAGCAAATGTACTCCATATTTATTCAAAAAATTGACGTTTCGTACAGATGTACATAATTTAAATTTACGGCATAGAGGCCTACTTACATTAACTTCACATAAAACTCAACTGTTCCAGAGATCATTTAGTTTCTGTATCGCAAAGTGTTTTAATAGTTTTTATGATATATTTGCATCTTCTACGACTAAAAGTCATTTTAAAACACAATTAAAACTACATTTATTGCAGAGGCAGAACGTTCGGGAGTAGCTGAATGATATTTTATTATTAACTATGTTGTGTTGGATAATTATTGAGTGGTGGTTACTGATTCAGGGGATTTGTTTGAGATGTATGCACCGATTTTATGTAATTATTAATTATTGTTTTGTTTTCTCTCAGTGCAGGTTAAGTGGAAGAGCAGCGGGAGGCAACGCCCTGCCGATGCCGCAGTGCTGAACTTCGCCTGGCACATTTATTTAACTTTGTATTTCTTTTTTCATATATGAAACTGATAATAAAGACATTTATTATTATTATTATTATTATTATTATTATTATTATTAAATATTTCCTGACAAACTGTCGTATTTCTAAATTTTTTAATGGATAACCTCATTTATCTGCTGTTTGTATCACACTAACAACATCTTTTTCTGCAGAATTTAAAACAGGTTGTAGCCCCGGTTTGTATGAATTTTGACCTCTAAACTTTCGACTTATAGTAGATTTTGGAACCCCATATATTTCTTGGGCCTCTTGCAGTGATAACCTGCCCGTTGCTACATGTTCATTGACCTTGTCCAACTTTTCTTGTTTGTAGTCACCATATTTCTATGATCCAAGACGTCGTCGATAATTTCATGGCATTTTCCCAATTTACACTGAAAAATTATAATTTTTACAAAAACACCCCTGTTTGTGGCACATCCGGATCGAAGGTCCAATGTTTGTAGCCTTCTCAGTTTTCCGTTATTTGGAACATTCCTGATTGCCAGCTCGCCTTGGAATTTGTGGACTGTATGAATTGTAGGTTTCACTGAATAAATACACTCGTTGAAAGCCGGAAATATGTTACTTTATTAGCAATAAAAAACACATGGAACATTTGAACATTTACAAGAATTAGCTTCCGTAGAGCGGACCGGTTTGCATGCTGCCACGTTGACAGATGAAACGTAAGTGTTTTTAGAAGCGGAAGCACGCCCGGCAGTCTACTGCGCACAGTATGAATTCAGAATGTAAGAGAGGCGGCAAAAGTTTATAAAGTCCTTAACATACCGCCCGCCTTGGAAAGGGTAACCTTTCAAATAAAACAGTACAGAGTTGACATGTAAAAGCTAGAGTAGAACATGTAACATGAACACACATATATACAAAGCATAATAGTACATGGATCTTAATCTAGTACAAGAAAACCCGAACAATGGGGAGCCAAAAGGCTTTACGAAAACTGCGCTGAACGCTAACGCACTAGTTCACAACACTAGGTAGCGGGCACAATTTGGCGAAGGATCGCTTCACGATCCCTGACACAGTGTTCACTGACGCCACACGCGTAACGCCGTCAAGGCCAGGGTGCAGCTCGGTGACCCGGCCTAACCTCCACTTCAGAGGGGGTTAGATTGTCATCCTTGATGAGGACCATGGCACCAGGCTGGAGGTCCGAAAGATGCGTGCGCCATTTGGTGCGCTGTTGGAGTTCCGAGATGTACTCTTTACTCCATCTCTTCCACACATTCTGGTGAAGTTGTTGTATTCTCTGGTATTTAGACAGCCGAGACTCGACTATCTCAGTTACGTTGGGATCAGGCAGTGACACCAACGGACGACCAATCAGGAAATGAGCAGGAGTCAAAGGCTGAAGGTCGTTTGGATCAGAGGACAAAGGGGACAGGGGTCGGGAGTTTAAGGTCGCTTCCACCTGTGCTAACAAAGTGCTAAATTCATCATAATTTAGACTAGCGTTACCTATAACGCGACGTATGTGATGTTTGGAGGACTTGATTCCGGCCTCCCACAATCCGCCAAAGTGGGGACTGTGCGCGGGTATAAAATGCCAAGCTACTCCGTCGTTCGCGACTGATTCGGAAATAGAAGGGTTTTGTTCCGCGAGAAAATTGCCTAATTCGATTAACTCGGAATTAGCGCCTACAAAGTTAGTGCCATTGTCAGAATAGACATGGAGCGGTTTGCCTCGACGAGCCACAAACCGGCGAAAAGCCATTAAGAAGGCTTCAGTAGAAAGGTCAGCGACCAATTCAAGGTGCACTGCTTTTGTGATAAAACAAACGAATAGACAAAGGTAGGACTTGACTAGTTTAGAACCACGTCCTTTGCGATCCTTTATCATGAACGGTCCACCATAATCGATACCAGTCGTATGAAATGGGGGCGATGATTGAATACGAGAGGCTGGCAGATCTCCCATTATGGGCTCAGTTAACTTAGGAGAGAATCTAAAACACCGTAAGCATTGATGAACCACTTGCTTGACGATATTTCTGCCAGAGGTGATCCAATATCGTTCTCTGAGATTAGCTAACAGCATTTGAGGTCCGGCATGGAGAAGCCGAAGATGCTCATGCGATACTAGGAGTTTGGCGAATGGATGTTTGCCAGAAATCACTAGAGGAAACTTCTTGTCAAAGGGTAATTGAGAGTTGTGGAGCCTACCACCAACTCTTAGCAGTCCCTCGGAATCCAGAAAGGGATTCAGGGATATCAAAGCAGAAGATTGTTTCACAGGCTTGCTCTGTGACAACAGTTTAAGTTCGTCAGGAAATGACTCACGTTGTGAAAACCTTGCAAGCCTTACAAGGGTTGCTTGCAGTTCATCTGTAGAAAGGGGACCAGAAAGACGATCAGCCTTAGGGGTCCGCGCATTGCTATAAAAACGAAAGCAATAAGCTATAACTCGTTGTAAGCGAGCAAAGCTTGAATACTGATTGAACGGAAATGGTTCAACGGAGGTTACAGGAAGACCCTGAACTTCTTTTTTGAATTCTGGAAGCTCAGCACGAACATGTTTGGAAGTAGGCCAAGAGGCCTCACCTTCGCTTAGCCAGGTGGGACCATGCCACCAAAGGCTCAATTCTTTCAAACCTAAAGGGGTGATTCTCCTAGTGAGAAGATCAGCAGGATTAGACGTTGTGGGAACATGCCGCCAAGTGGCATCAGAGGTGAGTTGCTGAACATCAGCAACTCTGTTGCACACAAAGGTCTTAAGAAGATTTGGACTGGTTTTCAACCATCCTAGCACTATTGTGGAATCTGTCCACAGACCGATTCTAGATATGGGCAAATCAAGTGCCTTTATGACTTGCACGGAAAGTTTGCTTAGAAGAACAGCTCCGCAGAGCTCGAGCTTCGGGATTGTCAAGGGCTTTAAAGGGGCTACCTTGGCCTTGGAACAGAGAAGGTGAACCTGTACTTCCCCTTCCTGATTCTTGGAACGTAGGTATATCGACGCACCGTAACTATTGTTAGAGGCGTCGCAGAAACCATGGAGCTCTATCTCGACCACGCTCCGACAGAGGACGTGACGAGGAATTGCTAAGTCATTGAGCATGAGAAGCTCACTGCGATAGGTTAACCATTTTTCTTGTATGGCTTTAGGAACGGGTTCATCCCAATCCAGCTTTTCCATCCAAAGCTGTTGCAAAAGAACCTTGGCACCCATGGTGCATGAACTTAGAAGACCCAACGGGTCGAATATCTGCGATATTTCAGACAAGATGCTACGCTTCGTAGCCTTACTACTTGTAGAATTTGAAATATGGGATATTTCAGACAAGCTGCTACGATTGGTAGCCTTACCACTTGTAGAATCTGAAATATTGAACATGGAAGTAGGCCAAGATGCCTCACCTTCGCTTAGCCAGGTGGGACCGTGCCACCAAAGGCTTGACAGACCCAGCGGGTCAACTGTCAGGGAAATTTCAGACAAGCTGCTACGATTGGTAGCCTTACTACTTGTAGAATCTGAAATCTGGGATATTTCAGACAAGCTGCTACGATTGGTAGCCTTACCACTTGTAGAATCTGAAATCTTCTCTACTGATAAGAATCTTTTCGGAGCGATTTGCAATGAATCACCCAACACCTCTACAGGCTTCTTGAAAGGGATAGAGACAACGAATCGACCATTCGCTTCTCGTTGAGTATTTTGCAGGAAATGTGCCTCACAGGCGTTCTCTTCATTCGTGCGAACCTTTTCCTCTGGGTAATGTTCGAGTTGCCAAAACCTAGCAATGGGGTCAGAAGCATCCTCGATCGTGCCAAGATTGCACTGTACAGGGTACGCAGAAGGAGGGCCTGTAGGGCCAGAAACAATCCAACCAAAACGAGTCTTTTGGAGGATGGGAAGATTTGGGCCTAGACCAATTTGTCCAATACAAAGGAGCTGCCAGAAAATGGGCGAACCAATCAGAATGTCGATGGTGCCCGGTTGGTCGTAGGACAGATCTGATAACTTGATGTTATCAGGAACCTTGAAGCTGTTTCGCTGGACGCGAAAACTTGGGGTAACACCCGTAATCTCATCGAGAACAAGACAGGATAGGCCAATGCCGTATGAAGTGTGAGGGGCTTGCAGCTTGATATCACACCTAGCCTTGATTTGAGAAGTGGCTTTACTTAAGCCAGAAACAGTAACGTTGACTTCGCGAGTTGGAAGCTTCAACCTTTTACACAAATCTGAACGTATAAAGTTCGATTGGGAACCGGAATCCAACAGGATTCGCACAACGTGAGGCGTACCATCATCAGCGATGAGTTTAGCGGTAGCCGTAGGTAAGAGTACCTGCAAAGCATTCGAACAGAATGCCGAAATCGATTGATTTAGTTCAACAGGGGTTTCTGCCGACATCGCAGATCCTGGTTGACTAGAAGAAGCATTTTGAGGTTTATCCTCATGAAGAAGTGTGTTGTGCCTTGATTTGCACTTTCTACACGTATATTTGGAGCTACAAAGGCTCGCAAGGTGACCCTGAGTTAGGCAATTAAAGCATACGCGGAGCTCTTTTGCCTTTGACTTTCTGTCAAGAACAGACAGCTTGACAAACTTATCGCATTTGTACAAGGAATGAGATCCTTTACAAAGTGGACACGAAGGGGTACCTGACACAAATGATTTCGAATGTACCTTGGAAGACTTTTCGGGTACAAGCTTAACATTTTTTACTTCCAGAGTTTCTAGAAGATTCGCTGTATTTTGTAAGAATTCCTTGAACTCATCAAGATTAGGCAGGTCAGAACTTGACCGGTTTCTAAGGACCTCCCATTCACGAAATGTAGTGGGGTCCAGTTTTTTAGAAACTACATAAATTATAACAAAATCAAGAAGCTCGCTTTCGGTAGCTAATGATTTGATTGCTGCAAAATGCTTGAATAACATATCGCTAATCGTACGTAATTTAGTTGCAGATTCCTTACTGCAAGATTCAAGTTCAAAAATGGCCTTGAGGTGGTTATGAACCAGAATTTTTGGATCATTGTATCGATTGCACAATGCCTCCCAAGCTAGAGTATAATTACCCGCAGTAAACTCTAAACTTTTTATAATTTGGCTTGCATCACCCTGTAAACTAGCCTTTAAGTAATGCAGCTTTTGAATATTAGTTAACGCTTGATTCTCATGAATTAAACTAATAAAAATCTCACGAAATTCCAGCCATTCTGACACGTTCCCTGAATATTTGGGAATCGAAATGGCAGGAAGGCGTACAGCTTGATTATTGCAATGTGAACTGCAATTTGAATGCGTTGATCTTACGCTACCGTTAGGAGATCCAGAACGATCTGGTACAACATCAGATTGCTTGTTGTATTCATTAATCAAATATTCAGCTTGTGAGATTGCACGAAAATAAGAGTCTTCAAATTCAACTTGTTGCTGCATTTCAGATTCTACATCCTCACTGGTTTCTAAAATTTGTTCGTGAACCTCATAATATTCTGATAACACGGTGGCTATAGCATCCAATCTTTTTTGCAATTCAATAATTTGAGTACTAGGTAAAAATTGATCTTCATCATGAATTTTTTGCAAAGATTGCACGTGACTTGCAAAACGCGTAAGCTTGCCCTTGATAGAGCCACGTGCTCTTACAAGCGGATCCATAATTGTTGAGATTAAAAACAATTTAACCGATCGAACTAACTTTTCGTACGCCTCTGGCGTGAATTTTGTACGCTTCTGGTACGCGGACCCAACGGGTCAACTATCTGTGATATTTCAGGCAAGATGCTACTCGTGGTAGCCTTACTACTTGCAGAATCTGAAATATTCTTTAATGATAAAACCCTTTCGCACGCCTCTGGCGCGAATTTGTTTATAACGCAGACAGCGCTTGCTAACAACGCGAGAAACTTGTAGCTTACGACGCAGAAAACGACCCCGGTACAACGCGGGATGATTAACTTGTAACTGCAGTATGAAACATGCAGGGGATATCGCTAACAAACGTAATAGCTTGGCATTTCACGCAATTAAAATGTTTATATGACTCATAAACCATCCGTTTACGCAATAATACACAGCTGAAATTAAGCACACATGCAAACACAGACGAAATAAACCAAATTTATGCATAGGAAAATCAGGCTTACATTGATACTGGTGTGTGCCGCCTTGCCGGTTTTCTGTTCCTACTACCGTCTCGCTTGCAGCTGCAATGCCCACGTGTACGAACTTGGCGCTAAACTCGGCGTTTGGCTATCTACCGTCTGCTGTCTTCCTTCCTCTCGTTACGGGCACCGCATGCGCCCTCTTCGTTCCACGCGTTGCTGCGAATTTGGAACGCTGCTCCTTGCGGTCGATTACATGCGATATGCAATACAAAACTGAATATGCTTTTGTACTTGCCAATGACCAATGTTGTCGAATGCTGTCGCTGTTGACTGAACTCGCAATGACCTAATGTGGTTTTAATCCTGGCTCTGTAGGACCAATGTTTGTGGCACATCCGGATCGAAGGTCCAATGTTTGTAGCCTTCTCAGTTTTCCGTTATTTGGAACATTCCTGATTGCCAGCTCGCCTTGGAATTTGTGGACTGTATGAATTGTAGGTTTCACTGAATAAATACACTCGTTGAAAGCCGGAAATATGTTACTTTATTAGCAATAAAAAACACATGGAACATTTGAACATTTACAAGAATTAGCTTCCGTAGAGCGGACCGGTTTGCATGCTGCCACGTTGACAGATGAAACGTAAGTGTTTTTAGAAGCGGAAGCACGCCCGGCAGTCTACTGCGCACAGTATGAATTCAGAATGTAAGAGAGGCGGCAAAAGTTTATAAAGTCCTTAACAACCCCTGTATTTTGATACGTATAATATTAAGGTGGTGCTTTTGGCTCAATCGAGAGCTGACTATAGGTATAAGTTAGAATTGGGATTTTCAGTTTTACTGTAAAATTTATTACCTTCTCGTGGCAGGTGACACTCACAGCGTTTGCAAAAATAACTCAAAAATTATGATTTCAATAATTAACCTCAATAAAACTCCACAAATTTGAACTAAATTTTGGGGTGTAAACTACTCGTTATTGCATCAAGAACATCTCTGCTACAGTGACTTTATATGACATAGTGGCGACAATAGAGTGTGACTTTTTTATTGGTCGCTCGAATCGACCTCCATTAAGAGGCAAAATTTGTTGATGCTTTTGTTTGTTTATACCAAATCGAGGTTAGCAGATTAGATTTTGCGTCAGTTTGAGTCAAAACTGACGCAAAACCTAACCTGATAACCTCCAATTTGACATAGACTTACATTGCTACCAACATATTATTTATACGTTGTGTAACCATTACCATTCAAAAACGTTCAATTTATTAAAGTTAGTAGGCCATTGGCCGCCATTTTGTGGCAAATTGTGCCTATTGTCGCCACTGTCTCTATCAAAGTATCAAGGCACTGTAATCTCTGCTAAAACAGAATCTCAGAAAGATGCTCACAGATGGAGGTAGGCTAAATTCAACAATATAGCCCCTCTACTTACAAATAGTAGCGACATCGTGGAACAAATCTGATGCAAACATGAAAATACAAAAAGTTACTAAACGGTACAAGCAACTGCGGGATATTTAAAAATTCAGTGTAAACAGTGAAAAAATAACAGATCTGAATAACTGAAATCCTTTTCTGCCACTACTTTTACAGTTGTCGACACAACATTCTGGCATTTCTATGTCCCCCGACTTCGAATTAGCCGCCGAAGAGAAAAAAGAATAAACGCACGACAAATGTCAATGTCACAAGTTAATTAATTATGCAACTTCTTTGTCTATTCAACTCACTTGTCATCTATCAAAAACTGACCAATAAAAATACAAGATTTGACGTCTTTGAACCAATAAAAATAAACTATATTGACAATTTTCACTAGTGAAAATAATCGACAATTTTCACTAGTGATAGGTATAGTGAATATTTTAAACGAATTTGATTTCTATTAGGAAAAGTCAGTATTAGTGTTTTGTTACTATAGAAATTGCGTAGTTGGTTGCTAGATTTACTGAAAACTAATTTGAAAAAGTAGTTTGGTTCATTGAATAGTCCCTCGAATGCCATTCTTAGTCAAAGTTAAGTAGAATATTTTTGCGGTGGTATCACTACTCATGTCCATTGCGCTTAGGATTAGAATTCGTGCTAGCGCACTCGTTCTAATCGTACGAAAGCGCAATGGACATTCGTGATACCACAGCAAAAATATTCGACATAACTTTGACTACTCATAGTATTATAAGTGACAATTTTTAAATATACTAGGGACTTTAAGGATACCAACGTGATTTTGCTCCAGCGGCAACATCAAAGGTTGTCGCTACTATTTGTAAATAGAGGGGCTATTTTCAACAAAAACGTCCCAAGTAACTCGACTTGACGCTACCTACTAAATAATACAACACTGTGATCACTGCTTATTCATTGTGGGAATATGTTACTAATTTATCTTTCAGGTAAGTCAAACTATTAGATAAAGTTATAAGATTTGTTTTCCACATTTAAATAAACATAACCAATTTAATTTTAATTCCTGTTTACAGATATTGCAATTATTAAATAAGAATTTTTCGCTATCATCATCATCTTCGACCACGCTTTAGGCAAAGAACCTGTCAATCAACACACCATCTTTGATGCTGTTTTCCTGCGTCTCTTCTTATGTGCGGCCCCGTATCATCGATTTATAGCATATAGACTTTCCGTTTTTGTTGTAATAATGGCCATGAAACATGAATTAGTTGATCATAGTTTGCACAGTGTAATGACGAGCAAGTTGCACGAACCACTAAAAGTCGATGAAAATGAAGTTGTTGAAAAATTACATATACATTGCGATGCCATCAAAAGCACCTCCGATAACATGACTTATCACCTGTTGAATATTAAACATGAGGAATTTGATATAAAAGACGAAATTCTAATTGCATCTGCAACAAACCAACCCTTTGTAGGGAAATTCTCCGATGACAAACCTTGTGAATATGAAGGACAAGAAAAGAAGGGTTTCTTGGAACATACGGTGACTCACACAAAGCCATTTCCATCCGGTTCTATTTTAGACTCTGAAACAGTACGTAAAAGTAGCTTAGTTAAAATTATGAAAACAGGAAAGCTTTATTTCTGTTCTGTTTGTCGATATAAAACATTAAAGTACAGTAATTTAGCTGATCATATAAAAACGCATACGGGTGAAAAACCGTATTCCTGTTCTGTCTGTGGATATAAAACGGCACGCAAAAGTAGTTTAGTTCTACATATGAGAAGGCATACAGGGGAAAAGCCTTATTTATGTTGTTTTTGCAAATATACAGCAGTAGATAAGTGTCAATTAGATAGACATATGAGGAGACATAAAGGAGAAAAACCTTATTCGTGTTCTGTTTGTACGTATAAATCAACAGAGAAAACAAACTTAAATATCCATATGAGGACTCATACTGGCGAAAAACCCTATACATGTTCAATTTGCGAGTTTAAAACGGCTCAGAAAGGTGGTTTAGTTGACCATATGAAGATACATACTGGTGAAAAACCATATGAATGTTCTATTTGCGGACATAAAACAGCACGTAAAGGTGACTTAGTGCAACATATGAACATACATACCGGCGAAAAACGTCATTCGTGTTCTATTTGTGGTCATAAGTCGGCACGTAAAAGTCACTTAGTTGAACATATGAGGATACATTCAGGAGAAAAACCTTATTCATGTTCTGTTTGCGGTCATAAATCAGCACGTAAAAATTACTTAGTTCGACATATAAGGACACATTCAGCAGAAAAACCTTAGTTGCTCACTAGGAATATGAACAGTTGAAAATGTTGTCTAGCATTGCTAGATGAACTGTTAGAATTTATAAATCGTAGGTATAGTATTCCAACCAAAAATTGGAAAGCTATTTAAAATCCAGTACACCATGAAAAGTGTAAGTCATGTCTCAGTTGGTTTCATACAATCAGTAAATAATATTCTAATGTCAATCAGCTTTCAAGTAATGACAGTTCATCTGCAAACTGTACATGTAACTGTTTTGTTAAGGCATTGTAACATTGTGCATGATTTAAGTAGGTACTAGTTGAGTTTTTAAAACCGTATAGTAGCATAGAAAATGTTGAAAAACATAGATGTCTTCCAAACTTTCCAATGCATCTGTCAAATTTGAAGGTTACTGTCGAAGTGTCACTGACTGATAATCAAACAGTAATTTTATGAATTAAATTACGAAGTGACTTACTGTTCTCAATGCTGGCCTGATTTTAAATAGCTTTCCAATTTCTGGTTGGAATACTATACCATATATTAACTTTTTAAGTCTGCCATTTCGGCGATGATCTATTGGAATCTAAATTCAAAATTTCAAACTTTCTAAAATACGCACAAACGCAATTAACATTCAGATACAACTCCGTTTTAGGAAGTTTGTGAAAATTGTATTTTTATTCTATTTGTGAATATAGTACAGCACAGCACACTATTTATTTATTTATTTCGTATCAGAAGCATTATTGTTTAACATGGTTAGTGTTAAGATATGCGGGTGTGTTAACTAAAAATCCCGAAAAAAATTTTTAATATACAAGGTGTTTCAAAAATGTCTGCCAAAATTTCTAGGACATATAGTACATCAAAAAATAAGTGTAGTTTACTCTATAAAACTATTTCTAAAAATGCACTCCCAATGAGCTACAGCCCCTAGAAGAAGACTTTCAAAAATGGTTTTTTGTCATTTTCTTCAAAACTGTTACAAGTAACTTAACGAATTTTGTTACAGGGGCGTAGTTTTTTATGAGAAATATTGCTAATTTGTTAGAATCTTCATATTTTATTCAGGGGCGTAACTTACAAAGGGGCTGGAATGGTTCAATTACCCTATCTTTTTTGTGCGTGGTTTTATCTAATACATTTATCAAAAATCTCGAAGCTTGATTTATCTTGCATAAAAAAGGCATTCTTGTTAAAATGTTTTAAAGTTGACCGTTTTAGTGTAATTTGCAGTTGAATGTTGACGTGTTTTTCAAGCTTTTGAAATTGCTTGTCCAAAATGCATTCGAAAATCTTTTGAGTAGGCCTAGATATGACTTAAACAAATGAGCAACAAATGGCCTTTTTTATGTAAGATAAATCAAGCTTTGAGATTTTTGATAAATGTATTAGATAAAACCACGCACAAAAAAGATAAGGTAATTGAACCATTCCAGCCCCCTTGTAAGTTACGCCCCTGAATAAAATATGAAGATTCTAACAAATTAGTAATATTTCTCATAAAAAACTACGCCTTTGTGCTAAATTTCATTAAGTTATCTGTAACAGTTTTGAATAAAATGCAAAAAAAAAATTTTTGAGTCTTCTTCTAGGGGCTGTAGCTCCTTGGGAGTGCATTTTCGGAAATAGTTTTATCGAGTAAACTACACTTATTTTTTGATGTACTATACGTCCTAGAAATTTTGGCAGACATTTTTGAAACACCTTGTATATTTTTTTGTTACGATTTCGCATAAATATAAGTAAAGGTTTAAAACTAACAGCCTATGCATTAATTTAATTATAAATGAGCTAATATAAAGCAAAAGACTTACTTCCTGGTGAATTTGTAAAAATCAAGTATTGGCTTCTTATTAAAATATAGAATCTGAAACAGATATATTTAAGTAATTTTCTTCTGCAAATCAGCCAAATTTATGTTTGCTATCCATCTTCGTGGAATTTTGGTTTAATTGAAACCATATCTTTCTATTGGCTCATCCTTGCGTACATATCCAATGTAAAATAGGGTTCATCATCCATAATAATACGAGGGTAGCACCATAAATTTCTGCCATCTAAAAACACCAAATTTTGTAGCCAAAAATTATTTTTATTATGGTTTTTCAAAATATTTGCTCTTAAACTCGATACATTTAGGCATTCGCTAAAACCAATTTTCAAAACATAAATTCCACTTTTCTTAAGTAACTTGAGGAACAAGGTTCTTGAAGCTTTCCACAGCATCTTCGGCATATTATTCTTTAATCGAGGAAATAGAAAGTAATCGGGACTGTTTGGGGGATGATTTTTAACTCTGAATCTTCTAAAAATCCTATTGTTTGATGTGCAGGATGATTTGAAGCATTGTCATGTTGCTGTACGATCTCACTTCTTGGGCGCCGTAAACGAACTTTTTGAATAACGTTTGGCAGGCATACTGTTGCATACCATTCTGCGGTAACCGTATGTTTATTTTCAAGCAGCGCCGTTGTGATAGTTCCTGATTTTGAAAAGAAGCAAGCAATCATTTTTCTACCAACACTTTGAAATCGCTTTACTTTAACTGAATTAGGATTTGTTGGAAACACCCATTGTGCAGACTGCAGCTTAGATTCGGGTTTAAATGCATATATCCAGTTTTCGTCACCAGTTATGATGTAAACTGCTTTAGACCTACGTTCATCATATTTCTTAAAGGGTTTTCTTACACTATTCCACACGTTGTTGTTTTTGTGCTTCTGTTAAGCTGTGTGGTATCCACAGACTTCTTACACCCAAATGATTATGTAAAATCTTGTTTATTGCAGTCACGCCAATGCCAAAGGTGCTCCTAATAATTCTATATATGACTCGATTGTTTTCCTGAATCATTCTCCTCACAGCGTCTTATGTTTCCATAACTGCTAAAATTGGTCTTTGCGAAAAACGACGCTAAGAGAAACCCGTTCAGATTTAAATTTAGTAAACCTGCTATAACCAGTCCTCTGCAAAGGCGCTTGATCACCAAAGGCAGTCGTTCAAAGGTTTATTTCGGAGATGGGGAACTTTTATAGTAATAGTAAATCATGGCTCTAACATTTTCTCTTTAAATTCATTTTTGTTACACAACACTTACGTACTTAAAAATTAACTTGTATAATAACTGTTGCAATTATCAAAACTAAATTTGAACTGTCAAAACTATAAACAAAAAACATTTGTTTTATGGCAAGTTTGATTTTCATGGTGCACTTGATCTATTAGTTTGCAGAAATTATGGATGCTACCCTCGTACATCGCTGATTGCTCAATAATGTTTCTTGGATAGCCATTTGCTTTTCCATGTACTTAGGCTCTGATTGCCTTTTTCTGTTAGATATAACTTTTCTTTTAATAATTCTCTAACATATTTATGCGCTTTCTTAAACTTCCGTGCAAGTTTTCTGCAAGAGTCCAAATTTTCCCAAGGATATAAAATATCTAAACCTAAATATTAATTATAAACCAAATGACATTCCTCAACAATTATCTAATGTTAATCAAATAAATACCTATTTCGTTAATTCCATTCCTGGTAATGCAGCCCATAGCAAGGCGAAGGTAAACTTTCCTAATTACAATCTATCCAAAGCTGTTACTACCCTGTTGTCCCTGTTCAATTTTTTTTATTGACGAAGTTATTAAAATTATACTCAATATTAAAACTAAAGCTATAAGTGCTGATGGAATCAACATTCATATGGTAAAGCTATTTCTGACGTTTGTTGCCATATATTACGATACCGTAAATTTCTGCTTGGTTAATTCCGTGTTCCCAAGCTCTTGGAAAAATGCGTTAGTCATGCCATTAGCTAAAGTGTCGTCTCTCGCAGATTTCAAAGATCTTCGCCCAGTAAGTATCATACCAGCCATGGAACAGCAAATACGTAGTCATCTTGTAGCCAACAATATCGTCCCTATTTGTCAATCGGGATTTAAACAGGGTCATAGCTGCAGTACAGCTTTATTAAATATAACCGATGACATAATTCATGCCACAGACATGGGCATGTTAACTGTACTTGTTTTATTGGATTACTTCAATGCTTTCGACACGCTGAATCACGACATTTTAATAGGGCTTTTGCATTTCACCGGATTTACACAAAATGCAATAAAAGTTATAATAAGCTGTTACCTTTTCAACTGCAGCCAAGCGGCTGTGCTGTCTGAAAGTAGGTCAAACTTCTTATCCATACGTAAGGGTGTACCGCAGGGCTGTATCTTGAGCCCATTATTATTCACTGCCTCCATATCAGCTTTCCCATCTGTGTTGAAATCATGCAAGTCTCACTTTTATGCTAATGATACACAAGTATATTTATCATTTTTAGAGTCAGATTCGTACAATGGATGTTTGTCAATAAACGAAGATCTAGAACGTTTGCATACAATTTCTAAACAATATGGACTTTTCAATTCAAACAAATCCATGATGATTCTATTTGGTAATGATAGAGATAGAGTACTTCATCAAATTGTAATTAAGATCGATAATGTTATTTTACAACTTTAAGATACTGTAGTGAACTTAGGTCTCACTATGGATTACAAGTTACGTTTCAAAGAACATATTTCTAAATGTCTTCGAAAAGCATATGCAGCGTTAAAAATAATATTTCATAATCGACATATGTTTCATGCAAAGACCAAAGCTCTATTGTGCACTTCACTTATGTTATATAAAGTGAACTATTGTGACGCTGTGCTTGGTTTCAACATAGATTTTAGGGATGAACCAAGAATACGGTGTCTTCAAAATTCCTGTGTCCGTTTGATATACGGGATTCGTAGGTACAAAAGGGTTAGTCACAGACAGAGATCTGAACTGGCTAAACATGAATAATCGACGACTACTAAATGTTGCTTGTCTTTATCATGCCATTATAATTTATAAAAGTCCCCCATACTTGTATAATAAGATCAGTATCAGATCTGATATTCATAATCTAAATCTGCGGTTTAAGGGTCTACTCACGCCAACTCTTCACTCTACCGCTTTTTATGAGCGATCTTACTCATACCACATTGTAAAGATCTATAATAATTTGCCTTCTCATTTAAAACTACTATCTAAGAGTAAATTTAAGCAAACATTATTCAAATTGTTGTTAGGTGGTCTGGCACTTTGAATGCCTGCATTTGGAAAATAACACATTATTATTTTCAACATAGCATATTGTTTTAATTATTTTTTCGATATGAAGCAATAAAACTAAATAGTCTTCCCCACCAACATTTATTTTAAAATTATGGGGGGCGACATGTTTCAAAACCAAACTGGTTTCTTCCTCAGGCCATAATGATCATTAACTCTTTTTGAATGCTATCATCATCAATGTCATCAATTTAAAAAAATTTAATTTTGATGTATTAACCAGTACAACGATCTTTATAACGTAGTTTGCTGGTTAATTAGTTTCTTCTCCAATGTGGTGTGTTTTTTAATATAATTTTTATTTCGTCTTCAACGTTTAAAAATCTTAACCTCATTTTAACATGTGCTTCAACTACTTTCATTAATGATTATTATGGCCTGAGGATGAAACCAGTTTGGTTTTGAAATTTTAAAATAAATGTTGGTGGAGAAGACTATTTAATTTTATTGCTTCATATCAAGGCATCTCCGCTAAAAGCATGATGGATCACCTTCCTATTAGTTTTTTCGATTTTCTCAAAAACAGTTAACGATTTTTTTCAAATGTTACATTTTTATTACATTTTTAATGTATATTGATGTGAAATAGGTGATTTTCCAGTTGAGTAACTCTAAAATGGATTTACACAGCGCATTATAAAGAACTAATAAAAATGAAAATCTGCAACTTTAGTCATGTATTTTATGTGTAAGAGCGACTACAACTACAATATTTTGACTGTGATATCACTTCCGGTTATATCTATTTTTTTAACTTACGCCTAATTATAAGATCACTGTAAAAGGAAGTTGTATGCGTGTGTCACGCCAGATTTTTAGTTAACACAATTGTATATAAGAGAAAACCACATTTTGGTTGTATTTACATCCTATATGCAGAAACCATATTTGTTACGGTGTTTTCATTTGTAAAATAAATTTACACTTTTCTAAAACCGTGCCACTAGTCACATTGATGAAGAAGCAAATTGTTTGCTCAGGCTGAGGCTGTTACCATTCAGACGCTGTGACGAGTGTACGGCTGTATCTTATTGTAGAACAAGTTTGTAACCAGTTACTATTATTATTTTTCCGACGACCACTACGAAAAATGCCAAAAATGGCATGGCTTGGTGTTACTGAAAGTGACACATTGCACAGGTCACCTGAAAAGGTCACGTGAAGCGTGCGTTTTCCGTCTTGTAACACTAGTGCAACATGGTCTCCCGTAGCAACTAAAATGGGCGAGAGCGTCACGGCCAATTCGGCATAAAACAGTGCGCAAGTCGCGAAACAAGCCGGTTCAAAAATCTAGTAAGCTAATGTCACAGAAATAGTATGACAATTTAAGTTGATGTTTAAACAATAATTGTTTCGTTTCGCGGTTAAAAGTGGTAAATTTGGTTTATATTATAAATGAGCCTTCGGCTCGTGGCTCAACTAACGCATTCGTGTGAAATATCCAACTTTCAGCACTAGTTAGGCAATATACTATTTATTAATACATAAGTTACGGAATATATATTACAGTGTATTTAGAATTAACGTTTAGAATAATTGAAGCAAATTACATTGTAGGTTTGTAAGTTGCTTTTGCACAAGTTTTGCTTTTGTGCGTGGCTTACGTGTCTTAACAAATTTCAGATTAACAACCAAATTATATATTGTAATGATACTAAAGTATGACCTACAAAACTTATTAATTAGAAATGTACACTTCTGCTCATAAAAATGGTATAGCAGTATTGCAACAGATTTTTGTTATATTTTAGTTTTGTAATACCGGTTGGTTTGAAACATCGATAAAGTGAAATTGTTTGTTGTATTAAATTACAAGAAAATAGTTAAATAAAGATATGGTATAAAAAATTTATTTAATAATGCGAATAATACGACTTTTCCAATCAGTCCAACAGTAAGTGTATTCCATTTTTATGAGCACAAGTGTATGTGTGTATGTTGATTGTTATTTAATGTGAATTAAGTAATTGAAACATTTAAAAACATTTAAAAATAAAGTGAATTGTGTGTATAATATTGATCAAGTGTGTAAATTAGGTAATGTGATTTATTATGTGGTATGGAGAAGGCGCGCTTATTCTATTAATAATCACGTTTCTCAACATCAAATATATTATTCATTTACGTACATTGTGTGATTGACAAGACAATTCTAATTACTGTTGTTTTTCTAAGCCGCCCTTTTTCGTCTGCTATCTTGATCGCCACATTTGTATATGAATTAATTGAGTTGGTTGCTTTGGAGACTACATAATGAAAAATAAAATAATTGTTTTCCCAAAAAGGAATCAAAACGTCGTACTTCCCAAATTGGGAAGAGTTAATAAAATTGTACCATTAAAGTGTCAATTTATCATTTTATTGAGTGAATACCTACGAGCATAACCATCGAATCCCGTTCCAGCTGTGCAGGTATCGCCAGAAACCACCTGCAGCTCACTTTGAGGACCCTTGTGACCAAGAAATAACGTACAGAAAGGTGGTTAACTTTGTTCGAAAAGCAATGCAAGTTAGTATTCATAGGAAGCTAACCAAATGTATTATTTACCTGTGAATTATTGCTAAAATACAGTAAAAGCTTTCGCCGAAGGAAGATTAAAAAAGTTGTATAATTTGGAGTAGATAAAGTGGAGGTCTGTATTACCCAAACGCCATATTTAAATGTGAAATTTAATTTTGAAAATAAGATCAAAGAATTTTAATTTATGCATGACCTCACATGATATAAGAGTCAATTGTATTTAAAATGAAATGGGCTGCGGTATTTAAAAAACGTAATATAGCTGTACAGTAAATAATTTTTACGTGTAAAAAGCATTTGTCATTAGAAAATAAGTTTGGCAATAGTGTGGGGATAATATGTAAATTTTGTAGTGAATGAAGATGCTCGGTGTAATTTTAATTGATATGATAATTAATAAATAAACTCACTACACATACTTTTGTTTTATTTAAATCAAATTTTTACCGATTAAAAGTAAATAAATAATTGTATAAATGGGTTCATTGATTGTAGTGTTTTGCCCTTTATAGTAATTCGCACATCTGCAAGTAAAGTTATTTATGGCTAGCTTTCAGTAGGCATGAAGACTCAAAACTGCAAGTTAGTTTCACCGACATGTTTATATTTAAACTCCCGTGTTGCGCCACTGGACTGTGAAATTAAAAAGCAGCAACGCGTAGACTCACTACGCTATCAGTTTATCTATCAACAAATTGAATTTTCGTGCGGTTCGTTTCTGGTGTATTTACAAGTTAATTCCAAGGCAAATCTCTGAACAAATTATCAGGTAATTCGAATCTCGCGCTTTATTAAGCGTCACTAGTCGTGTTTTGTTTTTAGATCGTTCGCGGCTTCCTGCGAATTTGATTGTTTTGAACGCGTTCTTTCATGTGAAAAACATAACCTCAACTTATATTTTTACAATTTCTGGACCTCATGCGCTATTTTGAAGTATTGTAAGACTGGAATCGGCTTCCTCTTATAGGACTCGTTCCTCATGGTAAGTTTCGAAACTCTAGCACGGATATTTGCTTTGCAACACTAACCTGACCTTTTTTATGCTGCGGGAACTGGCTCGGAACAGCATCTTCTGATGCTCGCTGCTGGAATCGGAACCCTAGGATGCTGGAACTGCTGCGTTGTACTCCTACACGGCGCGCGGACGTGGTGCTACCAAAATTTCAAACGCCTGACCTCAATTGTGCTCAAAATCTGATGATCGTAAACTTCTCGTCGTTGGCGAAATGGTTCGGAAGGTGGTCGCAGATGAAAATAATTTTTAGGTGATGGATTTTCACACCCACATTCTCACATATGCACTACGAACTCCTGATCACGATGGTATAATTATTTTTAATTCATTTCAATTGTAAATGGCTTAAAACTCAATTAATCTGGAGAGACAAATTAGACTGTCATGAAATAATTTTTATCCAATTGTTTCCCTTCTTTGTGGTAGTTAACAACAATTGCCTATCTAAATTCATAATTGTGGATGTTAACCAAGTACAAATCAGTTACTTATAAATTAAATTTCAACTTATATTATAAAAATGTACAAAATCTTAATTCTAAAATTATTGTTTTTCATGTTCGTATTTAAACTAGATTATAGCGCCACTCACCATTTTTTATTTGGATTGTCTGTTCACTTATGTCACTTCACTGACTTATTTTTTTAAACACCAATCTCGTTCATTTCCTGTTGCGTGAATTTCTTGTATTTTATAATAATTGTCTGATTTTCACCATTCTTCAAATATTACCGTTCCATTTTTGATAGCCTTATTTGATCTAGTATTGTGCTCTCTTTGCACTGGATTAAGAACATTCTGTCTTTCTTACCTTTATTTAAAAAGTTCATAGAACTGTACTTATTCAATTAAACTGACGTGTAAATTTATTTAACAGGCATGTAATAAACCCTTTGGTGATAGATTTGTTGAATTTTGATTGGCTTTACTTTGCACCAACCTCTTAATTTATGCTAATTGATATTTCTGTGACTCTAATTTACGAATTGAGCTCTGCCTTATTGCCATTTATTCTGAAGTAATTCCATTTAATATCGCAATGCCTTACCAATGTAGTTATGAATTAAAATTTCTGATGTAACTTCTTGCAGTTGCCTGATTTACCCCAGCTCTGTGCTTTATTGACTTGCTTTATTTATCTATGCTGCAAGCAGAGTTGAGTAACGGGCTAAATACCATCTCAATATAAATATAGAAGTTCAAATAAATGTATTCTAAGTGGTGCTAATAATAAAAACTAATATAACTTCTATTATATGCAGGTTTCTTGTAAATTAAGGGCCAGTTGAATTTTTTCATTGTTATGACAGATAGAAAAAGTTCTTACATAGAAATGTTATACAATTTTATGTAGCACATATTTTAAGCGTACGAATAAAAATACCCGACTTCCGGTTAAATCAGAAGTTAATTATTTTAGCGCTTGGCTTTCGAAGCACAAAGAGCAATAACGCCAGCGTGTGCCGGCAGTGATACGAGTTCTATCGCTATCATTGACCGCAAGGTCTTTGACGCAGCAGGGAAGTTATCATTTATTCATTTACTTATTTATTATTTTCATTCCTCCATACATAATTTAAATTCGAACCATAAACTAAACTAAACATTAGATATCAAATAATGAAGTATGGCGTTTTCCCAGCCTAACTTTTATTCTTATCCAAACCAAGCTGAATTACAACAGCAATACCAAATCTATAATGCATCCCAACAACAATCTTATCCTATGTTATCGCAACCTATCCAATTCCCATTAAACTCACACCAGGTACAGATGACTAACATGCCCCTGATAAATCAACAACAACCTCCCACGGGCATCCTAAGCTGCAATGAGACAGGAAACGAATGGCATACAGTCAGTTACGGTAAGAGAAACAGTAACACTGAACAAATACCAAGAAAGCAGGCAAGAAAAGAAGAATATTGGCTAGATGACCCAGTACAAACCACCAATAGGTACGACCCACTAGATATCGAAATTGATAACCCGGCAAGTACATCGCAAGAAGTTGCTACTCCGAAAGATCCTAAACCACCACCTATATATGTATCTGGTGTTAAAACAATTAATCCCCTAACAACGCTACTAAACAAAATTGCCAAGGACAACTACACATTGAAAGCTCTTGGGAACGATCAAATTAAGATCCAAAGTAAAACCAGTGAAATCTATACAACTATAATTAAAAACCTCATCGATAAGAACACAACATTCCACACGTACAAACCTAAGCAAGAGAGAGCTTTTAGAGACGTAATGAAAAACATTCACTATTCAACAGACACAGCAGAAATTAAAAAAAATCTAGAGGCACTTGGACATGAAGTAGTCAACATCTGGAACATAAAACAATGGTCAACCAAAACACCCCTTTCTATGTTCATAATAGAAGTTAAACAGAAAGATAACAACAAAGAACTCTACAAAATTAACCTATTTATGAACACAAGCATAATAATTGAGCCCCCCCATGCTAAAAGAACTATTCCGCAATGTGCCAAATGTCAAAAATACGGACACACCAGAAATTACTGCCAACAAACTGCCAGATGTGTTAAATGCACAGGACTACACTCCACCACAGAATGCCCAAGGAAAGCTAAAGACGATCAGGTTAAATGTGTAAATTGCAACGGAAACCACCCAGCCAACTATAGAGGGTGTATAATATACAGACAACTCCAAGAAAAACTCTTCCCACGACTAAGACGAGAAGTCTCTACGCCTAACCGATCTCCAGCTCAAGCACATCGAATTCCAGGGCTTACGTACGCTGCACTAACAAAACAAAGTATACAACCTCCACAATCTACACAGAACTTGGTTACTAATGCAACTCCCCAACCACAAGTCACACTCCAAAACCAACAATCAAACGACATGGAGGAACTAAAAGATATGATGAAGAACTTAATCACACAAATGGGGACTATTATGAACCTATTAACCACGTTAATCAGCAAAATGTCATAATGGCGCAATTGTTAAAAATAGCTGTTTGGAACGCCAATGGGCTAAGCCAACACGCACAGGAGGTCAAACTATTTCTAGAAAATCATCAAATAGACGTACTCCTCATATCTGAGACCCACTTCACCAGCAAAAGTTACATCAAATTACCAAACTACACTATATATAACACTAACCACCCGGATGGAACTGCCCATGGCGGAACAGCATTTATAATAAAATCTAACATAAAGCATCATGAATTAGACAAATATGAAAAAAGCCATCTACAAGCCACCACTATCCTGGTTGAAGACAAAACAGCTACTCTAAAAATCTCTGCCGTATATAGACCCCCCAAACATTCAACAAAAAAAGAAGACTATGCTCACTTCTTCCAAAGCCTAGGAAATAGATTCTTTGCTGCCGGTGACTATAACGCAAAACATCAAGACTGGGGTTCTCGTGTTACAAGAACTGACGGACGCGAATTACTAGCAGCTATAAATGCAAATAACCTGCACTACTTATCCTCCGGTGAACCCACCTACTGGCCCACAGATCGCCGGAAAATCCCTGACTTAATTGACTTTTGCATCATTAAAGGGTTAAACATGGGACAATTCAAAATTAAATCATGCTTAGAATTAGCCGCAGACCACTCCTCCCTTATAATTACATTCCATTCAGAAGTAACGTACACTCCAACACGACCCATTCTCCATAACAATAAGACGAATTGGGAATATTTCCGAAGTAGATTGACTAATTTGATAAATCTAAAAATGCCATTAAAAACCAAAGGCGACATCGAAGAAGCTACACTAGCGTTAACCAATGTAATTCAGCAAGTGGCCTGGGAAGCCACTCCCATAACAAAGGAAAAACCCAACACTAACAGTTGCCCATTAATAATAAAAAACAAAATAATTGAAAAAAGACGCATCAGAAAACGCTGGCAAATCACTCGGTCGGAATCAGACAAACGAGCACTGAACCGCTCCACGAAGCAACTAACGAAGCTCCTACTTCAACATAAAAATCAAGGCATACAACACCATCTAGCCAATCTTTCAGCTACAGAAACCACTGACTACTCCCTATGGAAAACTGTTAAAAAAATTAAAAGACCCATAACACACATACCACCAATCTCCAAACCAGATGGTCAATGGGCCCGTAGTAGCAAAGAGAAATCAGAAACGTTTGCTAATCATCTGGCTAATGTACTCAAACCCGCTCCTAGTCAGTGCCCTCAAGAAGATGCTAAAATAATAGACTTCTTAGAATCTCCCTATCAAATGAGCCTACCGATCAAACCATTCAAGCAATCGGAAGTTCAAGAAGTCATCAACAAAGGAATTAACCCCAAAAAGGCCCCTGGCTTTGATCTCATCACCGGGAAAATCCTCCAACAGCTACCTGAACCTGCAACCAGAGCCATCACGCAAATATTCAACGCTATCCTTGCAACCAGATACTTTCCTACTACCTGGAAAGTAGCTCAGATAACAATGGTGCAAAAGCCGGGAAAGACACCTACTGATCCAGCTTCCTACAGGCCTATTAGTAGAGATGGGCGCGTGAGTGAATTTTCGCTCACGTCACGCACGTTTCACGCTTGCTTTAAACAGTCACGTTCACGCACGTTCACGCTCACGTTCACTCACGTTCACGACGTGACACGCCACTCACGACGTGACACGCAGCTTTTATTTCAAAATTTAAATTCAGATAGAACAGAATGTTCAAATTTAAAACCAATGAAAAATCCCTAAAGAGAACTAAAAATATGTTTTGCACCTGACATAATTTACGTGATATGTTGCAATCAGAATAGTTGACATAAAAAGAAAAAAATGAAAATTGACTACAATAACTTCGACAAAGGATAAATACTGATTTCTCGCAAATATATGTCTTGCAGCTGTCTTCAAAGACATTACTTTTAATACCAAAAGCTGTCATTGGAATTGACGTTTCCCTTATTGGTATGAGTACAGAAGGGATATGTTGCTAGGCAACACTTTTAATTCGTAGGTTTGAAAGTACTTTTACGTATAGTCTATTTTTTTGCTTTATGATTCAGAGCAGGCTTTGCATTTATATTATTTTAGCAGTGTACAACAGTTTAGTTACAAAATATAACTAATGTCAAAATCCAGGTCGCCGGGATTGTCAAGTTGACACTTCAGCAAATCTTAATAAAATGCCACGAAAAAGCAGTATTAGGTAATAGTAAAACCAAAGAGGCTATAAAACGCCGTTCTACTAATATAAAAGATATCAATGGTAACTTAAGTAAAACAGCCATCATTGGAATAATTGGTCAAATCTTCGATGTAAGTATTAAGGATTAAACAGATATAACATTTCTAACAATTTCTTATAATGCTAGATTTCGAATGTAACACAGAAATCGAAATGAAGCAAAATAACAACTCCAGAAATAACCGAATGATGATATGAATAAAGAAAAGTAATTTCTAACTTGGGAGGAACAGAGTTTCAGGGAAGATATTAGGAAGAAATTTGGAATTTTTTACTTTCGATAATTTATTGCTGTGTGCAAGGGAGGAACTGAATTATACTGGGAGTCGTTTAAAATTATAAGTACTACACATTAACAAATATGCGATATAAATACAAAATTGTGAATGGAAGAAAATTGTGTAGAAGAGTAATATCATTTCGGCGGATTGCCTTTTAAAGGAAATATTTACAATTTCGAAATTATAGTGAAAAATGTATATTCATGTTTTTGGATAAAACTTTACCAGGATGTGACTTACTGTTGGACTCGGACAATAATGACAGGGGCTATCATAAGTGTATCAATGGTGACATTTTTAGGCAATGTTGAAAAACAGTTAATCCCTGCATTGGCCAAATTGAATGGAAAATGTGTGTTAATTATGGATAATGCACCATATAATTCGGTTCTTATCGATAAACCACCCAATTTCTCGTCCAATAAACTGCAAATACAGGATGGTTAATTAAAAGTGACTTACAATTTGATGACAAAATAATAAAGCAACAATTATGGGAGTTTAATTTTACTTTACATATTGACCAAAAAGCAATACTTAATTGACAAAACACGACATGGGCATGAAATTCTTAGATTACCTCCATACCACTGTCAATACAATCCAGTTAAATTGGCATGGAGTTTATGTAAGAACTATTATAATAAGGACATAATTTTCAGCCTCCCTCAAAAGACATAATTGCTAATTTATGGCTTAAATCTCTATCACTGTGTACAGCAAACATATGGAAAAAAACGTTGAACACTGTGAACTACTAATATAAAGTGACTGGGCAAAGCACATTGATAAATTGGTGTGGATGATATACCTCCTGTTATTATCTAGGTTGGAAGAATCTGATACAGAATCGGAAGACGAGTTCTATTCTTCTTCTGAATCAGATTCTGGATGATTATCCTGAAGTGTATCCATCTAAATTCTGGTAAATTATATCTCTGAAAATGGTTCTACCAGAGTATTTTGTATTATCTCTTTATTTTGAAATGCCAGTTATATGTGTAGCATAAATAATAACTTGTACAACACAGTTCTACAAACAAAAATCATCAGCAAATTATTAATAATATATTTTATTTTTACATTAGTACATAAAAGATAGATGTCTAGAAATTTTATGGACGTTTCTGTAGAGTTAGATATCAATCACGCTTAAATAAACGTACTTAAAATAAAGCAATACCTTATTTAATGTCAATGGTTCAGTAATTTTAGCTCTTATTAAGTATAATAGTGCTTATAAGTTAACACATTGACAGTTCTAATGGTTTTTGACATAACTAGTGTTTTTTCCTTTGTCACTAACTACCTACACTGTTACAAAAATGCAAATGCAAGCCTGCTCTGAATCATAAAGCAAAAAAACAGACTATACAAGGGTCAACATTTTAGCGTCAAGGCGAGTTCAAAAAACATAATTTTTATCCGCCAACGTCTCAAAAGTGACAACTTATGTGTCTTTATTGAAAAAGTGTCACTTTATCTGCCTAAGCAGATAAAATAGCAACTTTTGCGTACTTTATCTGCCTAAGCACATAAAATCGTTGCTCTCTTTCTATGTTTGTTAGCTATCTCCTCCGAAGATACTGGACCGATTAAATTGTATGGTGGCTTAAAATTTTGATAATTTTTAGACTTAGATCGTAGGGCCGGTTTTTAATTTCAAAAAGAGTACGAAAAAGTTTTAATTTAAATAAACCTTTAAGCAGCGGATCGGAGCATCTGTCGACGTGGGTTATGGTGTGACAGCTGCTGTGGCCGTGTGATATTAACTCGGGTGATTCAGTATGTTCATATATTATTACAGTAGGGCGTTATTTGAACAACAGAGGTTGGCGCAGGGATACAGTGCTCGCCTGTCACGCGGGTGGCCTGGGTTCGATTCTCGGCGATGCATCTTTTTTTTAAATTTATATTAATGAAATTTACCTGAATACGTTTGCGGATAAAATAGTATATGTTATTCGGAGTAAAAGTGACTTTATGTGGCTTAGCTGAATTATTTGTCTCACTAACGTTCGGCTAAATAAACTTCAGCTTCGCCACATAAAGTATCACTTTTACTCCTAATAACATAATCTACTATTATTAGAATAATAAGTTCATCTACATAAGTACACAATAAATTGGTTTAAAAATAAAAAGTACTAATCAACATTTTCAGTGTTAAGTCGGGTATACAAAACAAAACATTAGGTACTTTTCTAAAATAGGTTCATCTACACATCTACACAATACATTTTTGGTTTAATAATAAAACGTAATTAACATTTTCAGCGTTAGCCGAGTATAAAAAACAAAACATTACTTTTATTATAATAATAAGTTCATCCACACATCTACACATTAAAATGTTGATTTAAAATAATATGTAGTCAACATTTTCAGTGTTAAGTCGAATTCTGCGCTCTTCTAAAATTCGCCCAGCTGTAAAAAATACTCTTTCGCTTGTAGCGGAACTTGCCGGTATGTTTAAAATTTCTCAAGTTTTTTTAAAAGTGGCGTATTTACACTGTTTTTCCAAAATCCTAAAATGTCATCTACATTTCCGAATGTTAATTTAACATACTAATTTAGTTCTGTTTCGGCATCATCCTAATTACATGTGTCATCGTCAGAGCTATCTCCAAGTGTAGAAAGATAAGAATCTGATGCTGATGTACCAGTTTTGAGTCGTTTGCTATGTATTCATTATTATAATCTATAGTTTTATTTGCATTATAATCTTCTCTTTTATGTGAAGGTATGAACTTTAAGGATTTATAATTAGGGTCCAAAAATAAAGCCACATAATAAAACTTGTTTGGCACAATTTGTGATTTAATGAATTTAAAAGTTGCTGCACCCTGCAGTTTTTTATTCGTTACTAAATATTTAACGTGAAATTAACGTGAAACGTGAATCACGCCTTGGAAATTTTCACTCACGTTCACTCACGTTCACGTCACGATTTTCAAATATTAATCACGTTCACGACGTGACACGCCGTGGACACGACGTGACACGCACTGTTTTCACGTCCACGCGCCCATCCCTACCTATTAGTCTCCTGCCAGTTCTCTCTAAGATCTTCGAAAAGCTACTACAAAAACGACTCCAGCCTATCCTCGAAGAACAACGACTAATTCCCGAACACCAGTTTGGATTTCGTCGATTACACGCAACAGTCGAACAAATCCATCGCTTAGTAGATCAAATCCATAGCGACCTTGACAACCGCAGATACTGCTCCGCTGCGTTCCTGGATATCTCGCAAGCTTTTGATAAGGTTTGGCACTTGGGTCTATTCTACAAACTAAAAAGCAACTGCCTTACCAAATGTATGAAATACTAAGATCCTACCTATCGGATAGACACTTCTTCGTGAACTACAAGGTGAAAGCACAAAACTAAAACCAGTGTTATCTGGAGTACCACAAGGCAGCGTATTAGGACCCGTCCTGTACCTACTATTCACAGCTGATCTCCCTACCACAAAACTAACCCTAACCGCCACTTTTGCCGACGATACGGCTATCCTGGCCTCACATTTTAATCCTACATCTGCATCTCGCAATCTCCAAGGCTCTCTCAATAAAATCCAACAATGGCTTAATGTGTGGAGGATCAAGGTGAATGAAAGTAAATCCCAACATGTTACCTTTACCATGAACCGTGACACACTGTCCGACGGTTACACTCAATGGACAACAACTCAAACACTCAGACACCGCAAAATATTTGGGACTACACTTGACCGACCGGCTAACCTGGAGAACCCACATCTTCAATAAACGTAAACAACTCGGACTTCAATATAGAAAGTTATATTGGATGATCGGAAGAAAGTCTAAATTATCGCTAGAAAACAAACTGCTGCTCTACAAGGTGACATTAAAACCTATCTGGACGTATGGCATCTCCCTATGGGGAACTGCAAGCATGTCCAACCTGGCCATCATCGAGAGATTCCAAAGTAAAGTTCTACGTGCCGTGGTTAGTGCTCCGTGGTATGTACCAAACAAAGTGATTTTAAGTGATTTAAGTATACCTACCGTGAAAGAAGAAATACAAAGCTCTGCCAAAAAACTATAAAGACCGACTATCGGCACATCCTAACCATTTAGTGAATACTCTAATGGACGATAATCACATACCAAAACGATTGAAACGATTTAAACCGAACGAACTACTAACGCGTTTTTTAGTGTAATCTTGTGTATAACAAAAGTAACTCTAATATTATTATCCAAGAATATATTCCCTTTCCCTCAAATTCTTGCCAAACACTCACTTGTAACATAAGCTAGTGAAATTGTAATAGAGAGGTTTATTGGAACCCTACTCTACAAATCCAGAGCATCTGGCAGCTCCAACTGTCACCTGCACTTATCTGTTATATATATCACACAAATACTTATTGTCCTCTGTAAAAAAAGGACAGATTGTATAACAAAGGAGATAAATAAAAAAAAAAAAAAATTATTTTAGATTTTTCTATGAAACACCCTACACTTTTAAAATTAATTGATAGTTTCTAAAATTACCTATCTCTAAAAAACTACTAACCAGCTATAGACCTGAGGTTAATAATTTACTAGCTATTAGCGTTTCAAGCCAATAGCACTCGTAAGATGATTTTTTCGCGATTGCAATACTTTCTTCGTCTCTTGGACGAGGGAAGTAGGAAAAGGGAAAAAGCTTGGGGTCAATTTTTTATTTAATTGAATTTTAGGATTTGAAGAGCAAATTACTTCAGTAATTGTTTTAAATGTCCATGTAATTGTATACACAATTGAGCTCTTCTGACAATTGAAGAAGAGTTTCCTGGCAGAGTCATGGTCAGCACGAATACTTAGGACAGCATCCATAATCGTAGCAATAAGCTCTTTTCAGATGAGCTGGTTTTGACATACACAATAACAAATTTGTAACAATTGGTAAAACAGGATTAAAGAAAAAAGCAACATGATTTTATTTTCGTGAAATTATCAATTAATACCTATGATTTTTTTAAATTCAAAATGCTTATATTTTTGTTATAAATGAGTTTTGGATATACTTCTATACGAAATTTTGGGTAAAAATGACGTCAGCAACACTCGTAAGGGTAAGCTATGGCAGTCATGTCAGGAGACATCCTGTGTATATATTGGTTTATAACCAAAGGCATATGGCAGCGCTTCTGGATCGTGGACCAGTGGAAGAAGTGACCGACTTGTAATTACAAGTGATCAGTGCTCCGGATTCAAACTCCGGTATAGGCATGAAGGTAGATGAAAAGACATACAAAAATCTAGTTCTCAGGACTATCCAAATATGCATTCACATTAGAACGGGAGTAAACTAAAAACTCCCGAAACTTCGTGTGACTAACACTCAAGCATTGAAAACGTCCATTAAAATATTACAGATCACTGTCTAATATCGAGAGATCCAAAAAAACTGTTCCTCAGCAGGCTGTGGAATGAAAAGTCACATCTTTACTTCTGTCAGCTGGAATCCACTACATAAAATCGTTGGTCTCTTTGTATCTTGGTTCGCTAGCTCCTCCGACGATACTGGACCGATTAAGTTGTATGATGGCTTAAAATGTTGCTAATTGTTAGATTTAGATTGCAGGCCGGTTTTTATTTTCAAAAAGCAACTCAGTGTAGCTCAATTGATTGATTATATACCACTACAGCAGCGCCAAGTTCAACAAAGTTTTGTAGCTTAGTGGTAGAATGTTCGCCTGTCACGCGGGCGGCCCGGGTTCGATTCCCGGCCGGTGTATCTTTTTTTTTTAGTTTATATTAATGAATCTCTTCTAAATTTTCGAACCGAAGCGTAACTCGAGTGATTCGCTAATTAAATAAAAATGAAGCTTCATTTTTAGGAGCAGAAATCTTTTAACAATCTGCCAGATTAGTAGAGAAATTGACAACTAATTATTATCCGACACAAGTAAAGACGTGACTTTTCATTCCACAGCCTGCTGAGGAACAGTTTTTTTTGGATCTCTCGATATGATATCATTAAGAAAATATATAAACGTATGTCGTATCTGTTAGCAACCGATTACTTTACGTCATAACTGGGAACTATCGCCGTATTTCTATCTGTCTCGTTCTTGTCCCGTTTTTTTCATATTTGTTAACCAGTGTACAATTCAGCAGATATTATATTTATTAAAGTTATGTAAATATGTATTTGCTTGTAAACGTGGAGAGCAGAGGCGTAACTAGGTAACCAAAGGCCCTGGTGCAAAAAAAAACTGGGGCCCTAACTAAACTGGTTAGGTTTTATATTATATACCGATGGGGCCACAATTATATATAACAGCAATAAGATAACATGAACAAGAAGATAACTCGTATTGCTTGAGTAAGAAAGAGATAAACATAGTAGCAAATATTCGAGAAGGCTCGACTCTTAATCTAATTATGACATTTGTCAACTAAACATGCCTACTAATGTAATTTTTTTGTACGCCATCTCTTTCTTACTCAAGCGTTCTATTTGCTTGTTCATGTTATCTTATTGCTGTTATATATAATTATGGCCCCATCAGTATATAATATTGGTATTAAGCAATAAAACGAAGTAAATCAAAAGGTTTATGTATGTATGTATGTATGTAAAACACTTTATTGTACATAAAACATTAAAAACAATTTATATACCTACAGTTAAGTCCCGTTATTATATGAAAGTCGGACCTACCTACTAACAACAAAATAAAAATTTAGTTCTTTTCCTAGCCTTAGTTTTCGCAAAAGTATCAACGATTTCGGTTAAATCTAGGCTTGATGCGGCTTTGTTTTCGATTGCTATTAGCGATAATTGTCGGAGTCGAGCTTGGCCCATAGTATTCCTTAAATAATTTTTTATTATTTTTAGTTTGCTAAATGATCTTTCAGCTTCTGCAGAAGTGACAGGAATTGTATGGAACAGTAACATTGCTGTAAATACTTCTGTTAGGTTGCATTCTAGCACTCCATATAATCTCATTATTTCTTTACAGAATTGGTGAATAGTCCATGCCTTTGTTAATTTAGATAGAATTAGGTGGTAAATATTAAGAAATTGAAGAGAAAAGTTGGGGCCTATTATATCAGAATATTTACTTTGGAATTGGTCACACTTTTGTAATAAAATTCTTTCATCTACATCCAGTAAAAATGTTGGTGTTAGAAAATTGAATATGTGACTGACTGCACTCATACCAGTAAAACGTGCATTTAATTGAGTTATTATTGTGTCTAGTACATTATTAAAAATAGTAATTTTAAATATTTCTTCTCTGTTTCGAAATCGGTGATCAGAAGCTAATTCATCAAAATGTTTTTTAACTTTCCTTTGCCTTTTTTCTTGAAAATGGCGATCTATGCCATATTTTCTTGCAGTTTCACTGGCTTTACACTTGAATGATTCGAAGTCATTTCTATAAATTTGCATCTTTGCATTTGTCTCTGCTAAAGCTCTACTTGCCTCGTCCAAATCGATATCGCATTTTTGTAAAGTTTTAGATGCATAATTGATGTCACTCAATACACGGTGCATGAATTCGCAAAGCAACACGAACTCGAAATTTAGCATTTTTGTTTTAATTTTTTCTGCTTCACTACGCTCATCTTTACTGGAATTCATGAGAACTATTTCTGTTAATGCTTTGATTATATCGAAAAAACGAAGTTTTATTGCAGATATCGTATTGACCCTACTGGATCATCTAGTCGGATTTAGTTTTTTTAGAGTGGTGTCCGATTCGCCAGTGAATTTTGACAGCAGATCCCAACGTTTGATGCTATTGCCGAAAAATGTATACAATTCTTGCAACGTTGCGAAAAATACCTGTAATTCCACACAAGTGCTAACGGCATCATTTACCACCAAATTTAAATTATGAGTGGGCAATGTACGTACTCCGCGTTAGGCTGGATATTCTTAATCCGTCGTTGTACACCATTATACACACCGCTCATCACACTGGCTCCATCATAACCCTGACCCACACATTTTTTTAAATCAATATTTTTCTCGATAAATAATGAAGTCACCTGGTTGACTAAATTGCCGTGCCATGTTTGATGGCTGTATAAAAGCCTATAAACGATTCTTCTACTTCTATATCAACTGGCTGTCCATTTTCCGATCTAGTTATTACTGCATACCTCACAACAAAGCTTAGCTGGTCTACCTTCGATATGTCCTGTGTCGTATCCATTATGATGGCGAAAAACGGTGACGCTCTAATTTGTTCTAGCAGATGATTTTCAAGTGTGGTCCCCAAGCACTCAATCATTTCATTTTGAATTGTTGCACTCAGATATCTTGCAGATCTTAAAAAACAAAAAAAGCACGATTTTAAACAAAAATTAGAATATAAACAGTTAATAAAAATAAATAAATAAAATGAAAACAAAACTTAAAAATAAAAAAAAAACCTATGGGCATATTCAAAACTTGCCGCAATATGTGATCATATCGGGCGAGAAGCTCTACAACGGACAGAAAATTTCCATGGTACCCTTCCTCACTTAAGTTTTCTTGATGTCCTCTTAAAGCCAAAGATCTCTTTGCTAGGGTAAGTGTGACATCGAATAACCTTTCAAGAATCATTTTCCAAAATGACGTTTCTTTACGAATTGTATTTTCAAGTTCCTTGTCGATAGTATTATTTTTTGTCCAAAGTTCATACACTGCACATGCTTCCGTATGGCCACTCAAGAAACTGTGTTGTTTAATTCTTTCTGATAAATAACTCCAATCCCGAATGCCCGTACACCATACAGTATTCCTTTGCGAAGCAAATAACCAGCAGGGTTGACAATAGGCATCATCTAGTATTTTAGAATAACACAGCCAAAAACGATGAACTGGTGCATATTTAGAAGTTGAAAAGTAGTACGATTTTGAAAAACACCTGTTGTTCTGGCGGACGTCTTTTGGAAAATGCCCTGTAGGCTGTAAAGGCCCGATATCAAGAATTTGACGTTTTTCATTATCACTTAATATACTGTTCGTAAAGTTTCCCAAGTCATAAGAAGATTGATCGATCACATTTTCGATAAATGTTGAGGTTGATGGTTCCTCCGCTGTTACCTGTGCCGTGCAGACATCGTCGTCATTGATATGATCGGCGGCATCGTCACCGGCTGCGGTATCTTTAACTGCAATGATGATCAAATCTTCTTCAGTAGGCTTCTCAACCGGCACTGCAGTGGTCACATTATCTGCATCACTATCAACAGAAATATTTGGGCCAAAACTTCTTGTAGAAGGCTGACTAAAAAATTTGTCAATTTTTGGTAACTTTTGTTTACTATCATCTCTTTCCAGGCGTTGTTTGCGCTTAAACGCACCACTAGGTGTCTTTTTTTGTGCATAATTTTAGTTCTCTTATTCTCTAATTTATGCAAAACAGGGAACAACCAACAACTACCAAGATTAACAAGAAACTGAAACGTAATGTAATGCTACGCTACAAAACGTCATTGGGGAATCCCCGGAAACACTGCACAAACAACAGAAAGAATACAGGGGAATTCCCCTGTATTCTTTAAAATGAGTTGCCATGATTAAAGTCGTGTTGCAACCTATTTTATTTACATTCCGAAAGTGGGAGAATTTTTCGCTAGTTCAATTTGAGGTTTGCTGGTCAGGGTACGCCACTGGTGGAGAGTATAGTTTCCTTAATACCGCATGTGCTGAGAATATTTTCATTTGCAAAATACGAGTGACGAGTTTTAAATCTTGGAATTAAGTGTTATGCACTGTAACTACATAAAGGCTATGTTACCCTTTAAGGTCTGTTCACGTACAGATTGTTGCACTAAACATGTTTTGACGTAGGGACTACGTCTAATAGTAGGTACGGGTAGTATGGGATGTTTTACGATCTGCGGCCGACCGGCGAAGAAAAATCATGTTAGTATATTCGTAAACAGCATAAAGTTAAATGTGTGTATTGCACAATAAATCGCGTGCGCAACGTCCATTAGCACCCCCCTCCCCCAAGCAGGAAAATAATACATTATTTTTGGGTTCATAGCCGCATTTTAATCAGTCTACCTCGGCAACCGTAAGCGTAAAACGACTGTGTGTGTTGTCCTTTTAAAGATCTCTACGAGATCTATTCAGATATACCGGGTAACAATGAGACCAGGGCCATGTCTCTATCTCCTTTACTTCTCAACGAATTTGGATGAAACTTGTTACAAGGATATTAAACACAACTTAAGATTGCCAAATTTGCTTAGGTATTACAGATTTTTTTGTTAAATTTATTAATTAAACATTTTTCAGTTTTACATCAAGATAAAGTAGTACATGATGCATTTCGTTAGATGGTATTCAAATTTTCTATCTTATGGAATAATGGCCTTGGTAGGTGCTATTTAAAGATTGTTTTTTTCAAAACACATTCTTATCAAATTTTATTCGTTAATGAAGGATTTGTTATTGCTCTTATTGATGAAATAGCTATTATTATGAGTTACTAGAATCAATTAGAACAGTCTGCTTAAGTCACTATCTTCTACGATCAAAAATAAAATTTGAATAAAAGAATTTTTTATTTAGAAAAATGAAAAATTGCCAAGACTATCGTATGCAATTTGATCCGTACATTCCAAACAAAAACTTAAAATATACAGGCTGATCTACTTAAAAAATGAAAGTTAATGGCACTTCCGGTAAAACCGGAAGTCGATCATTTTTACCATATTTATCCGTCAATCGGTTCATAAACAAAGGAGATATGAGAATGGCCCTAGTCTCATTGTCACTCGGTATAAAGAACGCATAATTGTTATATCAACCGAACATTATAAAAATCGTTTTCTGATGAACACTTTTTCAATATCGCGGTTTATCTGGGCAACCGTGAGTGCAAAACGACTGTGGGTGGTATCTTTGTAAAGCTCTCGACGAGATTTGTTGAAATATATAAGGAACATATCGCAGTGGTTTAAACTAAAATTTAAAAAAAATGTTTGTATGCCTTATTTTGTAAATATTATGTAAGCTACTTGTCATATCATAGACCTGTGTTCTCTATAGCAAATTAAATAAGCGCTTTGAAGCCATACTCTGAAACAATAAAGAAGCCAACCTGCAATTGATTACTAATAATAACCAATGGTAGTATAATCGCAGATCAACCCCCTTATCATTTATACACCACGGTAGCTCAGAAATGTACTTACCGCAATGGCCTAGCTAGCGTCAAAGTCGATGGCCTTAGGTCGCAGATTTCTATCATCAGCTGATCAGCTGCAAGCTCCTTTAATAATAGTCAAAAAACACAGGGCGCCAGAAATCACAGATTTCAAGAAATAAATAAGATAATAACAAACAATTAAGTTTATTTAATCAGCAGGTCATATTTGGTGGCAACATCAGCAATACGTCGGTAAATTGTTTATCACAATATTAAATAATCTGAATACAATAAATTACATGAGCTGAAAATGCAACACGCACAGCGAAAATATGTGAACCTCTTTTAGGCTCTTAGATTGAATTTGATTGCAATTTAATGAAGGGATAAGCTTACCACTGTCATATGTAATAACCGTTATCTCGGTAGTGATATTAAAATGGCGTGAAAGCACTTTTTACAAGATTTTTAATACGTATTCATTAAGCAAAACTTTAAATTTGTGAGACGTAAATCATAGAACAATTAGTACATTATGTTTTGAATTTATCAAACGTAGCTTTAGGTTTGTAAATTGTAAATTGAAACAATTCATATATTAAGTTTCCAACTTATAAAGTGTAAATTAAATTTAAAATTGGTAAATCGGTTAATGGTGATGGAACGTCGTAGATATCTGGGACTAACCTGGTTGTGACAAAAAGTCGCATGTAGGCGATGAATAATTGGTCCAGAAAAATCGTAACGTGACAGCTTTCAGCAGTCCAGACCTCGTGGCCAAAATTGATAAGGAAACGGACGCCTCACGTCAGTAACAGCAGGTTCAAAATGGCATTCCAGAAGGAGCTGCAGGTCCACGCCATATGCCAATTAGGACAGCTAACGTGGCGTCAATCCAAATGAGAAATCGCCCCAAAAATACAGCGTTAAAAGCGGTATTTAAAAGCGGTAATTAAGAGGTGACGTTGACAAAATTAACGTCAAAGAAAGAGCTAATAAAAAAACGAGGAATTACTACAATTGAATATAAAACCAAGTAGCGTAAACATACCTGATTCCATTCATCAGCCCACAAACAAATTTAATATTGAGGTGCTATAGCACGCAAAATGCCTTCTTGGAACAAGTTGCTCCAACTAAAAGCGAAAAGTAAAAATGAGGTCGCGGACCGCGGCGGCTGGTGCAAGGAGATAACAAGTGAATTTTGGAAAAACCAAAATCAGCGCTTTTGCGCGGACTAGCTTGATATGAATTGAAATACAGCGGGTTATAACTCAAGTGAACATATACAGGCTGGCCCGGAATAGATGAATAAATGGCGAAACAAATAGCAGGAGCTAAAGATTTGTTTCAACTCGACTAGCTCATATTTCCAACTCTCCGATCTGCAAGTTCGAAGCCTAAGGCTCCAAATTGACGTCTCAATCAGGATGAGCCTAATTTTTTTAAGGACGTGTCTATTCATCGGGGTGCCCCGGCAAATAGGAAGAATTACTATTAATCGGGGCGTTCCGTTATAATATAAGTAGAATTACTATTTATTACTGTATTTGTTAGCGTTTTTGGGCTAACATTTGTTCGTAAAAATCCAATAAACAAAGAAAAAGATGATAGAAACAAGTAATCCAACATAAGATTTTAGCACAAAGACATATATACATTAATAAAACTTGAGCCACGTTACGAAGGCGAGCCATGTAAACAAAGATTCTGACAGTTCTCAGTGCTGTTTAAACCAGTTTCAAACGGTGCGCATTTTACGTAAATGTCGTTGCATGTTGCCGTAAAAGAAATTACCGCATAACAAAACAACGCTCATTCCTCCTCTGGTGTAACAACGCGTATAAACGGTGTTCAACTTTATCTTCGAAACGGCCAACCACAGAACGCCTTTCTATCACGTGATCGTCACCGACCGTTTGTTTACCTGGCTCGCCTTCCTAACTTGGCTGAAGTTTAAGTAATGATACATAAACCTATGTCGTACTTACATAGGTAGGTAATTTCATTTTTTTATATTGTATTTTGTTTTTGTTTTTTCTTGAGACCCGTAACACATATAACATCTTTCTAACGGGTGTTCATAAACAGTCGTCATCCCAGTAGGTTTTGAATTCGGAAACGTATGTCTATTAAAATTCAGAAAAAATGCAAACAATATTATTTACAACAGCAAGTTTTATTAACTGTCAAACAATGTGTCAAAAGTAAACCGAACTGAACTGAGATTACAATAACTGTTGGAAATGGTGACCATTTTCTTGAATACACAAATTAACTCTTCGCTTCATGCTTTCAAATGCATTTATAAGCATATCTGGTGTTATTTGGTCGCACTGATGTTGAATGCTGTTTTTCAAGTCTTCCAATGTGTGTACTGGATTTCTAAACACATTATTTTTAATGTACGGAAACACAAAATAATCTAAAGGCGTAAGGTCGCAAGAACGTGGCGGATAAAGGTCTTTACTTATTAAACGGTCATCGAAAAATTCTCTTAAATAATTTAAAGTAACACGAGCAACGTGCGGACGCGCAGAATCCTGTTGAAAATATCCGGTTTGCAACTCGTCGTCGTGAAGTTCATTTATAAACGGTTCTAAGATGATGTTCCGATAGTTTTCAGCATTTATATTCTCTTCAAAAAATATTGGGCCTATTATTCTTCTACGACTTACTGCTAACCACAACCCTATTTTAACAGGATGCATCGTTGCTTCTCTAAAGTAATGAGGGTTTTCGGTTCCCCACATACGCATATTTTGTGCATTAAGGTAACCATTCAAGTGCACCCAGGCCTCGTCCGAAAAAAATGTCTTATCGAGTACATCATTGTTGTTCAAATTTTCGTTAAACCACTGACAGTACTGAACTCTTTTCTCAAAATCTGGACCTAACAGCTCCTGGTACATTTGTAATTTGTATGGATGGGAGTGAATATCCTTTTTTAAAACATTGTACAAACTTGTTTTACGAATGCCTAGTTCTTGGGAAAGCCTTCGAACTGAAGATGTAGGTCGCTCTTCGATCGCGTTTCTGACCATATTGACAACATGTCCCGTGCGAACTCGAGGTCTTCCACCTCCCGGTTGTTTATCAGTTGAAGCAGTTTCCCGAAAATTTGCAAGTGATCTGCTCAACTGCTTCCTAAACTGATTGTGGTTAAACACTACATTTGGAAACCTCAATCTGAATTCATTTTTAGAAGCTTCGATCGAGTATTGCCATTCACCATTTTCCAGTACTCCATTGCGAAAATAACTTTCCAGCATAAATGCTTTCTGTTGTGGCGTAAACATGATTTCAAAACTGAACAAACCTAAACGCGCTATGACAGTACTCAATGACGTTTCATTGTGTTGTACGAATTAATCAAAGACATAACATTTTGTTTTTTAAGGCAACTGGGATGACGACTGTTTATGAACACCCGTTATTTTCGAAACTAATTTGCTTTAACTTGCTATTTTCTTTTTCTGCAAGCGACCTATTAATATTTTTTCCTCTTCCACCTCCTCGCCCACAGTTTCTTTCTCTGTATTTACTTTTTCCCTCCTCGCTCTTTTCCCATAGTTCTATCTTCTTGTATGTTATCAATTGCTTCTTCCCCTCCACCTACTAACACTTCTTCCATTTCAAATTGTCCGCATATTGATAATTATAATCCCTCATTATTTGCATCACATTCTGTGACCACAACAATTATAAAATCTTTTCTTTTTTTGATTAGCATATTAAATTGTTTCAGTATTTCAAACTGAATTTTGAAACCTTCTGTACCAATTTTAGACATGCAGCTGGCTACTTGACATAATATCATGTTTTTTTTTAAATTTTGTTTGCGGAAAGTGCAGTATTTTTTACATTACCACGGGAAGTACTCCGGGTGGGAATGTAAAAGTAATTCGGAGACATTTCCTTGTTATTAGTAGCTTCAGCGTACTTATGCGAACGTTTTGTCCGTCCGTCCGTCCGTCCGTCCGTCCGTCCGTCCGTCCGTCCGTCTGGATCGCCTGTAACTTTCGAACGGCTACAGATATCGAAATTTTGAAAGGGGGCAAAGTTGTTGCTAAGGTCCCGAGCACCTTCATGCGCTATTTGGTTTTGGCGAAAGTGGCGATTTTCCACTTTGCAAAATTTCCAAGCATTTTAGCACAGTGGCGGCTTGTCCACTTGGCGCCATCTACAGAAGTTCGGTGGTCACGTTTTGAACTACACATTCTGGGTGCACTCGCAGTGCTGAAGCTATTCTTTAGACCTGTATTTGAGCAGTTTATTTGATAAAGGTAATTCTCTATGACGTAAAATGTAAAAGCGTAAGCGGGGATAGACATAAAATAACACTTGAAAATGCGACTTTTTGTTTGTTTTGTGAATTGAGCGCCGGTGTTGTGAATCTGATTGGTTACTTTACTTTATACAAACCTGGTAGCATAAGAAATTTTATAAAGTCTGCATACACAATATCAAAATGTACAGACTGTTTCACTATACACAATATCAAAATGTACAGACTGTTTCACTAAAGAAAGTTTTTCAAAGTTCCCGAAAAGTTAAAAAGCCCTGTATATTAAAAAAGAAATAGCAATCTTCCTACGTATTTATGGCACATGCATTAAAAGTCCTTTTCTGTAAAAAAATCGTCTATCAATAGCCGAAATAGTTTGGCCACTGCAAGTGTCTGAAATGGGTCACTTTTCTGCATTTAACTCCCTCTAGTGGGAGAACGGTTTAAAATAGCCCCACGTAATTTTACATCAATAGTTTGAGCAGCACTGAAGTGGCTTTCCAAATGATTGAAAACCGTATTTGGTGCAACATCCTGTATGTGGACCGACCAGATCCTTAAAAGCAACATGGCTTTTTATGTAGTTACAGTACTATAAAACCAAGTATTTATTACATCTATATTGCTAGCGCCTATGAGTGGAGAGGTCACAGCGTAAGTGAGACAGACAACCAACTCTTCTACGTACTTGGCGAGCTGTGCGCAAGCGTCGTTCGCGCGGTGGGGAAGTGAACCTCACGGTCAAGTTTAAAATTCGCTTCTAAAAGCAGAGTTCGAATTCTCAGGCATGCGCACGAGACGCGTAGTACTCAGAGTGAGCCTATGTCGGCGCCGTAATGTTTTTGCCCCTTCGCAGACCCTACTAGCAATATAAAAGTAATACATATATTGTTATGATACATGAGGCAGTGTAATCAAATACAATAAAGCAATATTTAAAAGGAATAAATTTGGAAGATTGCTATAATTAAATCTTGATGGGTGTTAAATTTTAAACATTATAAATAAATTTAATTGAGACAATGAGAGAGGAGATTTTGATATTAATTGAATACTAATTTAATGGTTACAGAAAATTTTAATAAAGTTCAAGCCAAGGTTACAATTGACAAATGTATTTGTTAGAATGATAAGAATGAATAACATGTAATAATAGGATATTTAAAATAAATAAGTGTGCAATAAGAATTGTATCTAACATGAATGAAAATTTTGTTTAATTAGTTACAAAAACAACTCATGTCAAAGCAGACATGTATTGTATATGGAAAATTAAAAATTTTGATCAATAAAAAACAGAAACTAATGCCTTAAATTTGTATTGTTATTTGGTTTATACAAATTTAAAAGGGCCTTAAACAAATCTACGTGGTGTGTTATATGAAAATATTAATTGAAGTTATTGGAAGAATATAATCGGTGAAGAGATTATACAAATACAGTTAATTGGAAATAGACAAATACCTATGGTTATATTATTGGAAGATATTTGGATTTGTTCCTGCATACGGGAGATTATTGGAAGTGCTTACAAGTAACTATTTGATTTGGATAATTTGGAGAATATTACTAGAGTTGTCAGACTATCTGTAAAAGGACCAAGGTTATATTTGGAACATCATAATATTGGAACTTACCAGAGCTAATCGGTGTGGTGGTGAAAGAAAGAAGTATTGAATTCTAGGAGCAAAAGGGGTTGTTGACGAGACGGATGCAGTTCTAGGGTTTCCTGATCAGCATAGGCGTTACCATTTGAAGAGTGAGCAGTAGGTGTTACAGACGGTCGACATCAGGATTCATTCTTGGTTGGATTTTGACAGAAAAAAAGCAAAAAAAGTTATTAAGGTTTGTGTAAAAAGTTTATGAAAGTATTTTAAATAACAATCAGTAAAAGAAAATATTAAATTGGACTTGATATAGTGCTTACATAGGTGAATTGATTAATGTGTGTCAATATAATATACAATTGTCAATACCTGGCTTTATGAGTTTTGAAAATCGGTTTGACAGCAAATGTTATTAACTATAATATTAAAGTTCAATTAATAGAGATCTTGATTTGACGAACCACCCGAGGTAAGAGAACTTGATTTGAAAGGAATTATTATTTAATTGGAAAGGGCATTGCATTAATAAATGGCAAGTTTTTAAGTAAAATATCAAATACATAATAAATGTTATGCAGTAGTAATAGGAGCTAGTATTATTCCATAATATAGGGCTAGCTAAAAGTGGTGCATTATATTACATAAAATATATGGCTAGCCCAACGTGGAGCTTATATAGCCATTCCATAAAAATATGTATAAAACTTATTTCCAATGTCAAAACTCGTAGCTCATATTTGGTATACGACAATATTCTCTTAGCACATTGTTTATAACGACAGTTCAGTTGACGGACGAAAGAAACAGGTGTCAGTGAAGACAAAGTTAATTATTCCGGTCAAGTTGCCTTTGAAATATTTTTTGTATGAATAATATGTTGGTGGCACTGTAAGTCATTATGAAAAGAGCTCACAATTATGTCAAATTTGAGGTTAGCAGGATAGATTTTCCGTCAGTTTTGACACAACCTGACGCAAAACCTAACCTGCTAACCTCGAATTTGACATAATTGTGAGCTCTTGTCATAATGACTTACAGTGCCACCAACATATTATTTATACAAAAAAAGAATTCAAAGGCAACTTGACCGGAATAATTAATGAACACCCGTTATAAGTAATTCTGTTTTGTCATTATAATTTTAACATGACTTATGAAGATTTTTTCAATTACCTACGTCAAAGGAAAAATATATTATTAAAAAAGTAAGACCGACATTAAAGTATGACTGGATGAAAAACGATTAGCCTATTCTTCTCCACTCTTTTTTTTAGTTATTGTTTCTAGTTCATTGCGGAGACGTACTTAGATGGCAGTTATTTTGTGTATGCAGCAAGAAATTAGAAGCTAAAAAAATATGTGCAGCGAATTAGGTTAAATACATAACAAGAAGGTTAAATATTCGTAGATTTTTAGAAAAAATTGGATTGTCACTCGTCAAAATCCGTCACTCGTCAAAATCCGTAACTCTGCAGATAAATCCATAGAATTGACAACGCTGCCACTATTGTGGAGTAGGTCTTTTACGCGAGCAGAGATTAAGATTACGCAACGAGTGACTTAATATGGCGCATTTCGAAGTGTTTTTGTAATCATCGTTGGTGTTTGAATACAGCTGTAGATATTTGGCATTTTGGGAATTTAAACCTTGAAATATCTACTATTCACCCGTAATCTTGCTGTGCCTCGTCCACTTTGAACTACCGTTCCTAGAGCCAGTAATATAGGAGGGAGAGAAAAATTAACCCATTTGTTACGGTCTACTTATAATTTTTACATTACACAGGAATGTCTGCACTAAATACACACAAATACTCGTATTAAACTGAAGCTAACCAAAATTCGTACGTTTGTACGCAAAATATTGTTGTCAAATTTCACTCCCACATGCATTACTAGAAGTCTTTCAGTTTGTAAAGTACACCGCGTCATAGATGCGCAGAACGCTAGAAACGTCCGGACGAGTCCATTACGTTCAAAAAGGTGATTTCCGCTGTTGTATTCAGTTCATTGCCGTTCGTTGTGTCATTTTGTTTACATGTTTCTATGACTATTAACCCGTTAATAATATCAAAAAGGGGTTTGGGCGAGCACCTTACAGTCTGGTAGCTACATGACGCATTGGGGTTAGTCATTTATAGTCCCTAGCGCCATATTCGAACTTTCTCAGGTCGCACGCGTATTCAAGAGCCTTTGGCCTGCGCCCTCTGCCAGATTCCCAGCTGTTGTCTAAACTGCTGCCACGACCAAATGGCGAAGTTCCATGCACAGCTTTGGCAAAAATTCACAGCAAAACGGGCAAATTTAGTAATAATTCCTCGCGCGGAATGGAGCGGGTGACGCACGGCGAGTCCTCCCGCCGCGGAAAGCGTTTAGCGGAGGGCGGCCTCGCGAGCTTCTGGTAGAGCTTGTACTTCGTATGACATGCTAATTTATTTAGCAATTGAAACCAAAAATAAATCAGCATGAAAAGTTTTCCTTTAAAATGGGAATTTTAATGTGCCTCCCTAAAAATACCTATTGCTACGCCACTGATACCGTCTATTGGCGCATAACTGTAGCCACGCCTATGTACTTCTTGCTTTGAAGCCACTCTAGCACTAGGAACAGTAGTTCAAAGTGGGCGACGTAGTACCATTCTCCCCTTAGTCAGAGTCAGATATGTAATGGTCAGATAACGTATTGGTGTAGAGATTTGATTATATGGTTTCAGAACATATGTGGGTTATAGCTTAACATAACCTGCAATCTGAAAAGGTCCGCCTTTATTGGCGTTATTTGTTTGTCACTAAGAATTCGGGTGCACAACATGTATCTATACGAGTGAATACAATTCTCAAACTCTAGCGTCCAGCTGTAAATACCAACCACTTGCGGTTTCAAACTTGAATGGTATGTATAGTATCCACAGGTAGATCAAATATTTGTTAATGTTCATATTTCATTTAGCAACTGATTAAAATTTCTTTCAGAACCGTAGTAAAACGTCAACTGTAGCATGGAACACAGTAGCAACAAGGTGGCTTGTCTAATTGTTCACATTTAAAACGCAGGCTTTGGGTAAGCAACATTTATTGTGAGTTATATATAGGAAAATATTGTTAGCGGTCATAAAACACTTGACGCGATCAAAAATTATTATAAATGGGCACTAACTTTGTTAATCTGTGTATTTTGTAATATTGCTTATGAACCGGTTAAGTGTAATTCTAAAAATAATTGGTTATTTACATAATGAACATGCTTTTTTTGGCGGCCGACATCGAAAGTAGATTTCTGTAACTGTCATTTGACAACAGAAAGTTGACATTAGCCATGTCAAGATGTTTCTTTGACAACGCTAGTCATTTGTTTAAATAATCGTGTCACATGTTGTAGACTACGCGAGTAGTTTTAAATTTATTGTCAATTGATATTTTTATTAGGGATGTCGGCGGGTACCCGGGTACCCGGGTCGACCCGGGTAATAGTCGACCCGGGTGTAGTTTCAGGACCCGGGTACCCGACTAGTAAACTATGTAATTTCCAGGAAGTCAGCCTTTTTCGGAGATGATAAAAACAATAGAAATACGCGCTAGAAAAACATAACCATGCAGTAATAACATGAATAGGATGGGGCGATCCCATACCACATAATGTTTTTTGTTTCATATTAAGGAAGGCAATAAATCCCCTGCACGGAAATATTCAACCCGTCAATAGTACTATTAAATTGCGTCAGTATGGGTTGAAGTAACATAAACATCCTCTGTGTGATGTTGATTGATGCTGCTAACAATTTCGGACAAAAAGTCACGTATTTGAATTTGATAGCACTTGGAAGTGTGAAAATATTTTCGAATAACAAACGACTTGCAGTTTGAATTGGCGAGTAGGTACTATTTCAATTTAGTTCAATTTAAAACACGCGGCGTAAAAGAAAGAAATTGTAGCTACCTCAGATGTACACTAACATTTTTGTTATATATTTCGGGTACCCGGGTTTACCCGGGTACTGCTTTCGGGTACCCGGGTTTGATTTTAGACCGGGTACGACATCCCTAATTTTTATTAACATGAAATAATTTGATTATTTTCGCCTTAATAGTATGCTCAGTTGTCGACAAAATAGTATGTATATTTCAAGCTAAAAGTGCTCTTCGCGCTTTTGCATGATTGCTGATTGAGGCGTAGCCGAAACAAGCAATATTCATGCGCAAGCGGCAAGACAGCACTTTCAGCTCTTAACATACAATATACTATTTCGATTTTTTGCAGTTATTGCTAATTTGAATTACTTATTGATTCAATACTACACATACATTGTGTTTCACTTCTAACCTACACACTTGTATTTTCCTTATTTATTTTCTGATCGATTTCAAATTTTGTTCAATTAAACTACCCTTTAAAGTGATTACCTATTTTTATAATGAGTTATTTCACACTGCATTAACCACTTGACTTGGCAGATAATTCCATGTTCTAACGCCATGTTACTCAAAAACCATTGTCTGCATAGGCTACGGTAGCGTTCATGGCAATCTGCCATCATTATTTCAACAAAGTATGTGACACAAATCTATTGAAAATTTATTATGACGATCTTAAAAGTATTAAGTCTAATTCTTTCCAGTACTGTTGAGAGTCGAACTATATATAACCGAGTGGCGTAGTCTAGTCTGCGACACTGTATGAGAATCTAGTATGGGGAACCATATGGGCGAACTAAATTTGATGACAGGCCGAATGTACCTATGTAGTATAAAGCATTCTCGTGGTCGCCGGAGGTGGTTTTGACACACTATTAAATTGAAATATTTGAGAATTGGCTTTATTGCATTGTCTTTCAGCTTTGACTACTTTAGATAGATAGATAGATAGATAGTTTTATTAACCATTACAGAAATACCCATCTTCTAATTAGAATTTCCAAGCAATATGAGATGACACTTTCAGAAGCGGAAGATCATTTAAAGTATAGTCTCATTATGGATTATTTTTTGCTAAATGCTTTACAACACACTTTTCAGTATTTAAGGGGATTAATCACAACTTAGACCATTCCAAAATACTGTTCAGATCTAAGAATTGTGTAAGTGCTTAATAAGGGATTTCCATAAATTTTGGTGTCATTAGGGTATTGGCATATACGTAAATACCCGATTGCATCCAGTGCAGTGAAAATAGGGCAGTACAACATCGGCTTTATTATAGACAAGCTGTTACGGTCATTTTGACGTTAGCATCTATTTTTGGCTTTTTTTTTAGTAACGTTAACCTAGCAATCTAACTTAGCTTAGTTTTACCTAAAAGCTACTTAATGGCTATGCGAATTTGAAAGGATATAGGTGATTTTAGCTGCCACCCTGACGTTGGGTTGTAGACTCTGTCATGCGTTTTGTTCGGTTTCTCGAATTATCTCTTCACGAGTACTGTGATATGTCCTAATTTTGTTAAGCCCCTCTGAAAGTATTATTTTGTTTAATCAACTGCAGTGACATATTTACCTATTTGTAAACGAGTGTCTGATTTGACATTTTAGAGCTTAATGCCGATAGTGACTTGAAACAAATTTTTGGCTCCGCTTAATTGTTTTGCCATTTACCAAATTATTTCAGGACTCACCTGTATATTTTTATTTTGAATTATAATCCATTGAATTTCTAATTTCTTAAATTTTCCAAACCAGCGCATTTTGTACCTGTATTGAGTTCCTATCGTTCCCACGATGCACTTTTGACCCGCTCTATTTGTTATCGCTGGCCGTTGGAATGCGAGTTTTCTTTTTGAACCGAACGTTTCGGGCCCGGGGACTCGTCCTTTTCGCCCCGGCCGACGCGCTTGGCGCGGCTGAGGTTTGATGATTATTTTAGTCACGAGTACGTGCGCTCAACCAATTTTAAAAGAATTTTATTTTTAAGGGCAGACTATAATCAGCTCTTAACCGACAGTTTCACTCGATGGTTTTAAAATCAGCTCTTATCCGATAATTTTGGACCTGAAGGCTAGTGTCCTGTCCCATTAAAGAACGTTATCTGCCTTCAGCGTCGATGCTGCCGGGAGCAAAACGTTTGACCTTTTTGTCAGCTTCCCCTGGCAAGCCGTTGCATCACGTTAGGCGTTGATTCAGGTGAATAACCTGCAGTAGCGACCCTTTGACAGCGCGGTTCCTAGGAATTATTGGGCTCTGAAGGTTAGTGATTTCGGTTAATTGTGGACAGTTACGCGGGCTGGTTATACCATGAATTCAATTTATTGCAAATCTAATAGCTCATTAAATCTGTACAGTTAACTAAATTTATCATTTAAAGCTACTGATTTTTATATGTATTCTATACCGCTTGTGAAAGGAGCATCCACGTTTTTTGCTTTCAACAGCCTAGACAGAAAGGTTTTTTTAAATTACAGCGATATGCATATCACTCGATTTACTTTGAAATTACAATTAATTTAACGACCCACCAAAGGGGTAATTTGTATTAATGCGTGTGGCCACCTTCATTTAGCTGGCGTGTATTTTAGCAAATTTTTGAATACACTACAAATTACATAGCTTACCTTTGTTGACTGCGACATTGATTTTAATATTTATACTGCACTACTTCTGACCACCATCGTTTTAATTTTTTTAAATATTTAATAAACCTTATTAAACAGTAGTTGGTTGATTACTATCGGAATCATCTTATGATTCCTGGCGTCCATTTTTTAAGCATTTCCAGGGTTGTACAGTTGATAAGAATCTACGATCCAAGGAGCTAGTTCGGCCTACGCGGTAAGTGTCGGGAAATTCTGGTATTTGCCGTGTAGTAAGCGCAGCAAGCAGGTTGATCTGCAGTCTTTTGCTATCACCGTTAATTATTTTAATTAATTAACCGCAGGTCAGCTTCTTTGTTATGTCGTAGTAAGCGATATCTCTTTGCTTTCAGGAGTGACACTAATTGACAGTTTATTTCGCTAGTGCATTGTTTGTCGTATCTAGTCTAAATTGTGTATGACATCTTGTCTTGTTTTAGCTGATCAGACGCGTTCTATTGGATTTTGGCATCTTACCTGCTCTATTTCGCGAATTTATCATACATACCACTGTGAATTATGGCGCAGTCGCTTAAGAACTTCCTTCTTTCTACCTTCAGATTTTATAGTAATATTTTGTCGCACTGTGATGGTAAAATAGCTAATCGGTTTTCTCTTATCTTTTAATTGAATAACTTCCTGCCGAATTATTAAAAAACAAATCTTCAAACTCTTCAAAACCTCGCGTCTGACCCTTTATAGGGATTTCTGAGTGCTTTAGATTAGCAACAAAAGCAGACATGATAGTGTCAGCAGGCAGAGAAAAATTATCACCGTCGAAAAAATTGTAGGGTAAACAGAGAATTGATCCACACAAGATTTCGGCAGGTGAAACGTGAAGGCCTGCTTTGAGACTGGATCTGAAGGATAAACGAATCCATGGAAGATGGTTTGAGCGTGCATTAAGTTTGATAGAATTTATTGCTTGTTTCAATGTTCAGTTGAGACGCTATATAATTCATAGGCTGGTGGGATGGTAAGAACTGGAACGTATGCTTTTAATACCTAAAAACGAGGTGATTATGAACTGTAGTTGATGAAACAGGTACGTTTCGTGCTAAGTAATGGTTTCATTAAACTTTAAGACTAATCGATCTATTGGAAGAGCATCATTGGTGCAAGCGTGAATTCGCAGAGTGGTTGGCAGTTTATGAAGATGCAAGTATGAAATTCAATGTGTAATCCAGACCTATACATAGTTTTTGAGCTTCGAATCAAAGGTCGATAGGACTTTCAAGTTAACATTGTTTAGTAATTCGGGTATGATTTAAGGAGTATAGCAGCTACTTTTGTTTGGTTAAATTAATAAAAATATATTTCGACTGTTATACGTCTTCTTTAGTTTACTTTATTAAAAACAAGTGTTCTTAGAACAGTTTATTAGTCATTAAATAATAAAATTCAGACTTTCAAAATTGGAATAGCATGGTTATTTTCTTAACGTTTGGAGGTGATAGGAAGTACACTTAATTATGTAGTGTATGTGATGTTATAATAATTCTTTATACTCCATTTACTTGACATCCGCACTGTCAGTGTCAAATTTTAAAAAAATGTCTTGACCTCCAAAATAATGTGTTTTTTATTAGACTGTACAGTAATTTAATTGTTAAAATGTGAAAAATAGCAGTGGTGCCAACATACTGTCAGTTTGACAGTGCGGATGTTAAGTAAATGGATAATAGGTTTTGTTATTAGAATGTTTTTATTTAACTCCATGTGTGTTATTTACTTGATAAATTTTTACTCTTGAAGTCGTTGGTTGAAAATCAAGATGGAGTATGTAGTTGTTCTATTCCAATTTATTAATTTGATGAATTATTTTTTAATTATTTAAATGATTTTAGTTGAGATTGTTTTTGGACTAGATTTATAAGTTTAAAATTGTTTAATTAGGACATATTATATACATGTAAAAATATGTGGTGTTCAGAATTTGAAAGCATCAGCAGAAAACGGGAAAGATTGAATGCTAGTGTAACGACCAGAAGTACATTGCCCTGTACTATTTCAGAATTTCTGCTCTGGTCAAGATAATTTTAGCAAATTACTTTTCTCAACTACTTGCTTTTAATGGGTATTGAGTAAGCCAAGAGTTTGTTATTATTCGAGTGATAGAAGATAGAATAAGAATAGTTTCACAAACATACGTATACTGGTCTTTATAGATACAACAGTTATACACATGTATGTACAAAACAATAAATAAGAAGCTATATTCGCATTAGGGAGGTCTGAAGCCACCTGAGCGGGCAGGCAAATAATACTCTTCCTAGACAGCGCTGTATGCATAGCGGAGAGCTCTGGAATTATAACATATTAAATGCAAATGACTCTGATTGTAAACATAATATGTCCCGTGTGCCTTTTGTATGTGAATTTGAAAGTAATTAACACTCGGGGAGAAGTTTCTTCTATTGTGTGGTTTGTGGTGTGCCAATTTACAGGGCCTTGTGCAAGGCGGCGTTTATCTCAAACGAGGTCAAGTCAGCGGCGTGAACGCTTCGCCGTCTTGCGTTACAAAACCTCCAGCTGCGTTTTTCGGGTTACTGCAGTATGCTCTATGTTTGCTGGAAGGATGACAGGACTTTCCTCCGGGAGTAAAGGGGCGCATCCTTGGCAGGTAAGACGGTTCCGTGCTTATTTATGGCGGCGCTTATAGGTTCCATCTTTCCGAGTATGCGGGATTCCGCCGTAGAACGTAGTAACAGGCTTTGATGCCACTGCCCAGGTGTCTGGATCGGTTTGAGGTGACAGGCCTGGGCACCAAGTATTTTCATTCGACGTTGTAAATTGGTATGGCTGCTGTAACGGGCAGTGCTGACGTAGGGCCTTAACTCGGCCCCTTAGAAGCTTCCCTCGACGAAGAGGGCCGAGCCGTCTAAGAAAGTTTAGGTATCGGTTGTTAAGGATCAAATTATGCCACCGAAGGATCGGCTTGGCTCGGAAGAACGGTTTTAACAGGGCAGCTTCGCCATCGAAGAATCGGCTTGGCTAGGAAGACAAATTCAAGAGGGTATTTCAGGGCAAGCTGCGGGTTGCTCTGCAGCTGTCAGGACTGAACTAAACTGTCTTTCATGGGCTAAGCATCTCGCTTATATAGCCTGTTAGCCATATATCAGTTAGGTTATCTTTTTCTAGGGTTCTGGTGGTGCGTCGTAGCGTTTCATACGCGAGTATGCGCACGGCGGTGTGGTCGAACAGCAAATTGTGACTGAAGTTGGCGTCGTTCAAACACACTAATTGTGTTCTAAATTCGTTTTGGGTTAACGCCAACGTCACAGCGCTAAAGGGGGTGAAACGCGCCATGAAGTAGTGATGGGCCTATCCGGAACGAATAATCGGAAAGTTTCCGATTGTTCAAAAAATCGGAAGGTTCCGATTATTTCGGAACGTTTCGGAACTTTTCGGAATTTGATTATTTTACTGTTCGGTGCACAAAATTCGGAACTTTCGGAATTCGATTATTTTACTATTCGGTACACAAAATGAGAAAACGAAATGCCTCGCGAAATGCCAATTTGAACTGAACGGAATACGGAATATTGTGTTGTGTTGACTCACTTGACTGCTATATGCTGGTTGGCGAATGCCGACGGGTGGGTATTGTTTTATACTATCTATGATGTACTTTATGTGCCATTAAACTTTAAAATATCACTACCATTTTCCGAAAGTCTATTAAGGTAACTACTGTAATAATTTGAAAAAAATATTTTATTTCTTCTTATATGCCACCGTGCGACTCAAACTCATAAATTGTTTTACTGGCCGTCCTACAAACCCAAACAATAGATGCCAACGCAGATAAAGGCTTACGGCGCGACGGAGAGTGCTCGCATCGCAAATTTGCACGCACTTCATCTTCCTTCCGCTTGTTGTTTGGCTCTTTTTCTCTTGCTTGCATTTACGGAATGTAAAATAATCGGATGATATTCCGATTTTATAAACATTCCGAAATGGAACATTCCGATTATTGAATCATCCAATTATGCCCATCACTACCATGAAGTGTCACAAGAGCCTTTTGAATTTTTAATTTTTAGATGAACCAAGTTAACGCGCACAGGCCTCAATATGGGTTCTTTATGGTACCTCCAAATCACATGTGTGGTGTGGTTAATGGTTACCTAGCTCAGTACCGATCCAGTGAACGAAATAATACGTTTCTAGGCCCTTTGATTAGACGTCAAACTTAAACAAGACGTCTCGCACGCTTCTATATTTTTGTAAATTACTTGCCCGCTATATTGCCAGCTGGCTCATTCAACAAGCAAACTCTTATTTTGATCTCAGTTCGTGGCTAAGGAGCGTTAGTATCAACTAAAACCAGCAAATTGACCTTTAACTCCTGCTGAACCTTAAACATAACTTCAAACGATACCCACAAGAAAAAACCAAGTTGTTCACACACAAAGAAGTCAAAATATATGTCTAATAAACAGAACTAACTACTACTACTATGTATTACTCTACATTAGTGGCGGCTCGTGAAAATTGCATTTTTAACAATAACTAAGCAAAAAATAATGATTCGCCTACATTTCGTTGATGTTTTAATCCAAATATAAAGATGATTTTTAATTTTAAAAATTCAAGAGGAAACATCTTATGCCCACAAAAAAGTATTGAAACAACACACAATGTACTATCCAAAACAACAGCCAGTTCAAAATGCTTGGCCTAGATGCTCCAGACGAACTCCTAGACAGCATTTAAAATTTTGCTTAAAATGAGTTTTTATTTATCCGCTATTTTGCCCTTGTTCCTTACGATATAGGAGTGTGGTTTTTCAGAACTCCAATTCTATATTTCATCTATCCAAATCTGAAGTCTACTTTAAATAGGACTGCATCGGTATTAACGCACTACTATTAATTTAATAAATCTTTCCATCGTTTTTTAGACGTGCTGATTTTACAAGTCTTTGTTCTTTCATTCTCGTGATCGTTTCAAAGCAGTAAAAATTTAAAAGTTCTGAAAAAGTAAACGCTCATCGAACAAACACATATAACGAATTCGGATAGGACTCCGTTTTACGTTCTCCTGTGATTGTGTTTCTAACTTAATTGTCAATTTGTCCTACTGACTACGTCACAATTTGCAATGCCCTCTCTGGACGAGGTAAACAATTTTGCAATTAGTTATTGGGAAGCGAGAATTAATCTTTGCTTATTGTTCATACCATCAAGTAGCTCAAATCTTAAGAGAGTGTGAAACTAGCCTTGACCAAAAATTAACAATAAACAAGGAAAAACATCAATTATTCTTCTCTTAATTACAGGGTAAAAATAAGCGTATTTTGTATGAATAATAATAATAATTCAATCTTTGGTGCTCGGGCTCGCCGTAGGTCGAAATGTCTGCAACTACTAATAACTTGTGTGCCGTTGCCAGCGACTCGGAGACCTACAGGCGGCTGCAGACGGTCCCGGTATTCCTTGCAGGTATGACAGGTGATGTAAGGTTATAATCGCTCTTCGGCGGAGATCCGGTGCGCTTTCCTACGTGATGCAGTACATTTCACTTTTATGGTTTGGAGTCAGTACCTATATGCATGTACGTAGGTAGGATAGTCGACAGGAATTAAAGGTTGGGGGTGCTGGCTTTTTTCTGCCTTGAAGAACCAAAGCTGAGATCGGTCAGCGGAACTATCGGATCAGCTCTGATGCAAGAGCTATTCAGGAAGAAATGAGCGGAGAGCGAGATATAACTCGAAATCTGCTTTCTCTTGGCAAATTTCCTTGCTGTTTTACGGACCAAGGAGCCTTCCTTCGGCGTTATCTTGACACAGCGGTTTTCGCGGGAGGTGCACCGAGGTGTCGTTTTTGTTGCTTTCCGGAAATCGGCGCACACAAAATCAAGTGGCCCACACTCTAAAACATTGGCGTCCGCGCACGCATTTTTAGATATATGACATTGTAATAATTGAACCTAACATCAAGTAATTAACAATGAAAAAGCATGCAGGCGCAAATCGGCTATACATGTAATCATTAAAATAAGCAATTAAGACGAGGGGCGCCAGGTTCCCGTTACATGGACTGTGGAAAAAGTTTAGCGTATCCACATATTCGAATCGAGAACTTATTGCGAGCTTGGCACTTTATCCACTGCGCCACAGAGGTGATTGTTGATTCTTGATCCTAAATCTTTTTGTTTATTTTTTCTACGGCTACTAAGATTTATGCTCATTATCTGCGTGTCATGGATTAGTAAATCTAGAGCATAGTGAAAGTATTTTAATTTCGCATGAGTTTCATATCGCGCGAGTCGATACAATCTGTATATGCTTTTAGTAAATTATGGAGGCGACTGAAATGGCGTCATAACAACTGCAACGACAGTTAAATAATATTATCTGTTTTACTATGGCACTGCCTGCTCAATTATTGATTTAAATCTCGATCATTTTTATAAATTTGCAGTTTTTTGTCGCAACTGTTCGATCAATCGTGACCAACCCAAACTTATATGAAAGGTCTCATGAAGCTATATAATTTTTGTGAAGACAACAACGGCTTTGGCGTTGAAGGAAAGTCGGAAAATTAGTAAATGCCGAATATGTCACGCTAAATCGATGTAGCATCATAAGTGGAGAACAATAGAACCTATCAGTATGATTTTTCCGCCAGTTTGTGTGGAACGTTAATGCAGAGCTTTTGACCGAGATCGATCGCTTTTTTATTTGTAGGTATTTGTCCATTTGTATTTGCGTTACCACTCATAGACATTAAACTGTCGCACAACTATACTGTCAGAGTGGTGTAGTGGTACCCTCGTGGACTGCCTAACCTGTGGTCGCGAGTTCGATTCTCGATCCGGGCAAATTTTGTATGAAAATTTCTGTCCCTTCTCACCTTTAAATCTGCAATGCAACTATTGGTGCTTTCTGCCCGATTCGCACTCCATGCTAACGATATTGATAAATCGCCAACTCGATGTTAAACCAATTTTCTCCATTTAGGTATCGCAATAATTAGTTCCAGTTTCTTTGCAACAGAAGTCTCCGTACAGCATTACACAAGATAAACGATGATACAAAATATAAAAATTTTCCGTCAATGATTGAGTAATAATTCATCTAATGACAAAAATTAAATAAGTATTGAACAATTAGCACCTACTACGTAAATGTTCTATTAAAATTTAAAAACCATAAATGCTAGAATAATAAAATGTTTTTTTCCCGCTGTTGATCATGTAAGTTAGTGATACAGCCTTAGTAACAAAACGTGTACTAAGTTGGTGATTATATTTGTTTGCTGCTTTTTCTTGACAACGGAACTTCCTAGGATAATAAAATTAGTTTTGTTTATAATTGCAAGTGTTTATGTGACATGTGACACTCACAGGTAATACGACTCACGAAAATTAATCCTAGTGACTAACCAAACGATTTTTTCAAAAATCTAGGAGAATTTCGATAATTAGCGGGAAAAATCTAATAAGATAACTCGGAATGTATCGCCTATTAACATTTTCGGCAGGCAACAAGCCGCGGCTTCGCCTTGGCTTGTACTTGCCTACCTTAAATGTTAATAGGCCCTTACATTCCTTGTTACAGCTATTACAACACTTGCATCTTACAAATAATTATAATGGAAATTATGTACACAGGTCTTTCTAACTCTTGTAGGATTTTCATGTGCACTCGATTATTTTTAGCCGAACCTCTCGCATACAATACTTAAAATGTGTAACCTCGTTTTTGTGAGATCTATTTTCTTAGAACTAAATATCAAAACTAAACACAAATATAATTATAAAGGTGAACACAGCCCTTTGGGATAATTTTGTTTTGTTTGTCATTTCAGTTTTTTTTTGTTACTAGGATATCGTTTTTGCAGCATAATAACAAAATATGTATAAGTAAAGCTATTAAATCTAACAATAAAATTTAAAAAATCTGTTTAATGCTCAATGCTGCCGTATCGCTAAATTAAAAATAAGTTGATGTCAATCTGCTTTTGTTGCAGGTGTGAACGTGTTTGATTTCTGTTGGCTCACACGTCATTAACAGGAACTGTGACGTTTAAATAAACATAAAATGAACATCAAACAGGAAACAATAGATAGTAAATCTTGTAGTTCAACAGGAACAGTATCGTGGACATCCCAGAACAGGAACAATAATAAAAATTTTGATGCAAAGCTATTCATCGAAGAAGAAAACATCGAAAGTAATAATTTAGTTACAAATATAAGGACACATACAGGAGAAACGCCTTATATTTGCTCGGTTTGTAATTTCAAAACCACACAAAAAAGTAATTTAATTATACATGTGAAGACACATACAAGAGAAAAGTCTTACAGTTGCTCTGTTTGTGAATACACAGCAATACAAAAATATAATTTAGTTGTGCATATGCGAACACATACAGGAGAAAAACCTCATATTTGCTCTGTTTGTGATTTCAAAACCACACGAAAAAGTGATTTAGTTAGACATGTGAGGTCACACACAGGTGAAAAGCCGTTTATTTGTTCTGTTTGTGATTTCAAAACCACACTAAAATATAATTTAGGTAGACATATCAGGACACATACAGGAGAAACACCTTTTATTTGCTTTGTTTGTGATTTCAAAACCACACAAAAAAGTACTTTAGCTAGACATATAAGGACACATACAGGAGAAACACCTTTTATTTGCTTTGTTTGTGATTTCAAAACCACACGGAAATGTAATTTAGTTAAACATATGAGAACACATACTGGAGAAACGCCTAATAGCTGCTCCGTTTGTGATTTTAAATCCACACAAAAATGTCATTTAATTATACATGTGAAGACACATACGGGAGAAAAGTCTTACGGCTGCTCTGTTTGTGAATACACAGCAGTACGAAAATATAATTTAGTTGTGCATATGCGAACACATACAGGAGAAACACCTTTTATTTGCTCTGTTTGTGATTTCAAAACCACACGAAAAAGTAATTTAGTTAAACATATCAGAACACATACTGGTGAAATGCCTTACAGCTGCTCTGTGTGTGATTTCAAAACCACACAAAAAAGTGCTTTAGTTGTACATATGAGGACACATACAGGAGAAACACCTTACAGCTGCTCGGTTTGTGATTTCAAAACCACATATAGAAGTAGTTTAGTTAGACATATAAGGACTCATACAGAAGGAAAAATTTACATTTGTTCTATTTGTGAATTCAAAGCAGCACATGAAAACGATTTAGTTAAGCATATGAGGACTCATACAGGTGAGAAACCATATATTTGAACTGTATGACTTAAAAACCACACAGAAAAGAACTTCAGTTACATACGAGGACAGATACCTGTTTAAGTAAATTTAACAGGAGATGATTTAGTTTGGATGTGAGATCTGATATGGACGTCCTGTCTTTTGATGGCCACACCTTAAAGGCACCTTGAGAAGGTCTTTTTTAAGTCGAAAATGTCTCATGAATATATGTTCTAAACATTGCTACGAAGTTACAAGCGTTTTGCAGTTTTTACAAGTACTACTCTTATAAATCGTTTATTTCTTGGACTTATATCAAATCAATTACAACAATTCTAAGAAAGTGGGAGATTATGCAAAACACAAAGCAATTGGCAGGAACAAAAATAGGATTAAGCGATGACCTCGACAAGAAGACAAGAGAAAGGAAGAAACAACTAATCCCATACATGATGGATGCTAGGAGAAATGGACTACGAGCAGTGATTAGGAAGAATAAGCTACTGATAAATGGAAAAGAATGGACTTTAGAAGACATTGAAAAAGAAACTAAGAAAACAAAGAAATCCATACCGAACAAGGAAACAGAGGATCCAAAGAAAAGAAGCAGGTCCACAGATGAAGAAGAACCAAGTCCCTCCAGGGGAGCAATACCTAAAAAGAAAAACTGGGCACAAACCATTTTAGTGCCTTTCAATAAAGAAAGTAAAGTCCCAGAAGAGGAAGATTTAAACATAACACCTGGGAACATTACGAGGACTGGTAGACACCAACAAACTCCAAAAAACTACTAAAAGAAATAAAAGGCTGGACTGAACCAAAGATGATGGAAAGCAATGATAGAGGACATGCAAAAAGGAAAATAAATATAAGAGGGAGGAAACACAGAAATGAAGAAGGAAAAAATCTAAAAAACGAAGAAGGAAAAGATATAAAAAAAGAAACACACAATGCAACCACAATAACTAATAAAGAACAAGAAATCATGGAAGAATTAGTAAATAGTATTAATCCTAAAATAAACAAAAGAAAAGTTACAGAAATGCTCGGAGCAGAAAATATTCCAAAAATTAAAGTTAATAAACCTGAAAGACCAATTATAGAAAAAATTAAAAGTTTAAAAATTTATAAAAAACAAAAAGAAATCCGGCAAAGAAGCACGGACCATGGAAGAGAATTGATAAATAAAACTAATAAAACCAAGAAAACAATAAACCGAAAGAAAGTAAGACAAAAAAAATAACATAGTAAGAATAGCAACCTGGAATGTCAGGACGCTACTCATACCTGGAAAAATGCAAGAAATAATCAATGAGATAAAACGGTACAAGATAGATGTAGCAGGCTTACAAGAAATAAGATGGAGTGGGAGCGGGGAAATAAAAAAGAAAGAATATACATTTATATACTCGGGTGAAAAAAAAACAGGGTAATAATGGAGTAGGGTTCATAATAACGAATAAACTATTAGAAAACATTATAAACTTTGAACCTATTAATGGCAGAATGGCATATCTACGCCTTAGAGAAAAAAATAAAAACACGTCTATAATAAATATATACGCCCCAACAGAAGTAGCAGAGGAAAGGGACAAACAAGAATTCTATGACACACTAGAAAAGTTTTGCGAGCAGATCCCCCGGAATGATAGGTTAATTATTATTGGAGACTTTAACGCCCAAGTGGGAAAAGAAAGTTACAACGAATTAGTCGCAGGCAAGCACACTTTACACGAAAAAACCAACAACAATGGAAGTAAACTATGTAATCTAGCTGCAGCTTTGAATATGGAAATATCAAGCACAAAATTTAACCACAAAAGAATCCACAAAGAGACATGGAGAAGGCCAGGAACAACCGAGGGAAACCAGATAGACCACATAATGATATCCAAAAACACAGCAAACACAGTCCATGACGTTAGATCATACAGAGGGGCAAATGCGGATAGCGACCACTTTGTAGTAATAGCAAAAATTAAACAAATAATGTACAGCAGTAATCAAAAACACAAAATAGTGAAACAGTGGGATCGAACAAAACTAAACAATCAAGAAATAAAAACAAGATACAAAGAAGAATTAAAGCAAGAACTAAAACAAAATAGCAAAAGCAAGAATATAGAAGAAGAATGGGAAAACATAAAGCATTGTGTGATAAAAACAGGAAAAAAAGTAATCGGCTTTAAAGAAAAGGACAAGCCCAAAGAATGGTTCGACAACGAATGTGACAAAATAATTAAAAAGAAAAGAGAAGCTAGAGCAAGAATGCTAGCAACAAACAATGAACAAGAGGAGAGAATCTACAAGGACCTCAAAAAAGAAGTAATAAAAATGTGTAAAAGAAAAAAAATCAATGGATTAACGACAAAATGGAGGAAATAGAAAATAATTACAAAATACATAACACAAAAATGTTCTTTCAAAAGATTAAGGAGGAAAAAAGAAAACGAAAAATGTGTAGAAGAGGAATAAGAAATAAGAAGGGAAAATAGAGCATAACACGGCGAAAATAAAAGAAATATGGAAACAGTTTTACGAAAACTTACTAAATGAAGACGACAGCACTAAAATAGAGACCGCAGAAGATACAGCAAATCAAGATGAAACAGAATCACCAAGTCCAACATACGAAGAGGTGATCAACGCAATAAACAAAGCAAAGAACGGGAAGGCAACAGGCACAGACCAAATATGCTCAGAAATGTTAAAGTTGGGTGGAGAAGAACTACATAAAAGAATATATAATCTAATCAAGGAGATCTGGAGAACAGAAAAGATGCCTAAAGAATGGGAAAAAGCAATGATAGTTCCATTGCCTAAGAAAGGTGATTTAAAAGACTGCTCTAACCACAGAGGAATAGCCCTACTAAATGTGGCTTACAAGATACTCTCCAGTATTATACAAGGAAGGATAGCACAATATAGTGAATCGGAAATAGGAGAATACCAATATGGCTTTCGTTCAGGACGATCCACCACAGATGCCTTATTCATAGTAAAACAAATATTAGAAAAGTGCTACGAGTATGGAATCGAACTATTACTTTTATTCGTAGATTTTAAACAAGCTTTCGATAAGGTAAATAGGAAGAAACTAATAAGAGAACTAGAAAGCACAGAAATACCAACCAAACTAGTTAACCTTATCAGGATGACGTTAGCAAACACCAAAGCAATAGTCAAAATAAAAGAAGGCACAACAGATGAATTCTCAACTAATACTGGAGTACGCCAAGGAGACACATTATCAGCAACGCTTTTTAACTACGCACTGGAAAAAATCATAAAGAAAACCGACAGAGAAGGAACAATAATAAACAAAGAGGTACAAATCATAGCATATGCTGATATCCTGATAATTTCAAGAACACACGCAGGATTAGTTAAAACTTTTCAAAAATTAAACCAAGAAGCGAAAGACATAGGTTTGCAAATAAATGAAAACAAAACAAAACTCATGAGACTAAGAAGAAAAGAAAACCAAATGCAAGACATAAAAATAGATGAATATAATTTTGAAGAAGTGAGAACCTTAAAATACCTAGGACTACAAATAAGCAACAAAGATGAAAGCGATCCAAATATAAAGGAGAGACTACTAGCGGGAAATAAAGCGTACTACAGTAACCTGAAAATACTACAAAGCAAAAAACTCAGCAAACAAACTAAATTCAGACTATACAAAACAGTAATGAGACCGATAATTACGTACGCTGCCGAAGTAACCCGATTAACAAAGAAAGAAGAAGAACAACTGCGAATTTTCGAAAGAAAAATATTAAGAAAAATATCCGGCCCCAAGAAATATGACAATGGAGACATGCGCCCGAAAATGAACCATGAACTCAGAGAAGAATTTGGAGAAGACATAGTGAAGTATATTAAAGCGCAAAGATTAAAATGGATAGGACACGTATTGAGAAGCGACAGCGGGCAAACAATTAAAAGAATTATGGAATGGGAACCAACCGGAAATAGACCACGAGGAAGACCGAGAGAGAGATGGATACACGAGGTAGAAAGGGATCTAAAAGAAATGGGAGTTGTGAATTGGAAAAGAAAAGCAATGGACAGGAAAAAATGGAAGGAAATAGTTAACGAAGTAAAAACACACCCCACGCTGTAGAAGATCGGGCTAGAGGACTAATCCACCTCAGAAAAGGATTTAAAGCTCCAGAAGGAGCGGCCAAATTCCGAGAGGAATAGAAAGGCCTATATATATATATATATATCAAATCAAGGCTGTCAATGAAAATGATATTGTGTAAATGCAGAAATTTTGTCATGAATTGTTTCAAAATTGCTTCTTTGTTGTTAACTAATAAATTCTAATTAATAAAATTTTTAACCTCTAATTTATTTCGTTTAATTTGCCACACACTGTATGAGAAAAACGAGAGTCCGGGCCTGGCAAATAAATAGTGAGCTAGCTTGTGACAAACGCTCTCAAAATTTAATTAATTTAAATAGTATTAGTGACGAACAAATTAGAACGGCAACAAGAAAGGTTTAGGGAAGGAGATAAGAGACTAAAGACACAACAATAAGAAAGGTAGGATTAGTAATTAAGGAATAAAATAGGATGTCTTACAACTTAGAGGGAGCAACCTTCGAGCGGACGACCGGGGCTGACCTCTTTTCGCGGCGAGAGATAAATAACAGCTGGCCCCGATAAACCCCCTCCAATTCCAACGACCCCGGCCACATTCATCAACAAATACAGGCCCGTACTCAGCAAATTTACAAGCGCACATACGCGTCAAGTAACGAGTCAAATTCCAAAACTAAAGAACCCACAAAAATGGAAAAAATCTTGGAAGACATAAACACGAAACTAAACGCAATAGAAAGTGTAGAAGCGAAACTGTACACAATACATAGCGATCTAAAAGAAATAAAAATTGAAAATAGCCAACTAAAAATAGAAAACCACCAATTAAAGACAAAAATGGAACAACAGCGAGTGAAAATAGAGATGTTAGAAAGAGAAATAAAAAAAGAACGATCATGCACGGAGTTGTAGAGGAACCAAAAGAAAGCGACCTCCAACTAAAAGAAAAAGTGAGAGTATTCCTAAGTGACATGGACTTATCATTGTTCATGGAAAACGAAGTAATAGAGATCAGCAGAAGCGGGAAACAGCAGGAAAACATCAGAGTTGGCCCAATCTTAATCGAATTAAAAACCTGGGCAAGGAAGCTAGAAATTCTAAAAAGCATCCAAGAAGCTAAAAGGGACGAAAATATTCACAGAGGAAGAGTACCTATCCTAGAGAAATGCAAGAAAAAAACAAAAATATTAAAGAATTACATGAAAGAAGTGAGGAACAAAGGACACCTTTTTGTTATGAGGAAAGAAAAACTAATAATAACTGGAGATGAATTTTCACTGGATCAACTAAAGGTCATAGAATTGACAGAACGGCAAGCAGAAACAACAAACCGTAGCCAGAATCCAACAACAGGAACACAAGCACCAAAAAAGGCGGAAAACGTGCAGATGGAAGTAGATCAGGATAAGAAAAAAGGAAGAACGACTAGTGAAAGATTCCCAGAAATCCAAAACCAAGGCCCAAACGACATAGACGACCCGTTGAGAGAAAAGCTCATGCGGATCACTCAAACAAAAAGGCCAAAATACTAATGGCTCGTAACATAAAATGGAAAATGGCAACGACAAAGGCAAATAAAAAGGACAACGATCATAAAGGCAACACACACACTAACAAAATAAATAATCCAAGTACTATATAACTATAAATCACCTATGAAAAGTAGGAAGAAAAGAAAAAGAAGAAGTACAAAAGAAACAATTCTAGATACAAGAAATAATACCTTTATAGGCTGCTGGAATGTAAGAACAATGACAGAAATAACAAAAACATACCAAATGGCAAGCGAAATGGAAAAACACAACATTAGTATATTAGGTATAAGTGAGACAAGAGGGAACGGAATAGGGCAACGTCGATTAAAAGGTGACACCTCCATATTTTACTCCGGATATGAAGATGAACAGGCGAACAAAGAACCAGGAGTGGCAATAATGCTAAATAAGACATCAACGAAAGCGCTGTTAGAATGGGAGGGTATATCAGAAAGAATTATATGGGCAAGGCTCAGAGCAAAATTTAGAAACATAATTATCATTAACGTATACGCCCCAAGGAATCAACAAGATGAGATTAAAAATGGGTTCTACGACCAACTATATCCCCTCACAAGAAGACTAAAAATAAAATACAAACGAGATGTTACAATCCTGATGGGAGACCTAAACGCAAAGATTGGAAGTGACAGTAAGGGGAAAGAAAATGCAATGGGGAGACATGGGATAGGTGAGGAAAATGACAATGGCACAAGATTAATTGAATTCTCTGCCCTGGACAACTTTATGATAGGGGGAACATTGTTCCAACATAAAGATATTGACAAAGTAACTTGGACCTCACCAGATAGAACAACTCACAATCAAATAGACTACATCCTTCTAGAAAAGAAATGGAGAAACTCCCTAAAAGATGTAAAAGCTATGAGAGGGGCGAACTGCGCATCCGATCATACATTAGGACGAGCAAAAATCAAAATTAGTATAAAAGCCAAATATAAACCAAATTTAAAAGGAAGGAAATCTAACATAAACAAATTGGAAAATCCAGAAATAAAAGAGACGTTCAAAGAAGTATTAGAAAGGAAATCAAACATCACAGCAGACTTATCGACACTGCATATCGAAAGGAACTGGGAGCTTTTCAAAAACACATCTGAAACTGCAGCGGAAATGATAGGCTACAGAGAAAGAAGCGACAAAACATGGATATCAACGGAGGCAAATACGATAATAGAAAGAAGGAAATCAATAAAAGCAAAGCTCCTAGCAGAAAGGAACCAAGATCAAATAAAAATATGGCAAGAAATTACGCAAAAGAAAACAAAGAAGTAAAAAAAGCGTCAGACAGATAAAAGGAACTTTATACACAGAATGGCTGATATGCGGAAGAGGCTGCTAGAAAACATGACTTGAGAACATTGCACAAGATAATAGAAAACCTAGTGGGATCAAATAGAGTATTACCAACCAAACTAAAGGATAAAAACGGGGAAACACTTTCTACACAGGAAGCAATTAAGACTCGATGGGTGGAACACTTTGCTGAAATGTACAAGCTAAACACTAAACTGAATAAAGAAATAGAGGAAATGAGAGATCCACACGAAACATTAAATATACCGATAGAAGAAATCTCAAAAACAGAAATACGGGACGCAATACAACGCCTGAAGAATAAAGCAGCAGGAGTAGATGGAATCCAATCAGACCTATTAAAGGCCCACTTAAACTACTCAACAGAAATGCTCCACATACTACTAAATAAGATATGGATACAAGAGGAAATACCAAGAGAGTGGACAGAGGGCATAATAATTAAAATACCAAAAAACAAGGAAATCGAACGGTCTTCGAGAACTGGAGACCAATCACTCTACTCAGCATAAGCAGTAAAATAATGACAATAATAATCCTAGAAAGGCTAAGGGACCCTATCAACACTAAGTTAAGACAAAACCAAGCAGGGTTTAGACCTAACAGAGCCTGCATCGATCATATAACCACGCTAAGAATCATAACAGAACAAACAGCTGAAGTAGAGGAAGATATTCTCATCACTTCTATCGACTTTCAAGAGGCCTTCGATTCAATCGACAGGGAAATAATGTGGAAGATATTGAAGCAATATGGCATCCCAGATAAATACATAACAATAATTAAATTATTCTATAACAACTCCCCTGCATACATACAACACGAAGGGCAACTTACTCAAAAAATCGAAATACCAAGAGGAGTGAGGCAAGGCTACATCCTTTCTCCTCTTCTATTCATAATAGTGATCGATTGGACAATGAGAAAAACTGAAGACAAAAAAAGGCATACACTGGAATGTGTTCAACAACTTATAGGATTTGGAATTTGCTGACGACGTTCGCCTGATGACAACAAACAAAAAACACATGCAAGAGAAAATGACCACATTAAATAACAACGCCAGAAAAGCAGGCTTACAAATAAATATAAATAAAACCAAATTATTACCAAAAAACCAAACTAAAGACACAGAAGTACAAATAGAGGGAAAAGAAATTGAGGGAGTGGAAGGATTTTGCTATCTAGGAAGCATAGTAAACATTAAAGGCGGCACAGAGAGAGACATAGAAAAGCGTATAGGATTAGCACAAAACACGTTCAATACACTATATAAAATTTGGAAGTCAAACAACATCAGCAGGAAAACAAAACTCCGACTCTTCCGCAGTAATGTAAAAAGCATACTACTATATGCTGCAGAGACCTGGAAAGAAAAACGCAATACAAAAAACTACAGGCATTCATAAATAAATGCCTTAGAATCACATGTGGAATTTTTTGGCCGGAAGTAATTAGCAACGAAGATTTATGGAAGGTGACGGACGAAGAAAGAATAGAAGTGACAATAAAGAAACGCAAATGGAAATGGATCGGCCACACTTTCAGGAAACAAACATGAAATATAACAAGACAAGCGCTGGAATATAACAGGACAGGGAAAATAAAAAGGGGCAGACCAAATAACACATGGAGAAGAACAATCATGGAAGAATTGAAACAAACTAGACTAAGCTGGAATGAAGAAAAAAGAAAGGCAAGGGATAGAGAACAATGGAAGATATTAATAAACAGAATTACGACAGCCGGACAGACCCAAGATAGTGCGTGAGACTAGTATCCTCAGCACATCATATATACATGCTAGTGGATCGCCCCCATGGGCGCCCTTTGCCCAAATATGGAGCTACATGATGAGATGAGAAAAATCCCATAGTTGCTGTGTTTGTGTATAAAACTCCATGCAGAAAAATCATATATCTACACGAGGTATTTCATAGAAAAAAATGTAATAATTTGTAAATCTAAGACTATAAGTAGTAATACGCAAAATCTTGTTTAGCAAATAATATTATTTTATTATTTGTGAATACAAAGCAGTACAGAAAAGTGTTCTAAATAAGTAGGTAAACTAGTACTCCTACAATAACTTTCAAGTCTAGAGAATTAAGCTATGCAATATCTTTTAAAACATGCAAGGAATTAACAGCAAAATGCCGCAATTGCAACTGTTTAACACGTAAACTGTCAATTCAACTTTTTATACAACAAACGTGTAACGTACTTTTATACAGATTGTCCTGCAACTCCCACGCATGAAAACTCTAAAATTATCAACAGTGTATTAATAACTAGCTGTTGCCCGCGATTTCGTTCGCGTGGTCTTCAATTTAATGCGATATGTCGCTGTTTGTATTTGATTCAATTTAATTGTGTCAAGCGTGCACACTCATACACCGAAAACACACAACTGTTGCTAAACTAAACTTCAGCCAAGTTAGGAAGGCGAGCCAAGTAAACAAACACTGAAAATCACGTGATAGAAAGGTGTTCTGTGGTTGGCCATTTCGAAGAGAAAGTCGAATACCGCGTATGCGAGCCTTTACACTAGAGGAAAAATAAGCGTTGTTTTTTTGTACGGTAATTTCTTTTACAGCAACATACAACGGACGTTTACGTAAAATGCGCACCGTGTAAAACTGGTTTAGGCTGCACAGAACACTGTCAGAATCTTTGTTTACATAGCTCGCCTTCGTAACCTGGCTCAGGTTTATATGAAATACATTCATTTGTTGAATCGACTGGCGCGCCACCTATTATAAAATGGTTGTAGTAATTCAGAAACCTTCGCGGTCGTGCCCACAACTTACCAAAGTTTCATCGCAATCGGATGAATGGTATAGGAACGCTTACGGGACAAACAAAGAAACATTCTTGTGCTTTTTAATATGCAACCTTTCAAAAATTAAGATGATAGCGTCTGAGACTTTTTCAGGGGTTTGGGTTCAATTATCTAGTTAATTTGTTCTGAAAAAATGATTTTCAAGTATTTTTCAACTATTCATTCAAATTGAAAGTCACTTCTAATGTCAGCCAAATGTCAACAGTAAATCTCAAATCTCAATGACAAATGCCCAATTCTAAGAATTGTACATTATAACTTTATATTAGGGATGGGCGCGTGACGTGAAAACAGTCGTGTCACGTCGTGTCACGGCGTGTCACGTCGTGAACGTGACTAATATTTGAAAATCGTGACGTGAACGTGAGTGAAAATTTCCATGGCGTGATTCACGTTTCACGTTAATTTCACGTTAAATATTTAGTAACGAATAAAAAACTGCAGGGTGCAGCAACTTTTAAACGTAATTAAATCACGAATTGTTACATTTTTGGACCCTAATTATAAATCCTTAAAGTTCATACCTTAACATAAAAGAGAAGATATTCGTTGGACTGTAAAGGAAATCCTAGAGCAAATCCAAATATACGAAAATGCAAATAAAACTATAGATGATAATAATGATATACATAGCAAACGACTCAAAACTGGTACTATGAGCATCACATTCTTATTTTTCTACACTTAGAGATAGCTCTGACGATGACACATCTAGTGATGATGATGTCGAAGCAGAACTAAATTATTATGTTTAATTAAAATGCGGAAATGTAGATGACATTTTAGGATTTTGGAAAAACAGTGTAAATATACCACTGTTAAAAAAATTAGCTCGAGAATTTTTAAACATACCGGCAAGTTCGGCTACAAGCGAAAGAGTAGTTGCTACAGCTAGGCGAATTTTAGAAGAGCGCAGAACTCGACCTAAAGCTGAAAATGTTGATTACATATTATTTTTAAATCAAAATTTTAATGTTTTGTTTTGTATACTCGGCTTAACGCTGAATATGTTAATTACGTTTTATTATTAAACCAAAAATGTATTGTGTAGATGTGTAGATGAACCTGTTTTTGGAAAAGGAATGTTTTGTTTTGTATACTCGATTCAACGGTGAAAATGTTGATTACGTTTTATTTTTAAACCAATTTATTGTGTACATGTGTAGATGAAATTATTATTCTAATAAAAGTAATGTTTTGTTTTGTATACTCGCCTTAACGCTGAAAATGTTGATCCTTCTACATAAAAGTACTTTTAAACCTACGAATTAAAAGTGTTGCCTAGCAACATATACATTCTGTACTCATACCAATAAGGGAAACGTCAATTTCAATGACAGCTTTTGGTATTAAAATTAATGTCTTTGAAGACAGCTGCAAGAAATTTATTTGCGAGAAATCAGTATTTATTCTTTGTCGTAAGTTATTGTAGTCAATTTTCATTTTTTTTCTTTTTATGTCAACTATTCTGATTGCAACATACCACGTAAATTATGTCACGTGCAGAAACATATTTTTAGTTCTCTTTACGGTTTTTTTCATTGGTTTTAAATTTGAACATTCTGTTCTATCTGAATTTAAATTTTAAAATAAAAGCTGCGTGTCACGTCGTGAGTGGCGTGTCACGCCGTTAACGTGAGTGAACGTGAGCGTGAACGTGCGTGAACGTGAGTGTTTCAAGCAAGCGTGAAACGTGCGTGACGTGAGCGAAAACTCACTCACGCGCCCATCTCTACTTTATATAATACGGTAAGTTATTGTTTCTTAATTAATTGCACCTTTTAAAATGTCTTTATTTGCTTTATAGTTGGTATGTTCCAAACCTTGTATATTCCACTTCAAAAATGTTCAAGACTGTAATCGACCCCTTTATGCAGCTTCTTGCAATGCATCTGTCACGAACAAATCACCAGTGTCACGCCTCGTCCAATACCACGAAACCAAAAATCCCTTCTGGAATGAACCCTCTCTAAACAGATCTCTGCAATGCAGCACTTACGTATGGATCAAGGATCACCAGTGTCAAGCTTCGTCCAATACTCCAAAACTCAAAATCCTTGACAGCAAACAGCCGACAGAACAAACCAGATCTGCTCCTGCCGCTGCTACTGCCTTCCGGAATGTATCCTCTCGCTTCACTGACACTGCTATGGTCTTTCTACTCAGCGACACTAAAAAGTTTGATGTAAACACCTTTTTTATTTATGTTAATTGTCAAATGTATTCTTCTCAATAAAACTGTTCCAATTTATTCTTCAATTATTCACTTGTAAAAAACAATCTTTGTATCCATTAAGTTTTACCACTGTGCCAATTATTTTCTGTAATTAAATTCTTCGCTTCTCTTACTTGCTTCTTAATATTTCATTTTTTATATACACCACGTAGATTTAGATTACCCTTCTTAAATAAATCAAAACATTTTACATTAAAAGACGGTTAAATTCGATATTTTTTAATTAAATCAAAACGATTTTCTTTGCATGTTTTTCAAATTGTTATTTCTAATAATGGAAACAAACTTCCTAACTACCATATTTCCATTCTCTATACCTCCTATATTCTATTCCTATTTGATATCTACCTACGTTAATTATATCCTTATCAGAATTTTGCATTTGTCATTACTTATACTAACGTCTCTTAAATATTCGTTTTATATTCAAACCACCTGTAAACGTTCAATAGCTATCATTTCAATACTAATTTGCTTTAACTCCAATTTATTCATGAAACTTTTATAAACATCATCGGCCTTTTTTAATAGGTTAATGTGGATTGTACTAACATCCCAATTTCTTTTATATATTTTAATTTTATGTACGACCAACCTATGGTGTATCATATCAATATATATAGGTTATTTCTACAGTGACTAGTTTCCTCGTATGAAGCATTAAAAGAAAATTAAATTTGACAACACTGTTAGGCTAGAGTCCCTGTATATTAGTTAGATAAGAGTAGGGACAACAGTGTGATCCATTCTGATTGGTTGGATCAATTTTTCCAAAGAACAGTTGATTGATGCTGGATCAGTCATCGAAGCCGCAAAAATTCTAATTTTTGACAGTTCTATATCTGAAAATCAACATGACAGGTTGTAGTGCAATAGGGTGTAAACATCGCTCAGAAGATGTTTATATCCTTAAATCTAACCTTAAACGTGCTCATCAACGATCATTTCGGCTAAGAAATATGAATCGTAAAATTTTAAGCCGTGGCAGACTGTGAAATGCACTTTTCAGACGATCAATGGCAAACTAATTATTATTTTTGATAATATAAGGGTATTTATTATATTACAAATAATTTACGAGAGAAAAGTTGAGCCCTCGAGGCCGTTAGGCTGGGAAGGATACGCGCGAGCCGCCATCTTGGATTAAAGATGCTACAAACTGCTATTTTCTAAATAACAAAGTTAAAGAAGACAAGTTTCTTGACGTTTTTAATTCTTTTTACAATAAAGGAAGTATTGGATTCATCTCAAAAATTAGAAATTGAGTTTTCAACAGATCTTCACGTTTTAGAGTCCCCTGAACCCAAAAAACATATTTTTTTTCATTGGTCTGTGTGTCTGCCTGTGAACAGAATATCTCAAAAACGAAAAGAGGTATGGCGTTGACACTTCATATATAAGTTTTGTGTACTATGTAGATGCGACAGCAAGCTTTTGAAAATCGCATAATCGGAAGTAGGTATTTACTCTTGTGATTTTTCAGTTTTTTTCGATTGTTTCAAAAACGGCTCTGACGATTTTTTCAAACTTCACATTTTTATTACATTTTTAATGTGTATTGATGTGAGATAGGCGATTTTCCAGTTGAATACTTCTAAAATGGGTTTCTTTTGGTTTTTTTTTATTTTTTTTTACTAACTCCTATTTTAAATAGAACACCCGGTATATTATTACATTTTTTAATTCAGCTCAAAATTCTAGAGAAAATTTGCCTTTTCAACTAACCCTCTATTTTGTACCGTTTTTGTACAATTTGTAATTTTTGAAAATTTTTGACATGCTTAAAAATTAAAAATCAAATTTTTGGCTAATTATAAGATCACTATAAAAGGAAGTTGTGTGCGTGTATCACACCAAATTTTTTATACAGGGTCCGGCAGAAGGACCGACCCTATTTAAATGGTTAATAACCGTTTAAAATTTTTAAATATTTTAAATTTTTTTGAAAAATGTAAAGTAACAACTTGCCAATTTTAGTTACAATATAATTTAATTATTAAAAATATTAGCACTTGCTCCAAATTAATTTGGTTATTATTCAGTAGTTGAAGGAATTGTTCACAAAACGTAACCCGAACTTCTAAATCTTGTAGTAGTAATTGGTGCACGACTTGACCTTTGTAAGGATGCAATTTTAAATCCCTTAAAATACGGCGAAAAGTTCTGTCTGATAGGCCCAACTTGATGAATTTAATCAAATTAAGGATTGGGTTAATCTGTATTAGTGTGAGACCATTCACAGTTGGGCACCAAATTAACTGTGCTCTACTCAGATCCACAGACCTAAGAGATAGAGTAACAAGGTCAACACATCAGCATGACACACACTTCACACAATGGTTGCTGTGCAAGCACAAAAGGCGCGCTCCAACTTTGTATCCCGAATCCGGGGCAAGTTGAGCATTGTACCCCCAGATGCAAGCATATAAAGCACCAGCCTCTACACCGCAAGGTAAAACGAGGTTAACGATAATACATACTGTACTATTTAAATTTTAATTCATATTTTGCACAATGCAGCAGATTATCAAAATAAATGTTTATTTTTCGAATGCATTTTCAAAATTTTCTTTTACAAATCTTCTTTAAATATATGGTTCAAAAGCATGTCCGAAATTGTCTTATTTTATATTATCTGTTTTTGTTGTTCGTTGTGTTTCAAAATATTCAGTACTTTGCCAAATGACACCCATAAAACATGTATCGGGAAAACTCCAGTATAGCCCACTGGTACAATTTGACATTTACGGAATATGCGCATAAAAGAACTTTTATGCCAGTCGTGAAACTGGATTTTAAGCTATGGGAAAGAGAAATACTCATTGGGAAATTCAAATTCAATATTATTGTCGACGACTGCTTTTTTACGGTCATACACAGGCATTTTTGTACCAAGTTTACATAAATCTTAAACTGCAGCTAACCTAAATTCGCACCTTGACAGCAGCCAAGATTGGGTCCGACATGAGATTTTCGTGAATTTAGATATTAATAAAGCATCTTAATTTACTGAGAAGATTTCTACAAATTATGCTATATGATTTGTGTTTTGGATTTGAATTTTCCAATTTCCATTAATTGTAATAAATTAATGAAAACACCTTATGACTCATATTTCTTCAACATTTAAACCCCTTTGTGGTATTTTATTGCATTTGAGAGATCAGTCATTTTGAATAACAATCTTTCACTTCAGCAAAGGAATTGTCAAATTTTATTTCGACTTTAGTAATTTTCTGTTACCAAATGTCGCTTACACCGTTAAAAAATTCTATTCTTTTTATTACATCACCATGGTTTTCCGCAAAAGCTTATTTTACCATTGGAGAAAAAAGTACCGGCCGACAATTGTAATAGAGAGTGGATGTTTAGGTTGTAAAACACTTAAAATATGTGCTTATTTTAGGTTAGAAATATCTACATTTAGGTTGCAAAAATGCCAAAATAGGTGCCGATTTTAGGATAAAAAGTTAATATATTTTTTTAAATAATTTAGAATCAAGTAAAGTAAGTAGATCTGTCATAAAAATAAAAAACAATGTATAACATAAACAACCCCAATGTATAATTTAAAAAACAAGTTATTTATAATATAAAATAAAATAAAAAAATACAGGCTGATTCATAACTGGTTGAACAAAATGAACAGGCGTTTACAGCATCATGTTCTGGTTAAAAAATGCGAAATAAAATTTTTGCCGATCGGGTTTTGTTTCCGAGTTATTAGACCTCAACGTTTCGGGTTGCAATTTTAATTTTTAACTTTAATAATACCAGGCCATGATTTATGTGACATAAAAAGTTGAAGTTGACATTTAATACAAATATAGTACTCTTTGGTTATAGTCAAACTCAACATCATGTTCAACTCTCACCACAAAGTAAATTCTTAATTGCACTTAAGAAAGGGTAGCCGGGATTTTGATTTAATACAGAATTGAGTTTCTCTAAAGCAATTTTTGCCACATTTCCAGGAGCTTTCTTTAGCTTGTCATTCGATTCGCATTTTCGATTATTTGCAAAGAGTTTGTAAGAGCTAACCCATTGTTTCCAGTTTTGTTATAGCATTGACAATATGTTCAAAATGCGATTTCATATACAGTAGATCATACTTAATATTGCATTTTTTATAAGATTCTGAATATTGCCAATGCATTTGGCGTCTTTGGGATAAAAATTAACTGCCTAAAAATAAAATAATTCAGTGACTTACGCCTAAGCACTACCAGTGGCACTCCATAATTTTACTCACACGCTGAAGACACAGGATGAAAATATAAACAGCAGTTTATTATGTTGCCTATGTATAAGTGTTGTACCAATTCTGTAAATGCAAAAAAAATTAAAATACTATTCTATATTTAAAAAAATATATAAAACTTATTTTAGGCAGGTTGTAACGCTAGCTTCCATATAAATTTGGTTAAACAAATATTAAATAATATATTCAAATTTATACATCGCCCATATAAGCGTTATCGTAAAACACGGCTTGTCAATGTCCAAGGAGATCACGAGCGTGGGGCCCAGGCTGCGCCAAAAGATACGGAAGACGCACAATGGCAAACCGCGCGCCGTTCCTCTCCCACCTAGGAATATCCAAAGACATATAAAAGCAGTTGCAGCGCTCATTTCAAGAGACTTTTTCCGAGATTTTTCCAGAGATCTCCAGAGATTCTTATTCTTAACCTGAAACCGATATCCTCTCCAGTATTACCCGGAGGATCCGTTCCGAAGCTAGTTTAATCTGGCAGGCTTCCACGAGGCGTCCAAATCACTAGTTTAATTCCCGTATAGAATTCCGAAGTTAGCTTGACCTGGTGGTTCTATAAAACGCCCACGTCGCTATCTTAAATTCCCGCATAAAATTCCGAAGTTAGCTTGACCTGGTGGCTCTACGAAGCGCCCACGTCGCTATCTTAATTTCCCGCATAAAATTACGAAGTTAGCTTCACCTGGTGGCCCCACGCGGCGCCCACGTCGCTAGTTTGATTTCCCGTATAAAACCAGCTTCGTATCAGTTTTCGTCCCATAGATAATTGACGAAACATCCGAGTTTCGACTCAAATCATACCAATTTGGTTTTCAATAACAATAGCCGAAAGTTCTAGCTGCAAACTTACGTGGATAGTCAAGTTATTATTAATTGTTCTGACTGTAGCTAGCAGCTTACCTGAAAGGCTCCCCAAGACGCAGCCTATCCCCTGCAGGAGTTGACAGCAGCACGACAACATCCTCGGAGGGAGCGTATAGTTTGAGGTTATTTCGCCGAAGGCGCCTGGCGCTCGCGATTTGAAGGTCGTCTGCCGTGCGAGGTCCGCCGCGTCACAACAATTTCCCCGAGGCCCTCCAGTAGCAATTGTAGTTGCACGTTCTAGGCTTCCAGGTGAGAAATGCAATAAATAAACTAACTTTGCTTCTGTATTTTTAGTAGGGTATAAACAAATCCAGTCAATTTGACAGCTACAAGTTCAGAGTGCCGACGCTCCCGAGTTCCGTTCCGACTTACGAAACGCAGGCGCGGCCGACGCCCGAAGTTCCAGAACAGGCGCTCCGCGAATCCGTTTCGCCCGCTATCCAGCGACGTAGATTGGGTTGCAGCGATCCCAGGGACAACGAAACCGCGTTTCTGTATAAAGTCCAGTTTATTGTAAACTACATTTTATTATCTTAATTTTCTAATAAGCATTGAGTTGGAAATTATAGCTTAATAGAATACAACTGTTAGAGATAATTCTCTGGTGTTTGTGTGTTAATCTAATATACAGGGTGTCCCAGATAAGAGCAACTACATGGGGATTTCGGAAACGGCAAGAGATACAGGGTGGCTTAAATGAGAGAAAAGTTGCGCTATTCTGAGCCCAGTCAGATGCTGTATCGAAATTAAAAATATCTACAGGGGTTTTTAAAATATCGAGCAAAAACAAAAAATTGTGGTTTTCGAAAAATTGCAATATCGTCGCCATCTTGTAAACAAATTTAATAAAATTTGGTAATTTTGTATTAGCGACTACGGCCAATCGAATGACGTTTACGAATTTTTTCTAGGCCTTCTAGATTTTTTGCAACCATAGCCAACTTTGTTATTTCTTATGGCCGCCATATTGGATTTATACGTCATTAAATAGCGCATAAAAATACCTTTTCAACCATGTATAACAGACCTATCTTTAGATGACGGAAAGTTAAATTTATTAAAAAAACAGTTTTTCACTTAGTTGGCTGTGAAACAAATGCCGCAGTTGTGTTTTCTTAAAAATGTCTTTAAAAAATAATCTTTTATTTATGATACTAAAGTTAACAACTAATACATTATTTATGATTAAACTCACAACCAAAAAAAAACCGATGACAGAGCGTTGAATTAAAATAAATTAAATTAAATGTTCGAAAATTCCACCGTTGTTATTAATGCACGTCATGCATCGATGAATTAGAGACATACATGCATCTTTAACCATTTGTCCAGGCATTTCTTCAATGGTTTGAACAACGGCTGCCTCAAGTTCTTCTACTGTATTATAAGGAGTACAATAAACTTTATCCTTTAAATATCCCCAAAGGCAAAAATCAAGTGGCGTAAGGTCCGGCGAGCGAGCAGGCCAGGCAACCGGACCTCGATTTCCTATCCAGTTATTTCCATGTTGCTGATTCAAATAGTCAGTTATGATTCTTGCATTATGTGGAGGTGCTCCGTCTTGCTGGAACCACATGTTTGCTACATCTTGAAGAGGCAAATTTTCTAAAGTTTGGTCGACGTAATTTTGTAATATTTCAAGATATCGAGGTGCAATCAAATTATTATGAAAAATGTTAAATAGTACGTGTCCGTTTATGACTCCTAGCCATACATTAAAACCCCACTTAACTTGATGACGCACCTCACGATGTAAGAACGGATTTTGATCGGCCCAGTACACGTTGTTGTGTCTGTTAAATACCCCGCAGTTTGTAAATCTGCTTTCATCAGACCACAGAACCTTAAGCGGAAATTGAGGATTTTCTTGGCATTTTTCTAAGAACCAATTGCAAAACGATATTCTCCTTTCTAAGTCACCATCTCGGAGTCCTTGACTAATATGTTCTACATATGGACGATACTTGTATTTTTTGAGAATTCTCTGAGCAGTTGATTTAGGCACTTCAACATTATTTTCGATTTGACGAAGGGAGGTACGAGGATTGTCGATAACACTTTGCAAAACAAGATTTTCCATATTTACATTTCCCACTCTATTTCGATTGTGTTTTTTAAAGGAACCATAAGTAAGTAAATTATTTCTAAGCATTCTGAAGATCGACAAACCTGGTTGCCGTCTTTCTGGATATCGCTGAAAGTACATATCTTGAGCTCGTTCAGCGTTCCTCCGGCACAAAATGAAACAATCATACATATCCACTTTTTCCCGATTTGAATACCTTTCCATATTAAATATAAAAATTAAACTCTTAACAGATAGAACCAAATAAATAACAAAGTTTTGACAGATAGTTACATAGCTAAAACAACAAACACAATTGCGGCATTTGTTTCACAGCCAACTAAGTGAAAAACTGTTTTTTTAATAAATTTAACTTTCCGTCATCTAAAGATAGGTCTGTTATACATGGTTGAAAAGGTATTTTTATGCGCTATTTAATGACGTATAAATCCAATATGGCGGCCATAAGAAATAACAAAGTTGGCTATGGTTGCAAAAAATCTAGAAGGCCTAGAAAAAATTCGTAAACGTCATTCGATTGGCCGTAGTCGCTAATACAAAATTACCAAATTTTATTAAATTTGTTTACAAGATGGCGACGATATTGCAATTTTTCGAAAACCACAATTTTTTGTTTTTGCTCGATATTTTAAAAACCCCTGTAGATATTTTTAATTTCGATACAGCATCTGACTGGGCTCAGAATAGCGCAACTTTTCTCTCATTTAAGCCACCCTGTATCTCTTGCCGTTTCCGAAATCCCCATGTAGTTGCTCTTATCTGGGACACCCTGTATATATATATATATATATATATATACAGGGTGTTATTTAAGTACGTGGCCAAACTTCAAGAGGTAGTTCTTTGAGTGATTCTAAGACGAAAAGTTTATATAAACATAGGTCCGGTAATGCTTCGTTTTCAAGATACAGGGTGTCAAACTTTTTTTTAAAAATCATTTTTTCGTAAAAATTTTAATAATTCTTCAGCCAATTTTGTTGAAATTTGTCAGTGTTATTTATGGTAGAAAGGGGCTAATTTAGCCCTAACTAGATTAAAATTATTAAGTTCAGTGGCGTCCCGGGGGACACTTTAACCAATATTTTTGACAAAAAATGTGCGCCACTGACTTCTTTAGAACTTTTATATTCTTTTTCGCATTAAGTAGCTAAAAATACAACTTTTTTGTCTCTTTATTTTTTTCGTATCTTGCTCCGTTTTTGAGAAAAAAAATAAAAATCACTTTATTGCATGTCCCTGGGACAACATAATAAAGAACTAAAACTACCAAACTATTAAAAACTGGGGTGTACCTGTTATTTTTTTCCATATCAATAGTCTATTTTAGTCTTAGAAATTGTTATAACAATTAATGCTAGCTAAAAAATATTTTTTGTGTTTTATTAATTATTAAAAAATGTTTTTTTGCTGCCCATGGACATGCAATAGTTATTTTTATTTTTTTTCTCGAAAACGGAGCAAGATACAAAAAAATAAAGAGACAAAAAAGTTGTATTTTTAGCTGCTTAATGCAAAAAAAATATAAAAGTTCTAAAGAAGTCAGTGGCGCACACTCTTTTGTCAAAAATATTGGTTAAGGTGCCCCCCAGGACGCCACTGAACTTAATAATTTTAATCTAGTTAGGGCTAAATTAGCCCCTTTCTACCATAAATAACACTGACAAATTTCAACAAAATTGGCTGAAGGATTATTAAAATTTTTACGAAAAAATTATTTTTTAAAAAAGTTTGCCACCCTGTATCTTGAAAACGAAGCATTACCGAACCTATGTTTATATAAACTTTTCGTCTTAGAATCACTGAAAGAATTACCTCTTGAAGTTTGGCCACGTACTTAAATAACACCCTGTATACATATATATATACAGGGTGTTTCATTAATAATTGGAAATATTTTAACTGTAGAATTCTGGGCTTAAAATATTAATATTTAACCCAAATCACTTAGATAAAATGTGGCTTGTTACTGAGATATAGGGTGTTTTATTTAAAAATTTAAAAATGATTTTTCCCCATTACTTTAAAACTATTTGACGTATCCGTATCATATTTGGCAGGAAGTTTAGACACTGTAAACCATGCTAAATTATGTTAAATAAACGTTTCTGGCTACTACCAGAGGCGTACCACAGGGGCAAGTGGGTGGTTGACCCTTCCCAAATTCTACGCCACTGGCGGAATTGCCATTTTAACACAATTTTTCGATTCTCCAATACTTTCTATGTAAATAACATACTCTTCCTTCGTCACGATAACGTCATTATTTTTCGAGATATTTAAATTTAAACAAAGCGGAACAGTTATTTTGAATTTAATGTGTATTAATTATGTTGGTGTTTTATGTCATAAGATTGCATTTATTACGCAAATGAAACTTTAATCCGTATTAACAAAAAAACATAATGTTATTTATTGAAATTTCTTGAAACTAATACATAGATGCATTCAACATAAAAAAATGTATCCATGTATTCGTTTCAATAAATTTCAATAAATAACATTATATTTTTTTGTTAATACGGATTAAAGTTTCATTTGCGTAATAAATGCAATCTTATGACATAAAACACCAACATAATTAATACACATTAAAATCAAAATAACTGTTCCGCTTTGTTTAAATTTAAATATCTCGAAAAATAATGACGTTATCGTGACGAAGAAAGAGTATGTTATTTACATAGAAAGTATTGAAGAGTCGAAAAATTGTGCTAAAATGGCAATTCCGCCAGTGGCGTAGAATTTGGGAAGGGTCAACCACTCACTTGCCCCTGTGGTACGCCTCTGGTAGTAGTCAGAAACGTTTATTTAACACAATTTAGCATGGTTTACAGTGTCTAAACTTCCTGCCAAATATGATACGGATACGTCAAATAGTTTTAAAGTAATGGGGAAAAATCATTTTTAAATTTTTAAATGGAACACCCTATATCTCAGTAACGAGCCACATTTTATCTAAGTGATTTGGGTTAAATATTAATATTTTGAGCCCAGGATTCTACAGTTAAAATATTTCCAATTATTAATGAAACACCCTGTATATATATATATATATATATAATAATATTACGAAGGTTTTCGCGGCTGATATGTATTAAAGGTAAACATTTCAGGGTGTCATACCGCTTAATAAATTTGAAGATTTCTTCAACTGGTTGAAGAACATCTTGAATGGCGTTTGGGGTTGGACGACGTTTCGACGAAATCACATTCGTCATTTTCAAGTCCTTGTAGTCCGGGTTTGGCTTCTAGTTATGCGGCAATACGCATCAAGTTGACAGTCCGTCGTATTGCCGCATAACTAGAAGCCAAACCCGGACTACAAGGACTTGAAAATGACGAATGTGATTTCGTCGAAACGTCGTCCAACCCCAAACGCCATTCAAGATGTTCTTCAACCAGTTGAAGAAATCTTCAAATTTATTAAGCGGTATGACACCCTGAAATGTTTACCTTTAATATATATATATATATATATATATATATATACACAGTAAAATGTTATTTCTTGACTGGGATAGGGGTTGGAAAAACTCCAATCTCAGTGCTACGCACAGGTACCAAGCTTTAATGGTTAGATTGAATTAAAACCACTTGTATGTTTCGCCTGACGTTTCGTTTTTATTCAAAACATTATCAAAGGCTATGGACAAAAATTTACAATAAGCAACGTTGTTATAAAAGTTATTGAAAGTGACAGTCTTACCTAACACCTTGTGGACCAAAACACATGTTTTATTAAAAGCATGTGAAGATATTCAAATTTGAACAAATTCATAAACAGGGGCAGTAGCCATAGCCTTTGATAATGTTTTGAATAAAAACGAAACGTCAGGCGAAACATACAAGTGGTTTTAATTCAATCTAACCATTAAAGCTTGGTACCTGTGCGTAGCACTGAGATTGGAGTTTTTCCAACCCCTATCCCAGTCAAGAAATAACATTTTACTGTGTATGTAACCACACAAGCTGTGAGAGGGACTATCTTTATAGAATTACCGATGCATTTCTACGAGTCAGTGAGCAGGGATTATGGGCAAGAGGCAGTCTCCTACCTAAAGAACTGGCAGACCACGAGCAAGAAGCTGGCGGCAGCCAAAAATCGAAGGATTTTCCTAACCAGATGTCGACAACTTGGAATCACACCAATCCACCTGAGAGGCTACATAAAGGCAACGGAGAACGTGTTTTGCAGAACGCAGAACAATCGCACGCTAAGAAAAGTGGATAACACACAAAGAAGGTTACTGCACAATATTTTAAAAATAGAATTAAATGATATAAATGATACCATTAGATATTTACATACAATTTTACATATATCCAAAGAGAATTGTAAACGTTTACTACCTCGAGAGATTTTCAATGCCTTTAATATAAAACAGATCAAATGTTACCAATTTCATTATAATAAAATAAAATCTAATAATATTGATAAACTCAATAATTTGAGGCTGCCTTTAACACAAAGTAATTCTATTGTAACACCCGATAAGTGGTTTAAAAATATATCTAATGTTGTCATCCCTGATTGTATACAACGTTTCCTTGCACTTGGACCGAAATTTGGGGGTACCTGTTAGCTTGAATAATAAATCAACCTTATATAAATATCTTGCTCAAATTGAAGACATTATTAATAGTTTGGATAATAAGGAAAGGAATAATTATCGCTCCTTAGTAGCTTTCCACATTACAGATTTCCTTAAAAATCATAAAAATACAAATAATCCTTTATCTTCTATTGAAAAGAAATGCAACATCTTTCTTAAAAATAATCCAAATGTTGTAATTTTACCATCAGACAAGGGCAATGTCACTGTAGCCTTAGAGCGTGATGATTACATCTCCAAAATGCAGACCCTTTTGCAAGATAACCAGGTTTATCAACCCTTAAAAAAGGATCCCACAACGTCTATTGAGACTAGGAATAATAAGTTAATCAGAGATTTGCATAATAATAATTACATAGATAACCCCACATATAAACGCTTAATTTGTCATAATTCGGTTTCTCCTAAATTGTATGGTTTACCCAAAATACACAAACCCGACACACCTTGTCGACCCATTGTGTCCTCGACACAATCTCCAGATAGAAAACTGTCCAAATATCTGGCAGAGATCTTAGGGCAAGCCTTTAATGAATATAATAGTTTTCGTATCAAAGATAGTTTCGCCTTCAGCGAAAAAATTAAGAATTTTCAATTACCACCTGATTATGAGATTATTTCACTAGATGTGGTCTCTCTTTTTACCAATATCCCTGTAGATTTGGTTATACAGGTTGTTGAAACCAATTGGAACTTAATAGAACCACTAACTAGTATACCTAAATCACAGTTTATTAACCTTCTCAAATTCATCTTTGACTCAACATATTTTTCCTTCAATAATAATTTTTATAAACAAATCTTTGGATCCCCAATGGGCTCAACTCTTTCCCCCATTTTGGCCGAAATCATAGTCAATACCATCATAAAGGAAAGCATCCCCAAGCTGGCTTTTCAATTTCCGTTTCTTTACCAGTATGTTGATGATCTGGTTTGTGCAGTACCGGTCGACGACGTTGCCAATGTGCTGAGTGTTTTCAATGGTTTCAACCCTCACATCCAATTCACAGTGGAAAGAGAAAAGGATAGGTCTGTCCCCTTTCTTGACACCCTGGTCATCAGAACTAATTCCAACACTATTAAACTGGATTGGTATGTTAAACCAACCAGTTCTGGCCGTTATCTGAATTTCCATTCTATACACAACATTCGACATAAGTTGAATGTAGTGAAAGGGCTCAAGCACAGAATCTTAACGATCTCGCATCCGGATTTTCACGCAGTTAATCTCAATAAATTAGTTAATACTCTCAAATTAAATAATTATCCTATTTCTTTATTAAATTCTATCTTATACTCCACCCCCAAGGGCAGGATCATTCCACCAGAAAATTCTGATAATAATATAAATGATAAACCTCCACTTTACAAAAGTCTCATTTACGTCCAAGGACTTTCTCATATAATTAAACAGGTTTTTCGTAAGTTCGATCATATTATCATTGCGGACAAACACCATCATATCATAAAAGATTGTTTCTCAAAATTAAAGGATCAAACTCCAGCTCTCCTAACCCCTAATGCCGTCTATCAGATAAACTGTAGTGGTTGTCCTTCTACGTATATTGGTCAAACTTCTCAGAGGTTGAAATCAAGAATTATTCAGCATAAAAGCGACTCTCGTCTTAAACCCAAAGCCTGCGCTCTTGCTGGACATGTCAACAGCACTGGTCATTGTATGGATTTTGAAAATACAAAAATTATTACTATTGAACCAAATTCTAGTCACCGCACTTTCATCGAAATGTGCCACATTTTTGGTACAAATAATACCTTAAATTCAAATACTGACATTGATCATCTTAGTGTCTCATACCACCTTTTGTTAGCCATGTCCAACAATGATTTCTCCTTAGAATTTCTCCAACCGAGAAAGCCCAATGGGTAGTTACTTTTATCTTATAATATTTTCTTTTTACTGCCCCAATTCTATTACTAATTCTTTAATAATAAATTTTTAATAAACTCAATACGGTCCCACAATAAATTTAGTTATATTTAGATCTATTTAGGGTCTCTTCTCCTCCATTTTTTCTCATTTGTCTTTTTTCCCATGGTAGACTTACAACTTAGGTGCTCAATTAGGACTCTTTTTGTAGTTTCCACCTTTTAGAACCTTTAGACATAACCCTTGTCGTCGTTTTTTGACTAGTCTTATGTTAGATTGCATTGTACAAGCTAATTGGTCAATTCCATTTTGAACGTCCCTCGTAATATTTGGACGCCTTGCGCTCCGCGCATGCGCGGTTCTAACAATTTGTCTGACACCTGTCGCTGTTTGCTTAGAAATAATATCACGATTTTATCTAATTGACGGCCATGTTGGCTAAATAGCTAATAAAATTATTGTAAATCAAATTTTAAATGTGCTAGTAATTTTTAATGTGTAACCGACTCGATGTAAGACTAAGTGTATTTATATCATGTGCAGCCCAGGTCTGTAATCTTGGTGGCCTACTGCCCCTGTTTATGAATTTGTTCAAATTTGAATATCTTAACATGCTTTTAATAAAACATGTGTTTTGGTCCACAAGGTGTTAGGTAAGACTGTCACTTTCAATAACTTTTATAACAACGTTGCTTATTGTAAATTTTTGTCCATAGCCTTTGATAATGTTTTGAATAAAAACGAAACGTCAGGCGAAACATACAAGTGGTTTTAATTCAATCTAACCATTAAAGCTTGGTACCTGTGCGTAGCACTGAGATTGGAGTTTTTCCAACCCCTATCCCAGTCAAGAAATAACATTTTACTGTGTATGTAACCACACAAGCTGTGAGAGGGACTATCTTTATATTATATATATATATATATATATATATATATATATATATATACACCTGCTCATGACCTTGCATGGCCATGGCCTGGTTTTAATAATTAACGAATTTTAAACTTGTTTTAATTGTGTCTGTGTATTTTAAAGTGTTATTACGCGCCATTCAGTAGTACTCAATGTGCTTCTGTTGTTTCACAAAAATGCGGCTTCACCACCCTCTTCATACCTGTTAAAATATAAATTTTCATCAGCACATGTTAACAACTGTAAGGTTATGCCCTAGTATTTTTCGGTGTCATCGATAATAGAATAAAGTATTCTGAAACGTCTGACAAGATACAATGTGGTTTTAATTTCCTATATATATATATATATATATATATATATTACGAAGGTTTTCGCGGCTGATATGTATTAAAGGTAAACATTTCAGGGTGTCATACCGCTTAATAAATTTGAAGATTTCTTCAACTGGTTGAAGAACATCTTGAATGGCGTTTGGGGTTGGACGACGTTTCGACGAAATCACATTCGTCATTTTCAAGTACAGCTGTACATCAAGTTGACAGTCCGTCGTGTTGCCGCATAACTAGAAGCCAAACCAGGACTATAAGGACTTGAAAATGACGAATGTGATTTCGTCGAAACGTCGTCCAACCCCAAACGCCATTCAAGATGTTCTTCAACCAGTTGAAGAAATCTTCAAATTTATTAAGCGGTATGACACCCTGAAATGTTTACCTTTAATATATATATATATATATATATATATATATATATATATATATATATATATATATACCTGAGGAAACAAATTAACTCCGACTAGAGCTACCAAAAGGTTAAAACTTTAAATAGGTGCGAAATGCAAAAAATAGGTGATATCAAATAGGCGTCAAAATGTATAGTTTCTATTGAAATGAATTTATATGTATCTAAAAGTGATGTGCCTAAAAAACTCACGAAAGGCTAAAAACCTAAAATTCGCTCTCTAGTGGTTATATAGGGTGTCCCAAAAAGAATGGGATACGGATTGGTTCTAGATTTCTTACGTTATAATAAATCGATTAAACCTAATATACCTTAGTACAAAGTACCTTCAGTAAGAAGTTAAGAGGGCCTTGAAGTTAATTTTTTGATTTTTTTGTTAATTTCCACAAGTGTAGAGATATCGATATCAATTTTGGTATACATGCTTATTATTATGTACAGCTGATTGCAAATAAAAGTGGGACAAGTCTTGAGACTACTTTTTGCGTTTTTAATAACGTGTGAAACTTTCTCTAACTTATATTTCCGTAGGTGAATACATAAAATATTATTAAAGATAGAAGCATAAGAAAAGGAACATAATTATTAGTATTTAATATGTTATTGTACTTCATATTACAATATTACATATTGGCTGTCCCAGTTTTATTTGCAATCAGCTGTACTGCGCCAATAATTTTTTTTTTCATAAATTAGACTTGACTGTACGAGGCACTTTCCCTATCTTTGAAAACTGTTTTTAACTCGAACTTCGTTATCTGTAACAGTTTTTGAAATTTTAGGTTATTATCTGAAAGAGAATTAAAAAGCACAAAAATAAGCAATCTTTTACCTTAAAATGCCTATCAAAGGTTTTTGGTAGTCATTAACACGTGCAATTATCAAGTAGCCATGATCGCAATAACAATGGCCATATAGTAAAAAACAATGATAAATCAATTAATGACATTAGTGACATAAGAATTTGTTCTTTTATGTTTAAGAAAATGCCGCTACATAACGAATTCTCCAATGCTGAAAGGTTCGTTATGTCACAACATTTTCGTAAGCACAAAAGACAAGAAACTGATGTCAATAACGTCATTAATTGATTTCTTGTTGTTGTTTACTAGACTACAATCATTACCCATTGTTTTTGTGATTATGACTCCTTGATAATTGCACGTCTTAATGACAACCAAAAACCTTTGATAGGCATTTTAAGGTAAACGGTTGTTCTTCCGCTTATGAACTAAGAGTACATTATTTTTGTGCATTTTAATTCTCTTTCAGACAATAACCTAAAATTTTATAAAGTGTTACAGATAACGAAGTTAGAGCTAAAAAAAGTTTTGAAAGATAGGTAAAGTACCCCTTACAGTCAAGTCTAGTTTATGAAATTAGTGCACTACAAAATAGTAAGCATGTATGCCAAAATTCAAATCGATATCTCTACATTTGTGGAAATTAACAAAAAAATAATAAATAAAAAATTGAACTTCGAGGTCCTACAACTTCTTACTGAAGGGACTTTGTACTAAGGTACATTAGGTTTAATCGATTTATTATGACGTACGGGATCTATTACTAATCGGTGTTCCATTCTTTTTGGGACACCCTGTATAGTCACTGTAGGTTCGATAAGCACCAAAACGTGAACTGTCTGAGAGTAGTTATTTTCAACCTATGTTTATTTAAACCACAACAGTTATTAACGTGGCTAATGGACTTCGATCTCGAAACGCCAAAAAAAAAACTCTAGTAGTGTGGTGACCACACCTTATATTGTATTTGGCCAACATCGGTCAACAAGTGTTAGGTGGGGGCTGGTTTTTTACCTCATAGTCGGGGAGGCAGTGAACTTTTTCGGTACTTATTTTCCCATTCAGCATTTTGGATTATTTTGGTTTAGTTAATGATGCTTTTTGAAGATTTTCAAGTCTGGCTATTGATTTCCGATGGGTCGAGTCACGGTAAAGGTTTAAATAATAATTATAAAATAAGTACATTAGTTGGACTTATTTTCCCAGTAATGAAACTTTGTGTACAAATAAACATTACCATGAAAGTCAGTAAAAAAATAGTCTGGCTGATCTCCGGATATGGAAAATGAGTCTGGCAGGGCATACATGAGAAAAAATAATTGATTTCAGGGTACTTATTTTCTCAGTTCTGAAATTTTGTCAGGTGATAATATTCAGACTAGGCCATGCAGAAGCGACCGGTGTATGAAGACCACGTGAAAAACCCGCCTTTGTTAGTAAGAAAAAATAAAAATTTTGTCTTGTGTTCTATAACCTCTGTGTACAACATAAATATCCCAATTGTCGCAATCGCATACAAATGTAAATTTTTTAAAAATATGAGAAAACCAAGTTTTTGCTCGTAATCTTCGTATAGCAACATTAATGACAAGAATATAAAACGAAATAAAATAAACAGTGTAGCCTAATAAGACCTATACCTCATTTTGACAGGCCTTAATAACCGCTGGCCCTGCAGTGTAAAAAAATTGGACACGATTTTGTCACTTCAACAAGTAATTGAAAGGAGTACAATCATAAAATAGAGGTAAGTACGGCATATGCATAGTAGAAATTGTTAAAGTTCAGTGTACTATTATTACAATTATTTTCGATAGTTTGTCAAGGATATTAATTATTCGAGCGGCGGGTTCTACTATTTCAGAAAAAAAGAGCGCCAATGTTGCTAACGGCCGACAGCGGCCAGCGAGACACCGAACGGCCCGCGCGTGGATAAACTTGTCTGCGCCTAAATTCACGTCAGCGTGAGCGATGCGTTTTTCCGCAATTATCCGATTCATCGGCCGGCCTCCTTACCCGCAGGTACCTTCAAGATTACGCGAAAATATTTATTTTCTCCATTTCATTCTTCGATTATCAATATTTATTCCATTTCATTCAAATTATTTACTTTTCTGACTGAAATTATTATATCAATTTTGTGTGTTAACGTTTCCAGAGTCCTCGATCCTCCTTTTTATAGGTCATATTGAAATTATCATTATGATTATGTTGAAAATTATTATTACTATTTCTTGACATTAAAATTAGAAACCTTACAATTATTATTATAAAAAAATACGATGAGAAGTATACAATAACTCTTCCTTCTGAAGAACGCAACGTTAAGGCAAAAAAAATGCATGTATCACTTAACTGGGAAAAGTTTATTATTGTAATGAAATGTTATTTGTAAATAAATATTCAATGAAGAAAAACAGATCAGAAATGAACAAATTATTATGTCGGGTTTGATTTTATAAGATTTGCAATGGTGAAAATCATATATCTAATATATATGGTGAAAATCATTTTCCTACAAAAATGTTTGATATTGTTTGACTAACAAATCCAGATTTTCATTTAGGTGATGGTTATGATTATGAGAGCTCTTCGTATGACGAAAATCAGTTTCATGATGATGATGAATTATTGCGATGACCTCCATGAGGAACATGACACACAAAGACAGATGCAATAATTTTAATTTCCTTCGTGTATATATCAAAAATAATAAAAACGTTTTTTAATTAAATGTAGTTACTATTGACACTGTTTTTGTTACACTTTTGCACTATCGTGAAACATTTATGTCGTCGAGTCTTGTCGCTGATATAATTAAGGTATATATTGTAATGAAGTAAGTAATTTACAAAATTAACAACTTTCACTAGCCTGGTGGAGCTTCGGTGATTCCGAATGGTTGCTAGACTTTTTTTATATTGAATATTGTGATCGTATACTCCGCCAAATTCCCTGTCTGAGCCCAGACGCCAAATGCACCGGTGCGGTCACTTATACATTACCAAGTTACGCTCCTTTATATGAGTCTGGCAGGATTTTCGTGATAGACAATCATAACCAGACTATTTTTATTTATTATGTTGTAATGCATATTATCACCTGATAAATTTTCAGGACTGGGAAAATTAGTCTAAATTAATGTAAATTAAAACACAGTCTTCCTCATAATTGTTATGAGGAAGACTGTGTTTTAATTTACATTAATTTACTGAATCACCTCATTGTGAGTATGGACCGGATCCTGAATTTCTAATTAGGGTACTTATTTTTTTTAATGCTATGCCAAACTTACTTTCCATAGGCGCAGATCAGCCAGACTAATTTTTTACTGACTTTCATGCTAACAACAGTTAGTACGAGTTTCGTGACTGGGAAAATAAGTACCCCCTAGGTCACTAACCTAACCTATCGATGCCATCGGAAATCAATAGCCAGATTTGCAAATCTTCAAAAAGCATCATGAACTAAACCAAAATAACCCAAAATACTGACTGAGAAAATAAGTACCGAAAAGAGTTCACTGCCTCCCCGACTAGTAGTTCTTTTGGCTTCCATTTCCCATTAGTGTAATCCACGGCCTGCTGAATAGTGCGACAAACGCCTATTACGCTATTACTCTTAAAGCAAAATTTATTACGTTTTGCAATTTCTATTACTATTCAATTACGTTTCTATTAAATTTCTTTTTTATGTTGAAACAAAATCTGTAGGTAGTAGTTTTTAGTTAAACATTAACAGATTCTATGAATTTATGTTATTTTTTATTAAAGGGCCAATTTAACACTATTATCTTGTACTTGTAAAATCTATTGAACTTCGCTCGGCATGGTGCAATCGTAGGCTAGTAAACTTTTGAAAAATGTATCGGCTCTTGTGTAAAGTAAATAAATAGTCATCGCTATTATATGGTCAATTTTTTTCATATGAAATGCAATCTAGGGAAAGCATTGCCACTAGATAGAATTATGTTGGTATATACATTTCTGGTTATTATTTTTGCAGTGAGGTTAGATTTCATGTTGACCGGTTGACATATAAATTCTTTTAAATTGTAGTACCTACTGTTTGTTATAAACTTAAATTGTCCGCAGTTCAATACCTATCTAGTTAAAACTAATTTATAAAATTAGATTTCAAGTTTATAATGGGCACAACTAAAATTTTAAATAAGTAAATGTCAACCACTCGACATGAAACCTAATCTCACTGCAAAAATTATGTACCAACACAAATCAGTCTAGTGATAATGCTTGTTGCCATTTGTTTCCTTAGAATTTCGCTATTTGCATTTCCATATAAAAAATCTGGTGTGACACGCACATAACTTCCGTTTACAGTGATCCTATAATTAGCCAAAAATTTGATTTTAAATTTTTAAGCATTTGTCAAAAATTTTACAAAATTGCAAATTCTACAGAAACCGTACAAAATAAAGCATTAGCTCAAGAGACAAATTTTCTCTAAAATTTTAAGCTGAATTCAAAAATGTAATAATATACCGGGCCTTCCATTTAAAATAGGAGTTAGTAGAAAAAATAGGAAAAAAACAAAAGAAACCCAATTTAGAAGTATTCAACTTGAAAATCACCTATCTCACATCAATACGTATAAAAAATGTAAAGTTTGAAAAAAATTGTTATAGCCGTTTTTGGAAAAATCTAAAAAAAATGGTAAACACCATAATTCCGGTTATGCGATTTTCTTGAAAAGCTTGCTATCCCATCTAGATAGTACACAAATCTGGTATATGAAGTTTCAACCCCATACCTCTTTTCGTTTTTGAAATATTCTGTTCACAGACAAATAGACAGACCAATGAACAAAAACATGTTTTTGTAAAATCGTATTAAAATAAGGTCATTTATGCATTAATTTGCGGTCGTAAATAGTGCCTTTTGCGCCCTAAGGCCTAAAAATAATTTGCGGGCGTAAATAATGCCTTTTGCGCCCTAAGGCCTAAAAAACCAGCATCACATTGGCAACCAACAACAATTTGATTTTTGAGAACGAATCGTGCTATTTATTTTTCAAAGCTTTATGGTGGATTTTACAAAAAATCTTGTTTGCATTTCGGGCGTGAACGGCGATTTTGGCCCTTTGGCGTTTTATAATCCTTCGGCCCTTCGGGCCTCTGGCTTATAATTCCGCCGCGGGCCAAAATCGCCTCCTTCACGCCCTTAATACAAAAATAGCTATTTTTGGTTTCAGGGGACTCTAAAACGTGAAGATCTGTTGAAAACTCAATTTCGAATTTTTGGGGTGAATCTAATACTTCCTTTATCGTAAAAGGAAGTAAAAAACTGATGATTTTGACGGATTTGAGTAGAATTTAAATTATTATTGATCTATTACCCAAACTGCCAAATCTATTACTATTTTTTACAAATTTCTATTACGGAAAAAACTCAAGAGTTGGCAACGCTGTTGCCAGTTGTCAGTAACATCATTATCCCCTATCTGACCTAACCTATGGTCATTATGGAGCATATCAGAATATCTTGCAGTTACACTATATACCAAACACTGTAATTACAGCTAATTTATTGTGCGAATATATTACTAAATTAGTTTCACGTAAGTCAAACTATTAGATAGAGTTATAATACTTGTATCCCATATTTAATTAAACATAACCTATTTGAATTTCACATTGTTTCTTGTTTACAGATATTGCATTTATTAAATTGGAATCTTCGTTATCATCACCATTTTCGATTAAAGTTTAGGCGTAGGACCGGTCCTGTTTCAACACATCATTCTTGACGAGGTGTTCCTGCGTCTATTCTTCCTGGCAGCCCATGATTGCTCTATTTTCAGAAACCAGGTGTCATCCATTTACATCATGTTCTTTCCGTTTTTGTTATAACAATGGACATGGAACATGAATTAGTTGACCATAGTTCACATAGCGCAATGACAAATAGGTTGCAAGAACCAGTGAAAGTTGATGAAGTAGATGCCATCGACAGCACTTCCAACAACGTGGCCTATTACCAGTTGAATATTAAACAGGAGCAAGTTGATATAAAAGACGAATTGCTTGTTGCATCCAGTACAAGTCAACGTTTTTTAGGGAAATTCGAGCAAGTTGATATAAAAGACGAATTGTTTGTTGCATCTACAACAAGTCAATGCTTTTTAGGGAAATTATCTGATAGCGAACCATGTGAATATGAAGAGGAAAAAAACAGTTTCTTAAAACATACTGTGACACAAGCAAAGCCATTTCCATCTAGTTTTATTTCCGAATCTGAAACAGTATGTAGAAGTAGTTTAGTTAATATGAAAACAGAAAAGCCGTATTTTTGTCCTGTTTGTGGATATAAAACGGCACGCAAATTTAGTTTAGTTGTACATATGAGGAGACATACGGGGGAAAAGCCTTATGTATGTTCTATTTGTAAATATACAGCAGCAGAGAAGTGTCGATTAGATCGACATATGAGGATACATACAGGAGAAAAACCTTTTACATGTTCTGTTTGTACATATAAATCAACAGAGAAGAAACACTTAGTTATTCATATGAGAACGCATACTGGAGAGAAACCTTTTTCCTGTTCTCTTTGCGAACATAAATCATCATGTAAAGGTTCCTTAGTTATACATATGAAAACACATACAGGGGAAAAGCCTTACTCCTGCTGTATCTGCGGACATAAATCAGCAGAGAAAAGTTACTTAACTAGACATATGAAAATACACACTGGAGAGAAACCTTATTGGTGTTCTGTTTGTGGACATAAATCGGCACGTAAAGGTGATTTAGTTAAACATATGAAGTTACATACTGGCGAAAAACCTTATTCGTGTTATATTTGTGAGTATAAATCAGCATGTAAAAGTTACTTAGTACAACATATGAGGACACATTTAAGACAAAAATCTTAATCGCTCAGTAAGAATATGAAAACGTAAAAACCGTTGAACTTACGATAATAGATATAGAAAAACTGCTAGAATTCATAATTCGCTAATTTAGTCATTTGTTTTTAAAGGCTACTTAATTCGGCATTACCTGATTTGAAATAATTGTGTGGAATTTTAGTTAACGCACCCGTATATAAGACAAAAACTTTATTTTTGTTTTATTTACGATGTATAAGCATAAGACATATTGTTAAAGTGTTTTCATTTTTAACCTTAATTTAAACTATGTAAAACCGCACCATTAGTAGTGAAGCAGATTCTGCACTCAAGGCAACACTGTTACCATCCACCTGCTGTTACGAGCAGACGGTTGTATCTTATTGGAGAACAAGTCTGGAACCAATTACTATTTTATTCTAATCAATATTTTGTGGCTTAATTATTGAGCAATGTTACATTGATTTTGTACCATTAGGTTTTAGTTAGTGTATTAATAATTAATGGTCATAATAACTGTAACAAGTTACATTGAAAATACATAAGTTGCTCACGCATAAGTTGTGCTTTTATGAGTGGTTAATGTGTATGAAATCAATCCTAGTTTATTAAAATACCTGAAAAAGTAGTATCTAAGCTAGATAATAAAAATTAACAAATATTAGAGTAACATCCAAATTATGACTAATTTATGTACAGTTATTCAAATATACCATATTATTATTATATAATTGTTGTACTTTCTACTTATCCTCTAGCCGGTTGTGTTATGTTGATTTTATATTGTGTAGTTTACAATCAATTTTTGAATTTGAATAATGGTCTCTCAAGACTAATCCACATTTTTCTCCTAACAAACTTGCTCTACCATAAAACCGTCTGATTGTGGACAATTTAAAGTTTAAACGTTTACTGATAATGTATGGCCTATAAAATTAGTAAAGGTCTCAAATGCTGTGTCTTTATTTTTAGAGCAAGGTTCAACTGTAAGATAGTACAAGTTGAATAACTGTTCCTTAAAATGACTTGTTTGTTCAGTCATTCCCCATTTTTAGGTGACCTTATTTTACTATGCAAATCTCAAGTAAGGGGGCATATACGTGCTTCAGAGATGAAGTGTTTTATTTAAATATTGGGACTACCTCAAATTTAAATAGAACATCTTTTTTCTTGTTTTTTATTGGAAATTTAAAATAAAAGGTGCCGTACACTGAATAGTTAGTAGGAAATTTGCAGTTCATACAAGAATGGGTGTCCCCACGCCTTACAAAGAGGTGTTTTTCTTTAGCAATAATCTCCCCAGCTTTGATAGATACACTAAAAGACCAAAACGACGTCAATCATTATATTTACCATACAGATTCTAATCGATTTAACTGTGTATCCCATTCACTCAATTTGTGATTCAGAGCAGACTTTGCGTGTGCATTTTTTAAACGGTTTGAGGCACAGTTGGTAAAACAAAAAAATTAAAAAGTCGAAGCAAAATTTGACGATTCATAGTTTTTCATTCATCAAGTGAAGTCAAAAGCCACGATCGTGATAGGAAATGGAATTCCGCGCACTAATAAACTAGCGCGAAGTTGTCTATTCTTGAAAATGAGCTCGTATTAGAATCACTGAAATACGAGATAGCGTGGGATGTTCAAATGACGTAACCGCGAGGTTCTGGTTGCATGGGATTCCCCGTGCTTTCAAATACGATAACGGGCGCCCCAGATGTTACCATAATATCTCACCTGGCACGGTGGTTATAGCTAGCAACTAACCTGGCTTTTGGTTGTTCCCAAATGTTCTTGTAGTAGCACAAGAAAGGCGCCACTTCTATGGCGTTGCAACGATAGCTTCCTTCTAGCGGCGCGGAGGCAACGGGATATCGCTGCTTTCGGACGCTGTGTACAAACTCACGGTGGCGAATAATGCACGACACCCTTCACAGGGCAGTTATTAGCAGGTTTCACACTTCTGTTAATTCGTAAGCACGAGCAGCTTGCTTGCTTACGACCCGAACCTTTTTCTTGTTTGGGTGCGAATGCCTTCTCCTGCACGAGTAATGTAATGTGCCACACCCGATAATGTATCATGTGCTGTAATGTGTCATATTCGATATGAACTGTATGAAGTCCCCATGAAGTCAATTGGAAATCACTATTTTCCATCCTTGAGATAAGAAATGTTATATATACTGCCTTTGTACATTCTTATAGTTAGTTCATAGATTTGTGTCTTGCAGAACGTTACTCTCTCCAAATTTGTAACTACTACTTTTCATTAAAGCTTTTGTGTAGTAAAATAAATAAAGTTTTTTTCGTTAAGTCCACGACAGGCAACTTAACTGGAGCAGTCGGTAGGATACTTGGCAAAAGGGCACTACGAATTTTTGTTTTTTTTTAAAATTTTTTGCTCTTTTGTGTATTTTAATACTTAACCAAGTATTCCTAACTTAACACCGATACGAAGCAACGCAACTTTGAGGACAAACATCGCCAAGGAGGAGCACCGCCAACTACTGGTCCAGTCTATTGAAGACATCAGTCTATTGAAGACACCTGCTCCATCGAGGAGTTCCTGATCATCGAAATCACCTGTACGACCAATCCAGAGAAAGTCTACATCTTTAATTAACTACGAATCAACTGTACGACCAATCCAGAGGAAGTCTACACGTTCACCAACTACAAGTATGAAGTAAGGTGCTTACTTTTACCTTTTCACGTATTAAACTGTATGTTTTTTTAAACAAATTATAAACCCAATAACAGTTTTAAATATTTATTTATATAAGTTCAGACAGAACGTAGTAAGCTTGCCCAATCACCGCACATATTAGGTTTGCTTAATCTGTGTTTGTGCTTACGTTTCTGTGCGTAGGTCTCTACCCCCTAGTATTAAATTTCGCCTAGAATAATATTGTTTACTAACATAAAAATCAATCGTTAAAAATAATAGTGAATTTTTATGCTCAGACCACCACATTTATTATTAAATCAACCACCAGCAAATCAAAACATGGCAGATTTATTCTCACCAGGTTTTTCTGTACGAATGATTTCTGAAATACCAACGTATGATGGTAATCCACAAAATTTATCAGAATTTATTAGGTCTGCTGAGCTTATTTTTGATACCAGCCCAGCCAGAAGCTTATATTAATAAATTTTTACTTTCATCAATTAGGAATAAATTAAAAGATAAAGCATTAGAAGTTGTTACCGGTTATGAATTTAATAACTGGAATGAACTAAAACAGACACTGATTAATAACTTTGGAGATCAGCGATCGGAATTAAATTTAACCATAGATCTAGCTAAAATGAAACAAAATCAAAAAGAATCCCCTATTGATTTTTATAATAGAATTAGGACACATTTAGCAATTTTTAATTCAAAAATTTCTCTTGGTCCTGAAGTTAGAGCTGTAAAGGATTATAAATGATTAAATTCAAAAAATTTAATCCCTTAGAGCCTTTTTAAGCGGTTTAAATGAACCATTTGGTACTTTGTTACGAGCTAGAAATCCCAACAGTTTAGAAAATGCTATTGCAATTGTTAGAGATGAATTAGATATCCGTTATTCTCAAAATGCATATCGTAATTATTCACAAACTGAAAGTACTAATAAACCAATAATGAATCATCAGAATAACCAAAATAATTCATGGATTAAACACAATAACTTTATACCTAATCAAAATGTTCAGCGACAACCAATTCAAAAGTTTTCTAATATATTTAGAAGTCCCCAAAATCCCACTTTACAACGTAACTTTTGTCAACCCCCTGTACGATATCAACCTTTTGAAAGAAATGTTTTCGCTCCGAAACGAAATTTTGTGCTAAATAATCCAGTTGAACCGATACAAACATCTACTATACATGCAGCCACCCCAAAAAGACCGTTAAATAGTAACATTCAAAATTTAAATTCAAATACAAGACCAAATTATCGTTCCAATCATTTACAAGTAACTCAACCACATAATTACATCATGACGACATTGATGCAGATTATTCAGAATGTGATAACCCACTTCCTGAAGATAACGCAATTGATGACTCTCGGAATTTTTATCCGGATTATTTACCAGAAAATGACATTGAACTAGAAAACAGTGATAACATAAATTTTTAAATAGAGCCTCGGACAAAATTGAAACATTTACTTTACACACAATTATATCTAATTTACCTTACATTTTAATACCAGGTACACAAAATAAAATACTGATTGATACCGGCAGTAGTAAAACACTAATATCACCATTATTTGTAGAAAAACATTTTTCAAATTCAATTTATAATTATCATTTTCAAATAACCACACCACATAGCACTACTACACATAATCAAGTAGCCCATATTCCAATAAACTCATTATTTTTAAAACCCGGAAGTCATATGTGCTATATGTTTAATTTCAGTCCCGATTATGTTGGATTAATAGGATCTGATTTATTAGCAAATATAAACGCAAACATTGATTTTAAATGGATGCATATCCAAACAGAGAAAAACATTATACCATTTTATTATAATCAATCTAAACTCAAACAAGAAGTACAAAAGAGAAAAGAATGTAATTTTTCTAAAATAAATCAACACTCGCAACCCATCAAACGAATATACAGGGTGTCGAAAAAATGGCGGATTAACTCTACGGTGCGTTACTGAGGGATGCCTTATGAACCCTGGAAAAATATGAAAAAAAATCCCTGGGCCGTAGTTTTCGAAATATTTCGAAATTAATAAAAATAAATCTGGCAACATTGATACTGCAACAATTTCTCAATCAAAAATGTATCCATAGTAAGTTGTTAATATGTTGGTGACACTGTAAGTCTATGTCAAATTCGAGGTTAGTAGGTTAGGTTATGCGTCAGTTTTGACACAAACTATCGCAAAACCTAACCTGCTAACATCGAATTTGACATGAACTTACAATGCCACCAACATATTATTCATACAACAAATATTTCAATGCCAAGCTTGATTTCGTATATTATTATTGTACAAAGCCTGTTTGCCATATTTAGTAATTGACAAACTCAACAGGAAATTAGTTTTTTAAAATACTTAAATATTGAAAACAATTTAGTTAAATCCCAAGAATATTAAAAAAACATATTTTAATAAGTCCCAGATATATTTGACACTATAATTATACACTAGTTATTTAAATAACTGGATTTCATTACCCACCTTTGACCAGAAATATTTCGAAAAATACGGCCCAGGGATTTTTTTCATATTTTTCCATGGTTCATTAGGCATCCCCAAGTAACGCACTGTAGAGTTAATCCGCCATTTTTTGGACACTCTGTATATACCCCCTAGGTCAGAAAAACAAATTATGTTACCATTCATACTGATGGAGGAATGGTTCCCATCACACATGCAGAATTTCTTTTTTGAATTGCAATGCTGATTCTTTGCCTAATATATGCAGAGGGACGATTATCTCCCGATATTTCAGACTTTATTTTTCCAATATTGTTTATAAAATCTATTGCCTCTTGGTACCACGGACTCATTGTTTCTACGGCGAAAGGAACAAAGATATAATCATCAGTAATTTGTGCATATTTTGCCTTTTTTTTCCAGCCGCCATTTCTGCAACCGTACCAGCTCCTTGCAGTGAAGATCTTAGATAGGATGGTGCTAGAGTGTCTGCACAAGTCGCATCCCACACTAAACATTTGCCATTTTTTCATGGAATGATGGTCATACCATCAGGCCTTCGACCATCATTCCTGCAAATTCCTGTAGGTTCTAGGTGGGCGGGAAATTTCGCGGAAACAAGCGATCTTCTGATGGTATCATTTAAGGCGAAATGCCTAGATTGTCTACCAGCACTTTTTTTACAAGAAAGACCATGAGTACCTCTTGCGGAAACTACTTGGTTACAAACACAAATATGAGGTGGACATAAAATACCTCCTAAACGTAAAGTCATAGCAATTCTAAAGGTGTTGTTATCTAGCAAAGTTCCAATTGATTTTGAAGGTAACGCATGAAGCCAAGCTGAAGATTCTATCCTCAAACTAGCCAGGTGTAGGGCTCTGTCCTCATCAGCTTCGAAATTTAGATTGCTGATCAAAAAGTTGCAATAAGTTTCGTCCCAGCTGCGTTGAGATGTTTTTACGATAGGAGTCATAGTGTCTATAAAATGGCTATCCCATAATTCCAAACCTCCAGTATAACAAGCAATTTCTGAAATGTCCGAAATTGAATTGTTTAACATCGATTGGATTAATCCAAAAATGCTGTTAACCGAAGATAGGAAAGCTAGCAACATGACATCAGAAATTTTACGAATACCAATTCCTCCAAATCGTACTGGTAATGATGACACAGCCCATTTATCATCATTTAGTTATGTGTTTAGCAAATTTTCCGTTATGTTTTTGAAATGGTTATCCATTTCTCCAATAAAATCAGCAATATTCCAAACTGGAGATGTACGTAGAAGGTAAACGAGTTTTGGGATGAAGAAAGAATTTTTCAGAATGAAATATCCAACATGAAATTTTAAATCCTTAAGACGATCTGTCAACAAATATAGCTCACTGTACTTTTTTCTCATTAAAGATTCTACACAACCATTTGTAATGGGAGCTCCTAACAATGATAAATCTTCCACAGTTTGGATTCCTGGAGAAATATTGTTGAAAGCTTTAAAAACTGCATCATTATTCTCACCATACCAAAAATTTCACACTTATTAGGGTTAACTTGGAGACCAAAATTTTTACATTTTTCGATTAGTAATAAAAGATCTTCCATAATAACATCCGGTTGACCACCTAAAGTTCCATCATCAAGATACCATAAATTTAATTCTGAAGATAATTGATTTATTATTGGCTGAAGGACAAGACTAAAACCCAGTGGACCAAAGGGGTCTCCTTGCTGTAAACCAACTTGTGACATAATAAGCTTTTCTCCATAAAAAGAAAAGATTGCTCCGAGTAGCATTGTCCAAGAAATGGGAATAAAGAAGGAATTCGATCTTTAATTTAACACAATTGAATGCATTCATAAAATCTATCTTTAAAATTATCTTGTTTGAATTTAGGTTTTTCTTAATATACGTTCTTGTGGCATGTATTGCTGCTTCACAGCCTCCTCTAGTACCGAAACTTTTTTATCGCCACCTGAAACCTTACCCATTAAAAGAAAATCAAGTGGACATAAAGATACTGTTACAACAAATAAACAGACTAATTCACAGAATATTTCAGTTATTCCACCCACACAAGAAATTGAACCAATAGATAATCAAAATATTGACAGTGATGTAAATACTGTACATTCACAACATTCGTCATCCCCCGTGATAGACATATCTGAACTAACCCTACAATATCATAAAAACCAATTAGAATTTATTAACGCTATAATTCCCAAATCAATTAGAATCACTAGATTCGATGGCTACACACATATAAGCATTTTTGTGAACAACAATAACTTTTACGAAAAGTTTGTACAGTTACTATTAGAATATTGTACACCAAATTCCCATTATTACTGTATATTTCAAGATGAAAATATTTTTGATAAATTTTCCAAATTTATTATTGAAAATTAATGAAAACTCTCCTCACTTCCATTGATGCACTAAGCAAGTAAATTATGTTACTAATCCCGATCATCGTGAACAATACATTTCGGATTATCATTTAGGTAAAGCTAATCACAGAGGAATTAAAGAAACTAGTGAACACCTTAAACGTACTTATTACTGGAAAGGAATTGATAATGATATTAAGCAATACATCAATCACTGTGATACATGTAAACGTGAAAAATATCATAGACACCCAAATACATTGCCTTTTAGTTTAACGCCTACTTATGATAAACCTTTCTCTTGTATCAGTATAGATATTTTCCAAATCAATTAAACTAAATATTTAACCGTAATTGACAATTTCAGTAAATTTACTCAAGCATACTTATTAGAATCCCAAAATAAAATAGACATAACAAAAGCATTGTTAAAGTTCTTTTCACATTATGCCGTACCTCAGAAAATCATCGCTGTAGATTATTAGAACATACTCCTGAAAAAGAAAGAATGTCTTATTGCATATTAGCCTATAATAATTCAATACATTCTAATTTAAAATTTACCCCTTCTGAAATTTTATTTGGACATACAGACAGTCATAATCCATTTGAATTATGCAGTGACAAATATTTTGAAACTTACATTAATGACCATACAAATAAAATGTTGCATTTTTATTCAGAAATTTAGTCTAAACAAAATCAAGCCAAAGAACAAAGAAATGAAAAAACGAATAAAAATAAAGAACTTGTATCTTTTAAAGTTAATCAAAAAGTTTTCCTTAAAAACGACAGAAGAAATAAAAGAAATATGAAATTTAAAGGACCCTTTAAAATTCTAGACAATAATACATACCTTGTTGAAGATTTAACTACTAAAAACACATTTAAAAGACATGCAAATGAAATACACCAAACTGACGAAATAATACCTGTTACAGGTACTACATCTGGTTCTTCAGTTGCAGTATCCTCTTAGTTACAGGAGACGTAACAATTAAGGACATATCAGACAACCCTGGCCTATACCCTCAAAACTTAGGAAAAGCGCAAATTAAAGAAAGTGACTGGACTATTATAAAGACATTTGATTACACACCCTTATTAACAAACTATACTATCTTTAGACGTTCCTTATTAGACTCTATTCTTAAATTAAGAGATCGTGATTTCTATACAATTAAAAATGAAGAACAAACAAAATTAAATCATAATGACATGCTATTGTTGATACAGCAGTACATAATAAGAATTGATAACATGATTGATCAAATATTTCCTTCAGATATAATCAGAACAAAACGCGGAGTAATAAATGGACTCGGTACAACAAATGCATATGTCTCTACTTGATAATGCAGAACTTTTATCTAATATCAATCACATCTCTATATACCTTTCTGAAAATTCAGATAGAATGCTTTCTTTACCTTACCCTGTGCATCATAAAACCCTTCATCTTTACGAATCTATAATATTAATCAAAGCTTATCAAATTAATAACAAAATAACGTTTGTCTTCGAAATACCATTAGTGCACAAAGATACTATGTATTTACCAACTCATGCAATTAATACCATTTCCAATATATATTGATTCCAATTTATGTCGTATGATCATTCCCACTTATAAAACTATACTCTTCAATCTTGAGACTTCAATACCTGTTGAACTTGATCATTGTAAATTAGTAACTACCAATTCATATTTTTGTACAGAAAAATATCACGTTTCCCTTATTAATAATCAGCTATGTGAAACTCAACTTTTATCTTTTGCCCCTAATAAAACTTGTTCAAATTATTAAAAGTTAAAATAGCTCAGATTGATGATTCTACTTGGTTAATTACTACTCTTAAAAAGGTAACCATTGATATTAAATGCTTAGACATTAAATCAAGGAAGATATTATCAAAAACAAATTTAATTCATCTTACACCAGAATGCACAGCAATTATTGATCATGATACCCTATTATTCCAAATTAGAACTTCCTCTACAAAAACAGTAAAATTACAAGTACCTAATATTGATACATTAAAGATAGATAGTGATAAGCACACTAAAATAACTAGTTTGGACCTAACACAAATCAATGTTAAAGAACTAATTAAGGATCAATCACAACTTGGAGAAATACAGAAAATACTTGAACCTGCCAATGTAACAGATTTGCATTATATTTCTGTAACCAGGATTATAATAATAATTGTAATTGTTATAATAATATTAAGTTTGTTATTGTATATCTATTGTAAACGCTAAGCCTTACAAGATAAATTCATATCATGTATTCAAGCAAAAGTATTTAAAGACGATATTCCTAAACCTTTTGAGTTTTTAGAAATCAAAACGTGAAATTCAAATGCTTTGAATTGTCTTAAGAGGAAGGAGTAATGTAATGTGCCACACCCGATAATGTATCATGTGCTGTAATGTGTCATATCCGATATGAACTGTATGAAGTCCCCATGACGTCAATTGGAAACCACTATTTTCCATCCTAGAGATAAGAAATGTTTTATATACTGCCTTTGTACATTCTTCTAGTTAGTTCATAGATTTGTGTCTTGCAGAACGTTACTCTGTCCAAATTTGTAACTCCTACATTTCATTAAAGCTTTTGTGTAGTAAAATAAATAAAGTTTTTTTCGTTAAGTCCACGACAGGCAACTTAACTCGCGCTCAGGTCGTTGCTGCAATTCTGCTTATCGCTTCACTACGCAGAACTATAGGTACTGCTGTACACGCAAATTCACTCAGGTTTTTACTGGTGTTCTGGCGGACAAATACTTATAATATGTGGCCGCTCATGCATAGTTTCTGCTTATACTGCGTACCTACTTGGTTAAGGCATAATGAAACATACAGCTAAGCTTTATTACTAATAGTGCATATAGAAAAAAGATATGAAATATATAAATACAGGTAGAACGAATTGACCCGTTACAGGAGGTACATTTTATGTTTTTTTTAATAGAGAAATCGGGGAATTAAAATATTTTATCTACAACTGCTTGGATAAGTTCATTGCACCACTAGTGGTGTAATGGAAAATTCTGTGATGAGCGCTTGCAGTGAGTAGATGTGTCGTGTCTGCTGCATAAAATAATTTGTCAAATCGTCTTGTTTAATATCTTATTGATATGGGTGGTAACAATGCAGAACGTACTACACGTCCACAAAGTGTAGATAAGGAAGAAACCTTTATCCAAAAGGGCGTGGAAAAAGTTTTATCAAACAGCGACTTTATGGAAAATATTTTGGCGTCGATGACTAAAAAAGTGGTTCAGCTGATAGACGCTCGCATCAAAATGTACGAGGACATGATTTCACCGTTAGAAAAAAAGTGTCAACAATGGAGAAGTTTTTGGAAGCACAAAAACGGTACTCCAGAAGAAACAACCTGAAATATTTAAAATTTCTGAACGCACATCTGAAAATACCAATCAGCCTGTAATTGACCTGCGTCGTGATAAACTAAATATGATTATTACCGAAACGGACACACCTAGATTGCAGTCATCGCTTGAAGAAGAAGGTAGGAGATATTAAACCCATTATTGTGAAATTCTGTTGTCGGTCTGTAAAAAGTGATGTCTATCGTGCTAAATCGAATTTAAAAGGCACTAAAGTTATACTCAGGAAAGATATCACCCACAATCAATTTCTGTTAATTAAGGAAGTGATGACCAAATTTGGAAACAAAAATGTGTTCACTAACAACGGAAATACTCATGGCAAGACGAAAAAAATTAATAAAGTGGTTTTCATAAATGATCTTTGAAATATTTAATAATGTGCAACGCAGCAGATTAAACTCAATTTCAGTTTTACATACATTACATTAAATTGCTAAACTTGGTGGCTTGATTTATTGTGATAAGAATTATTTTTTATTTCATGATGCACTGCTGTCTCAATCTTGGTTGATATCCATGTTAAAAGTTTGTTCCAACACATGAGGCGTAATAATATGAGAGCAGCACATATAAATGCAAAGTCGTTATTTCCATAACTTGAATCTATAAGGTTACTTATGGTTATGAATGAACATAAAATTGATATCTTGGCTATTTTCGAAATCTGGCTGAGTCAAAATATTGTAAATGAAATGGTTTACATTGAAGGTTACATTTTCGTAAAAAAGATAGATCTGGTCGTGGAGGAGGGGTTGGGGTATATGTTCGTAATTCATTTAGTTTTTCTACTATTGATATATTTAACAATGACATTGAACAAATATGGATTATTCTTACACTACCGAAAATTAAAATAATAATTGGTACTGTATATAACCCATATCAACATAAATATCGATTATTTTTGAATGAATTTGAAAATTCTTTAAATACCTGTTAAATGATTCTGATATTATAATTTGCCTTGCCGACTTTCATATAAATTTTATGAAACCTGATAACGCTGCTACAATCTATATGTAGGATATTTTATCGTCAAATTATTGATCAACCAACCAGAGTTACAGAATTTTCAACTTCTCTTATAAATCTTTTCTAATCACTGATAATTTCTCAATTGGCGATGGTGGTTTAATTCTATGTCATGTAGCTGATGATGATCTTGTGTTCTGCGACATTATTACCGAACAACCTGTTAAACAATTTTTTAGAAATTTCAATAAAATCGATCCTAAGTTATTTTATAAAAATTTAGAATTGCCACCAATACATCAAATTTTTAGAATAGACTGTGTTAATAAAAAAAGAAACTTTCCATGAAAATATTTTGCAGCTGTTCGATATACATCCTCCCTTAGTTAGATTCAGTTTTAGAAAACCGTATGCACCCTGGTTGCCTGATAATCTGAAATTCCTAATTTCTTTGAGCGACAAAGGCTAAATTCAGAAAAAACTGAATTGCAACAACTTGCAAATACTATAAATCTTTAAGAAATATAACTACGCGGACTACAACTATTGAAAAAAGCTTATTTCAATTTCTTATCAAACAATAGCGACAACAAAACTTTATGGAAAATATTGAATTGTCTTGGTATTGGTGCAAAGAAACAAATTAATGTACCAGATGAACTGACAACTCACAATGTTGGAAACATGCACTGGTTAAGCCGATACCTAAAGTTAAACAACCAACTGAAATTAAAGAATTATGTCCAATAATTATACTGCCGTCATTTTCTAAAATTCTTGAAAGAGTTATTCATAGTCAATTAAGTATTCATACTAGCCAGCATAATTTTCTGCCACCGGTGCAATCGGGTGTCAGGCCGATACAGTTGTACAACAGCACTTTTATAGGCAACGGATAATTAAACAGTGTGCTGCTTTGTAGTGCAGACGTATTTAAACAATGCTCACAGTTATTTTACTTTTAGAATCAATCTGTTGCATCTAAATTTTTGGCTAAAATTCACAATCATCGGGCAGTGTATACAGATACACATTACACGCTAGTTTTCCAGTTATCTTTCTTGTATGAGCGAAAATGGTTATGTGTAAGCTACCTATGCAACTTAACTATATCAGGCACCAAGAATGCGCCTGGCATTCAATGTCAAGGTAATTGTGAACATTCGTATCACAATAAATGCATTGGCGTATAAACTGACTTCAATGCCGCTGATTATGTTTGGAAGTGCAAGGAATGCAAAAACTCTACCGGCCCCACCTTCGCAGATGTTATGGCACCAATTAATGTTGTAAGTAGCGATTTTCAGGATGTAAAAAAGCGTCAAGATGATATGCTCACTTCGACAGAATTTTTTTCGGCTAAGTTGGGCGAGTACGAAAGAAAAATTTAAACTTTTACCGATAAAGTGGAAAAGCCCGACGATATAATTGCCGAAAACAGTAAACTTAAGAATCAACTTCTTAACATAACTAGCAGAGTTGACGATCATGAGCAATATTCTCGAATATGCAACGTAGAGAATCAAGGCGTTCCTGAATTTAAAAATGAAAACCTACTTCAAGTAGTCTCTACACTTGATAATAAATTAGGATGTTCCATAAAAAAGGAGCATATCGACTTTGTCCACCGTATTCATCCAGTAAAAAAGTCAGATGCACCAAAACCAGTAATAGTCAAGTTCTTTGCCCGTCAAATCAAGAATACTCTTGTCAGCTGATCGCAAGTCAAGAAACCTGAAGTTAACAGATGTTGGATTTGGAGGATCATCTCATAAAATTTTCTTGAATGACCACCTGGCCCCAACAAGGAAAAACCTACTTCACCGTGCAAGAGCCCTGTGTAGTGAGCATAATTTTAAGTATGTGTGGGTGCGTGATAATAAGATTTTGGTGAGAAAATCGGATAATCGGAAAATTATTCATATTAGCAACGAAGGTGATCTATCTAAAATAATATAAATTGTGTTCTTCTCTATTGTAATTACTGTATCGATCATGGCTCTATCAATTTATTACCCGAATATTCGTGGTCTCCGTACCAAAACTGATAAAGTAAAAGCTCAAATAATTAGTAACAACTACGATTTTATTTGTTTTACAGAAACATGGCTTTTGCCAATGAAATTTTCGACGACAGGTACATTGTATACCGTGTGAATAATGTAAGACTATACATTGGCAACTTTATTTTAGCATTAATCAATTTACCCATGCTAGTAACAATTGTTGGTTTTTTCTGTAGTCACTGTGTTGTTATTTTGTTAACAAACACCATGGTAACATTAAGTAAATTCCCTATGTCTAATTTTGCATAATTCAGCCATGTATAGTCTTACATTATTCTCACTGTATAGACGTCATCGCGATTATACTGCTACTAACCAAGTTTTGGGAGGTGGAGTTCTTATAGCTGTCCTTAAAAAATATGATAGCTCCTCTTGTTAGTCCTATAATAGCACGGCCGATGATCTTTGGATCAAAATTCTGTTAAAAAACAATACCTGCTTATATTTATGTAACGCTTATTTGCAGGACAAGCACGAGGTGCATCTCGGAAAAGTTATCAATATTGTACTGCAGACGCGTTAGAACTCACACTTTTTAGTTTTAGGTGATTATAACTGTCCCAATATAATTTGGAAGAGACAGGAAAGTTTTTTATATCCTGAAACCGCATCTGGTAGATTATCAGAGATCATTTCTGACTCTTATCAGTATTTGCAATTTCAAACAATACAATAATGCTTTAAACGCTAATAATAAATTGCTAGATTTGGTGTTTTCTGACAGTAGCGTGTCAGTTGAATCGGTATCTGAATTTACATTGTCGAAAATAGACAGCCATCACCCGCCACTAGCTATCACTGTAGATTTGGACTTATTTACCTTGCTAGCAAATATACCGCACCCTAAGTATCTTTTTCATAATGCTGATTACACAAAAATTAACGCCGATCTCGCGAGTCCGAACTGGTCTCTTGCTTTAAATAATCTACACATTGATAACGCAACCGATACTTTTTACAATATTCTTTATTCTGTTATTGATAGACATGTAGAAAAACGTACTCCTAAGAACAACGACAAATACCCAGTATGGTTCTCACGCGAGTTAATACTTTTAATAAAGGAAAAAACTAAAATTAGAAATAGAATCAAGTCCTATACCAGGGACGGTGATAAAATACGTTTTAACTTTCTTAGATCTAAGATTAAGTCATTAACCGATCAGCGTTACTCTCGCCATATAGATAAAATAGAAAAAAATATTAAATCAAATACTAAAAAACTTTGGCCTCATGCTAAGCAGAATAAAACTTTGGACTTCCATCTAAAATAACTGACAATGACACTTCCAGTAATATTCCAACAATAATAGCCAATTATTTCGCAGCACATTTTACATCAGTTTGAGAACCCGCTGCATTTAAACCAATGCAAAATATTAATACACCCTCACCTGATATTCCCTTTTCTGAATTATCACTGAGTCAAAATGAAATTCAGGACACTCATTCTAATCTCGGCGTTTTTAAATCTAAAGGCCCTGATGGTATTGATCCATATTTTATAAGAAATTGTTCTCACACTTTATGTATCATCTACCGCTTTTATTTAATAAATCATTGAAGTGTAGTGTATTTCCAACTAAGTGGAAGTTCGCTTATATTACGCCTATTTTTAAATATGACAATAAATCGGTGGTAAGTAATTATCGACCAATTTCGAAGCTCTCGGTATTTGGAAAAGTATTTGAAAGCATTATAAACAAATACTTAATGTCTTTTATGGAAGCTTATATAACTCCCAAACAACATGAATTTTTAGCCAAAAAGTCAACAGTAAGGAATTTACTTATCTTTTCAAATTATCTGGCTCAGAGCTTCGCGGAAGGGCTTCAGGTCGACACGGTGTATCCAGATTTTAGCAAAGCCTTCGACAAGGTCAACCACGCATTACTTGTTCAAAAACTTTTATATTACGGCGTTACAGGAAATTTACTGCAGTGGTTTACATCGTATCTCACTAACAGAATACAGATGGTTGTAGTAAACGGTTTTAATTCTAATCTTCATTATGTTACGTCTGGTGTGCCTCAGGGCTCCCATCTCGGACCAACTTTGTTTCTAATCTTTATTAATGATTTATCATCTATACTGTCATGTGGTCATTTGTTCTTTGCAGATGATCTTAAAATATATCAAGTCATAAAAAACTAAAACGACACAAACAAATTACAAGTGGATCTTGACACATTGTCGACTTGGAGTTTTCTTAATTGCTTGCCACTGAATTTAGATATATGCTGTTATATTAGATTTACAAAAAATTTAAGTTGTTTAAAATATGACTACACGATCGCACATGAAAGTATCCATGAAGTAAATTTTAAGAAAGATCTTGGTGTTACTTTTGATTCTAAATTAACTTTTATCAAGCATATTGAAAACATTACAAATAAAGCAAATTCTATGCTAGGATTTATTTTTAGAATTACAAATTCTTTTAAAAATATTAATACATATAAACTGTTGTATTCTGCTTACGTTAGGTCAAATCTTGAATATGCAAGCGTAATTTGAAACCCTTGTTATGCAATTCATTGTAATAGAATCGAAAAAATCCAAAGAAAATTTGTAAGAATTACTTATAAGCGATTTAATATTGACTTACCTAACTGTGTCTGTAGATTGGCGACTATCGGCTTAGTGACTTTGGAAAGTCGTAGAAAGTCTAATGATGTTACTGTTCTTTATAAGATTCTAAATAATATGTTCAACTGTCCGGATTTAATTTCATGTATTATTTTTAATGTGCCTCAGTTCAATACCTGACATTTTCAACTGTTCAAACCAGAATTTGCTAGTACCAATGTTATTTTAAACTTACCGATTTGGAGAATTATACGATCTTATAATCAGTATGCTGGATGTATTGATATTTTCTACATATCTTTTCCAAAAATTCAAAAATCTGCTATTGCAAAATCTTTAAATTTGTTTGCACATATCACACATGCATGGACTGCTTTGGGCTCATCGCGGGTACAGTGGCCAATTGCCAATTGCAACTTGTTCCGCTATTATAGCATTTTTCGCTACAATCGCTTGCCTGCTAGAATTTGTTCAATTTAAGACATTTCTGCGACCTTACAGAGTAGCAGCTTTTATTAAAAAAAGAATTATCGAAATCGGCTTGATGCAAGGCTCATATTAGGTGCCCACAGAAAAAGCTACAGTATTCAGTAAGATCAATACTTTTTACTTTTAAAATTTACTTAGACCAAATAGTGACTTTGTCCATTTGGTAGACTGTTTTACAATAATAGCGACTTAAAGTAAAATCATCAATATGTACACTCTTAAGATATTCTGTATTATTATCAGCTTCCGAGAAACGTACACATTTGTAGTCACAAATATCAACATCAATTTAGTCACTATTAATACTTCACACATTTAGCAAAAGTAAGTCAGGGCTGAAGATCAAGGATTTTAGGATGGTTTCCTGCGAGGCTGAAAAAATTTACCCACACGCACTCCTGTCGACCAAACACTAGCATCCACCGCCTTATCAAAGCTACTGTACTTAGCACTGTTGACCGTAAGTTAGCAACTATCATACTTCTTTTGAATTTTCTCTACTTACCTAACTTGTGGAACTATAAAATAACTTCTAAATTTGCATTATTGCACCAAAAATTTATATCAAAATTTCACATTTTATTAAGTATCAAGTATTACATTTCTGATCATTTAAAATTACAATTTCAATTTTATAATATAAAAACATTTTGAAATAGATAAGTAAGAGAGATCCACAATACAAAATTTATGACTTATCAGGCACCTTGGTTATTGCATAAGCTATATAAGAAGGATATAAAGGTTTAATGTCAACAGAATATTGTTGAATTTTTCCACCGCTGCTCAATTTTCCTAGAAACAATATGATTATACTAAGTCCAGCATAAAATATTTCCCTATTGGTTTTTCTAATAACTTTTATTGTATATTAGCGAAGAATATAACAATTCCATCATTATACAGAATAAAGATGGAAGCCTTGTTTAGCCTAGGTATGGAACACAATTCCGTGTATTTTACTACGTTTGTCATTGCTCGCTCCAAGACATCCACCGGTATTTGCTAAATTTCTTCTCATATCCGCTAATCAACTCTGTGATGGTGTGGGACGTGTAATGTAAACATGACTGTTGAAATAGCCCCACAGGAAAAAACATGTGCTGTTAGATTGGGCGACCGAGCATTAAAACGCATGAAAAAAATATTAGTTGGAAAATTGGCAAAAAAGTAAATGTATGGTCGAAACTGACACTTATACCTAGGCGAGGGGTCAATCACCAAGGATTTAAGTGTACAGGAAATATCCTTGCATAAAAGATTTCCTGAGATCTTCCTCAGATATCCTCACACCTCCCTAGACCTCCTAGCTTTCCAAGGGATATCCACAGATATCCCCAGATCTCCCGATATATCCCCCAGATCTCCCGAGATATTCTCCAGATCTCCCAAGATCTCCCGACATCTCCCGAGATCACCCCAGATTTCCCCAGAACCTCTGAGATTTCCCTCATATCCCCCAAGAGCTCTCACGATTCTTGCAAATATCACAAGATTTCTCCGAGATCTTCTGTAATTTTGTCAAATTCTCAAACTATTTTCATCTATTAAAATTTTTAGTAGTGCAAAGAAAAGTTTGTATGCTTAGCAGGCTTTACGACCCTCTGAATTCGTATTTCCCACAATCATTGATTTTTACACATAGATTTTTTTTATTGCAGAGACAAAATTTGTAATTTTTTTTTACTTGTGTTATCCATAAAACAAAACATGTAGCAAGGTAAATATCAAAAATACCTAATTAAAACAAACTATTTTCTGGCATATGGTGCAATTAAAGTGATAGAACATTAAAATACCCAAATGAAAAAATCGTATAAAATTCTTAATAACACTACAATACATGAATTCTAGCAATCAACAAAAAATCTGTATAAGTGCCATTAAAGCACTAGCGACGTTAAAAGGACTCCCCAATGCGTCGTGCTCTTAAACTCGTCGTACGTGCTTTAAAGGCGTACTTATACAATAATATACTATTGTCATCAGTGACAATATTTATTTTATTTATTTATTTAATTTGCACTCAGCCAACAGCCGTTAGGCCAATTACAGGCATCGCTGTGCAGTTATGAGGACTTCCAACCCCACTAACGACTGCCATGATGTTGTATGACCGCCGGGACCAACTTTTTTCCGTGACAGCCGTACCACGAGGCGCCGAGAGATGCAGCCGTGGAACTCCCATCCAAGTTCTGACCAGAGACAGCGTTGCTTAACTCTGCTGATCGAACGTGGAAGCTTGTTCAAGCTATACCACTCGGGACCCTATATCAGAACAATCTTTAAGATTTAAGTTTGTTAACGCTAATAATGATAGGTCGGGTGTTTCCTCCAACTCAACGTCTGTTTCGTTACACACATTTTCATTGTCATCATTTTCTTCTTGGGAGTTACCGACATTACTAGGAGTTTTCTTTGTTTTTTCAGATTTGTAACACATTTTGTAAGAGTTAAAAGCAATGTTTTTTTGCAGGCCCAAAATTTAAAAATTTTGGGGATGTTTCTCATATAATGGTCCAAAATAATTTCTATATTCACTCTTATCCACTGAATTTAATACATCAGTTCTAACAGTTTGTCCGATTTCGGGAAAGTCCGCGGCAATTAAATTACCATGCGTATAAATGTTGGTGTACCCCACTAACGTTAAAATATTTTTTTGAATGTAATACCTTCTTGTTCGACTTTCCAAAAAAATCCAACTTAGGTTCACTGACCGCATCAACCTCCCCAGATCCGTCCAGTTCGTTGGTTTGATTTTGCTTTTCCTCCGTATTACCTTTATTATTGACGGTTCTACAACAATATGATAACATTATTGTATAAATCAAGGTCATAATGGATTAACTATTATCAAGGCTCGACGAAGTTCGTTAAAGAATTAGTGAAATGAAAATGAAAGTTTTTGTAATGAATCAATAATTCTTGCTGAATCGTGATTCATTTTGTACAAAACATCATACCTATGTATGTAAACAAACTTCGTATTACTTTTAATAGCAATATTAACACAGAAAACAATTAGGTACTTATTATGCTTATTGGTTGTGTTTTTTAAAACTACGAACACAAGTACATTTCATGTAATGATACGGAGGGTTTATTATTTCCTTGCTGAATGAGTCCAAACGATCTGTTTAAATCCACCTTTACCAATCGATTTTCCGAGGTCACCGCCCGATGCAAGTTCGGATGGCGTTCATGACAGGAAGATCTGCGCACATCTCATACTATCGCGCGAAACTTTAAATGCGGCATGCGCCGCGGGCTACAGCTAGTTCTTTCAAAAATGTTCAAACTGCGAGTCAGCCACATTTTGCTTGAATAATTATTTTAGTGTTAAAGTTTCAAAATTAGTTTCATTTAATCAAATCTAAAGTCATTTGAAGTTCAGTTTTATCCATAACAGATACTACATGAACAAGTCAGTTCGACATTAATTGATTGTGCAGCCAGCAGTAACTGTTTAATTTATTGTTTCAAATATCGATTTTGCATGAGCATACAATTTTGTTTTTTTTATACAGTTGAACAACGGTAACAATCTACGTCAACAATAGGGCGCATTTAAAAATAAAAACAGAAATGTTTCAAGATTGAATCCTAAATTGTTATCGTGTATCTAGTGATGTAAATTACCCGGGTATTTATTTTTAGGGGTAAATACCCGGGGTCTTTACCCGGGTAAATACCCAAAATGGGTATTTAAGCGGGTATTTATAGAATTATTTACAAATATGATCAAGTTAATCTAATCAGTATAATTGATTGGTAAGTTTAAGTGCTCTATTCGAATGTTATAAAAATGTTTAAGGAAATAGCTAAAATGAGAACATTTACTGCCCAAAATGCCGATGGGGACATAACTATACAGAACATAGCAATTCCATGAGTTGGAAAAGGTTCAAACAGTATTTGCGATAAGAGTAACCGAAATGGAAAATGCAATGGTAGCTAGGCAACAAGTAGCTATTGTACCTACTTGTTGCCTAGCTACCAAAGTCATTATCGCATTTGTTATTTCGGTTACTCTTATGGCCTTATGAACCTTTTCCAACTCATGGAATTACAGTCAGACCTCGCCGTTCGCGGCTTTGCGGATCGCTGATTTGATTTTACGCGGGGCACCTCTGTACTCCCTTTTCTTTGCAGTTCGCTCCGCGAACTGCTTTGCCGTTCGCGAATGGAATTGCCAACGTTAACTGTTTTAACTTCACACACTAACGGCCGGTCTTATGAAGGCCACTAATCCGACGTTAACTTTAATTCGCTGTTAAAATAAACAAAAGCGCATAAAAATGTGATTACTAATGAATAATATGTCATAAGCGCCAACATTTTGATGAGCTTTTGTTTATTTTCACAGCGATTTAAAGTTAACGTCAGGTTAGTGACCTTTATAAGACCGGCCGTAAGTAAATAAAGCAGACGTATGCGGTTTATGTCATGAACACCTAAATAACATTATTTATCACAAACTTTTAAACACACTTATCGAGCCCATTTCTTTGAATCTCTTATTACCAAATCGGACCTGAAATAAATTGTAAAATTATAACTTGATTTGTTTGTTTCAGTCAGTATGTTATATGCTTTTTTTAAATGGTTTTTGTTTTAGTGTTTTTTACTTTATATTTTATGTTTTGAAAATGTACGTATTTGCATGTTTGTATACGCACGTTTATGTATTTTTGAATTTTTGTTGCATAGTATAAATAAATGTAGTTTATGGAACCTAACCCCGTTTTTATCATGTGTTTACTTGCGCATCGCGGTTTTCCGTTTCGCGGCATTCTTCTGGAACGTAACCCTCGCGAACGGCGAGGTCTGACTGTACCATGTTCTGTACAATTTTAGGCAACCTGTATATAACAGCAATGAGATAAAATGAATAAAAAATAGAATTTAATGATTGAATAAGAAAGAGATGCACATAGAAACAAATATTTGAGTAGACTTGACGCTCATTTTAATTATGTCATATGTCAACTAAATATGCCTACTAAAATAACTTTTTTGTACGGTTATCTCTTTCTTACTCAAGTATTATGTGCTTTTGTTAATGCTATCTCATTGCTGTTGTATACTTATGATCCCATCGGTATACAACGTTGTTTATATTATTTTGTGACATTCTTTGCCTTATTTAAGATTGTTTCATGATGTGTCTAGAAGTATATATTAATATTAATGTTAATAAATATAAGGATTATTTTTTCAAGGTAATGTTATGTTCATTTTTCAAAAATGGAAACAAGTCAGAAAATAATGTACAAACAATTTCAATTATCCCAATCTCCGGAGTCAGCCATCACAATGTTTTTTGTAAACTCTAACAGGTACAATTTATTACATCTAACTGTTTATTTCCATAAATTTTGGCAGCCAATATTTTTTCCTGATAAACGATTAATATACCTGGGTGAATGCTTCTTCAATGTTATTTAAATTGTTATTTTACATAAAGTATTCCAGTTCATTTATATGTAGTTTATTTATTAAGATAAGATTATGATGTGAGTAAAAGTTAGCTTAGCTTTCTAAATAGTATAAATTTGATATTTTTAGGTATTTACCCGAGGCAGGGGTAAATACCCAGGTAAATACCCATTTATAAATACCCTACCCACTGGGTATTTACCCGACCCACACCACTACGTGTATCTATATTGCTATGTTTTTCGGACCTTTTCCACTGTCTAGGATGTAAATCACACAACGTTACAATACGATACGATTCATTTTCAGTCAGTATCGCCAGGACCTAACTAAGGTTTAGCCGTCTGGGTTCCAATAACTGATCTTTTGTCCATTATTTTTTTTTTAAATTTCTAACAAAAATTACAATAATCCCAATGATGTTGTTTGATATTTATATTTAGTGTTCTATGAAAGTAAGGGCGAGATGGTCGAACGTCGATAACTTTCAATAAGTAATTTTCAGCTTCTACAAAATGATTTTGTTGAGTCGAAATCTTCCCGTTTAAGATGTGTACGTACTACACTTCAGTTTTCGGTTGGTACAGCAAAATCGTAATTGATAAATTCTAAGGCGAATGACTTATTCTGGCGGACTGGAGCTCTCATGTATTCCAACAAATTTTATGATAATGATTCAATATTCAATAAAAACTTCATCATTCAGCTTAAATATTTATAACATGCTGCTTTATGCAGTTGTAGTGTTTATATACGTTTATGAAACTAAACTTTGTTGGAAAATATGAATGCGTTTCAGTCATTATTTTCGTGTTACTTGGGAAGTTTTTAAGCGTTTATAAAAGTTATTATGGTATTTAATAGATGTATTTATAATACTGATTTTGTAACTATTTTTTGTTGATTTTTTATTGTTATTGCCACTATTATTGCTGCAGTTCTATTTGCTGGTTCGCATAAATAAACCTAGAAAACATCCTGGATCGAATGTGTACCGGTATTTCATGTAGCAACTTTTGTATACGATACTGCCCTGAACCGATACTTTTAAATCGATACGATACGATTGCACCGGTACTTTTCGGTGTATCGAACATCCCTACAACACTACAGACCGGCAAACGCTGGCGCACGGTCTCAACCACTAAAATGGGGCTGCGCATTATGAATTAACGCTACCCTAGCGTAGCGGCAAACTATAATATATCATTGAGATTGCCTCAGATGTTCTGAAGATTTCCTCAGATATCTTGAGATTACCCAGAGATATCCCTAAGATCTCCCGATATCTCCCGGCAAGTGTACACAGGATATCCTGTTGTGAGTAACCCCTCGTACCTAGGCTACACAATTCTCCCATAATTCTTCTTTATGATGATCTAATTGTTATTTTGTTCAGTAATGTACCATAAAAGTTGTTATTAGAAAAACGAATAGGAAAATACTTTATGTAGAACACACTTATCTCATCATTCCAATCCCCTTTTGTACATATAATATAAATATAAACTACATGCATAATAAGTAATATAACTTTACATACAATTCAGTTGAATTGACATTTTTATGTACCACCTTATTCTCATACATAGACAAGTGTTGAACTAACATCACCATGAAAATAACTCTCGAATGTTTTTGTCTCATAGACGTCTTATATGTTTAACTAAATAACATTTATAAGCTGCTTTATACTCACATATTTAACAGATCTAAGTGTTTTCTACTGTATATATCTTCATATGTTTAACAAAATTACTCTTCTCTTCTGTTTTATACTTGGAAATTGAACACAAGTAAGGTTCTTCACCTGTATGTATCCCCATATGCTTAACGAAGTTACCCTCCTTCGTTGTTTCATACTTACATATTAAACAAGAATAAGGTTTTTCTCCTGTATGTATTTTCATATGTTTAACTAAATAACATTTCTGAGCTGTTTTATACTCGCAAATGAACATGAATAAGGTTTTTCTCCTGTATGTATCTTCATTTGTTGAACTAAACGACTTTTAAGAGTTTTTTATATCCACATATTGAACACGTGTAAGATTTTTCTCCTGTATTCATCTTCATGTGTTGAACTAAATAACTATTCTCAACTTTTTATACTCGCAAATTGAACATAGGTACCTTATTCATGTTCAATTTGCGAGTATAAAACAGCTGCGAAAAGTATCCCATTTGTAACCTCCCATGTCGAACTAAATTACATTGTTCGGCTGTGTCCTGTGTAAATCTTCACATGTCGAATTGATTACTTTTCTGTCCTGTTATTTACTCGCCATTTCCATATTAATAAGGTTTTTCTCCTGTATGTATCTTCATATGTTTAACAAAGTTACTCTTCTCTTCCGTTTTATACTTGGAAATTGAAGACGAGCAAGGTTTTTCACCTGTATGTATCCTCATATGTTTAACAAAGTTGCCCTCCTTTGTTGTTTCATACTTACAAACTAAACACGAATAACGTTTCTCTCCTGTGTGTATTTTCATATATTTAACTAAATAACATTTCTGAGCTGTTTTATACTCGCAAATCAGCATGAATAACGTTTTTCTCCTGTATGTAGATTCATATGTTGAACTAAACGACTTTAAGAGTTTTTTATATCCACATATTGAAGACGTATAAGGTTTTTCTCCTGCATGCATCTTCATGTGTTGAACTAAATAACTATTCTCAACTTTTTATACTCGCAAATTGAACATAGCTTATTCATGTTCAATTTGCGAGTATAGAACAGCTGCGAAAAGTATCCCATATGTAACCTCACATGTCACACTAAATTACATTGTTCGGCTGTGTTCTGTGTAAATCTTTACATGTCAAACTAATTATTTTTCTGACTTGTTTCCACATGAATAAGGTTTTTCTCTTGTATGAATCTTCACATGTCGAACTAAATGACTTTTGTCAACCGTTTTATACTCGCACATTGAACATGAATAAGGTTTTTCTCCTGTATGTATCTTCATGTGTTGAACTAAACGGCTATTCCGAGCTGTTTTATAATCGCAAATTGCACATGAATAAGGTTTTTCTCCTGTATGTATCTTCATATGTTGAACTAAATGACTTGTACGAGTCGTTTTATATTCACATATTGAACATGCATAAGGTTTGTCCCCTGTATGCATCTTAATGTGTTGAACCAAATAACTTTTCTCAACTGTTTTATACTCACAAATTAAACATGAATAAGGTTTTTCTCCTGTATGTAACCTCATATGTCGAACTAAATTACATTGTTCAGCTGTTTTATACTCACAAGCTGAACATGAATAAGATTTTTCTCCTGTGTGAATCTTCATGTGTCGAACTAAATTACTTTTCGCAGCTGTTGTGTACTCACAATTTCTACAGGAATAAGGTTTTCTTCCTGAATGAATCTTCACATGTCGAACTAAATGACTTTTATCAATTGTTTTATACTCGCAGATTGAACATAAATAAGGTTTTTCGCCCGTATGTAACCTCATATGTCGCACTAAATTACATTTTTCGGCTGTTTTATAATCGCAAGTTAAACATGAATAAGGTTTTTCTCCTACATGTATCTTCATATGTTGCACTAAAGCACTTTTCTGAACTGCTTTATATTCACAAATAAAACATAAATAAGGTTTCCGTCCTGTATTTATTCTCATATGGTTAACTAACTCATGTTTTGTTACTGGTTTATTTTTGCAAACAGAACACAAACTCTTGTCTTTTGCTTCATTTTTACACACCTTGCATATAAATTGTTCTTCTAAAATGCTTCCGCTTGCTGCACAAGTAACAAGCAAAACATCTTTTATATCAATTTCCTCCTGTTTGATATTCAATCCGTGATTATCTGTGCGGTCGGTTATGCCTTCGATCATCTCTTGCTGTACATGTAAGTTTGCTATTACTTTATTTTCTTTAGCTTGCATTACTTGTTCTTGTAAGTTGGTAGATGTTGCACTATCACGTAATTCCAGCTTCACGTCCATTGTGCTTTTGAAAACAAAAATGGGACGTAAAATTTAGTTAGGTTAAGTTGCTTATATTTATATGTAAAATGCAAATGCAAATTCGCTTAATTGCCAAAATGGAATGCTCAATCTGGGAACTGAGTAAAACCTAAATTCGCCTAATTGCCAAATCAATTTGTTCAATTGCAGCATTAGCTAAATTCAGGCAATTGAGGAAATTCGGTATTTGTTTCCAACATATACACATTTAAAATTTCCTATAACCGCGTTCTGATATGTTTACTTACGTTGAATAACAAGAAATTCGAAGTAGCAACTAATAGGAAGACTATCTAACAGTAAAAATGATGGATAACAACACAAACCACCATTTTAGAGGCAGGATGGATTAGAATGAATTAGATTAAGTGAAATTCAAACAAACTACTTTTATGTAAAGGTTGTTCCACAACGGAATATTCACTACCTTGGCACTGTTTTAACTGACCAGAAGTTTATGTTATCATTTTAAGTGAAAATATTTTACAAATGCATGTTGTCAACTATTGTATTAGAATTGGAAATTTGATTACTATTACTTAGCAAATTTAATACTACTTACACCAGGACCGGCTGGGAAGAGAATATAGGGGTCAAATGAAATTTCAAAATTGGAAAGAAATATTCAGAATCGTTGAAAACATGCAAAAGGAGAAATCTTTAAAGTACCTAATTACTGCACCACATCGCTATTGCTTTTTATTAATTTTAAATTTAAATGACTTTTAGCTGAAAATTAAATCTACAGCGAAATTGAACCTATCTTACCATCAAAGCGAATCCCTATTGGAAAGCAAAGAGTAGGAGAATCAGCAGCTGCTGATGAAGCTAAACAAATTGACACATTACCTTCAAAGAAATTTGAACGTTTTGTTTATTATGTTATCATCGATACAGCAGTATAGCAAATAAAACAACGTTTTATCTTCAATGAAGAACATTGCACAATTGGCCCCAAGAAATTTCAAGAACCTTAAGAGTGTCGAAACGTCTCGTGACGGTCATATACATATATATAATACACATATATTGCTGGTAGGGCCTGGAAACTTCAGAAAACATTACGGCGCCGACATAGTCTCACTTAGAGTATAACGCGTCTCGTGCGCATGCGTGAGAATTCGAACTCCGCCTTTAGAAGCGAATTTTAACCTTGACCACTTCCCCATTGGGCGGACGACGCCGCCGCGCTTGCGCACAGCTCACCGTATACATGAAGGAGTTGGTTATGTGTCTCACTTCATCGGTGAGTTTCCCACTCATAGCCGCTAGCAATATAGTAAGTATTAGATATATGGTCATATACTTTGAAATTCGCTCAACTTACGGGAACCAATCGCGCCGAGCTGTATAGAGAAATAATCAGTTCAGCAATCATCAGATTCTGACAGAGACTTCAAATTCAAATATGATCGGAGCGACACTGAAGATTGTGAAGAACAGCCTGTGACATCTTCACTGAATCGTTTAAAATTAAATGTGAAGAAATGTCGAACTGCAAACAATGCCTAGTACTTTGTGCTTTGGAATTACTGCACGAGTTACATAGTTACGGACCATTTTACACATCAGTTTATCTAGCTTAAAGTACGTTTTTTTTCTATAATAACTGCTAAGTGTTACAATGTTGGTAGACATGTGATTAAAACGCTAGGAAATTTTTATACCTCGTGTTGGTAGGACTTTTTCAAAATTATGGTTATGTGTCAATTTTGAATGTCAAAGTTTCTTAATTTGAACTCTTGACAAATTTCTTTTTTTAACATGGAATCATCATCATCATCAATAAAATCGGATAAAAAAAGAAAACCAAAAAATATTTTAAATGCAAAAATGAAGCAAGCGATATTAAATTATGACATATCTGTCAAAATGACAATAATTTTTTTTAGTGGAAGAAAAGAACTAAAAATCTATGTACCAACATTATTAAAACTAGGGACCCTGCAGGAATGCAACTTATCCCCTAGAAAGTTGAGCTTGAAAATTATTATAGAAAAAAAATGTACTATACAAGTTTGTGCTAACGTTACCGTGTACACAAGTTTTCTGTGTGGAAGTGTTCTCAGTTCTGAAAAATAAAAAAAATCGTTAGCGGTATTCATTGGGTCAACATTTATTAAAGGATTGAGTATTGCTCTATTTTTTGCATAGGTAGTGATCATGAAAGTCGTTTTTTTAAAAGAAAAATCGCATTGAAAAGTACCACTTTTTTAAGGCAAAATCCTGAAAAAAGTACACTTTTTTAACTATTTTATTGAAATGTCAATTTGACAGTTGTAAATTCCGAATTCGACTAAATTTCGGTTACAAGAGATCACTATGTAAAAAAACTACGTGTACAACACGTTTTGAAAGTACCTTTTTTTTCATTCATTCAACTGCAAATTCACGAAAAAGTTATGGCTTTCAAAACTAGTTGTAGAAGTTACTATTAGAAAGTGATTTTAATTTCGATAGTGACAAGGAAATCTAAACTGCTTACATAAATTGTAATTCATTACATCAAAACTGTGTAAGTGCGTATAACAGTACGCTGACTTACTGACCCATTCCTAATTTCCTGACTGAAGTTATACTGTATTCACTCACTTCTTAGTTGCATAGTAGGAGGTGGAGTTCGTTATGTTGGTATACAGTTTAGACTAAAATGCTAAAATCATGTTATAAAATGCTAGGTCATGTATCGCGGAATTAAAAATCCGTGCACTTAAAATGATTGAGTGTACACCTTACTTTACTTTACTTATCACGTTACCTGGTGAAATTAGTCGAAGTCAATAATAAATAGCTTTTTGATTTCACTTTGCATTGTTTGACTGTCAATTGCTAAACTAGAAAGGCAAAGCTCAATTTACATTACCCAACAATGGCAAAAATCCTCTATAAGACTGGCCCGGATTTTTAATTTCGCGACTGTACATCCAGCTCTGTTGTCAGATACCGTATTTTATAAACTGGTTAACTGTTCTGAAAATTTTTGCTTAAAATTAATAACTAATACTTCAAAGCATCAATACTTGAGGATTGTAATGGCTATTTATAAAACAAGTACATAATATAGTCTGTTCAGTAAACATAAAAACACAAAGCGGCCTTTGATTTCCAAAATTTCAAGAGTGTACTTCCAAAATTCATCTTTGTCTAGGAATGTACTTACAAAAACTTACTAAAGCAAATAGGTTAAGGGTATGACATTTACTTACCATCTGTCATTAATGTTGTAAATAACTACTTTGAAGGATATTATAAAATTACTTTATTGAATACTATTGACGTAGTGTTTATTTATAGGTATTTTTATAACATTTTAGAAAAGTTCAGGTGAGAATATCTACTTTGACACACTGTCAATGTACAATATTGTCATTTTAAATTCAAATCTGCCTTTATACAGGTGTGGAAACCTTTGCAAAAAAACATACAGAATCTCTAGTACAAAAATTGAATGCACATGCCAACTTCAAAAAAAAAATATGTTTTTGTGTTTACTGAATGCCCTATAATGTAGGACTTTATTTAACGACTCTATTTTATGACCGAGCGAGTTTTAAGAGCGAGGTCAATAAAATCATATTGTGTAAGAGTTGTATGTTCGACTGGTAAACTTGAAAAATGAAGTTTATAAATTTGACGTCTATTCTGTGACAGAAAATTTTATATCAGAATGCTTTGATATGAATACTGACAAACATTTATTTTGACATTGACAGCTGATGTAAAAGTATTTGATAGTACTAGTACAATAAAGAAACGTACTTTATTCTACTAGTAATATAAAGTAAAATTTATTTCACTCTTACTATAAAGAGTTATTGCCGAAAAGCTATGTCATAAACAGTACTTTATAATGCAGTCGTACATAAACTCATTTGCGCTTTCTCTATGTAATGCACATACGAAACAGTCACCCTAACATGGCTTCATATTGTGCAGAAAAGAAGTGAACCGAGTATAGTTATGAATTACGATGAAAGAATTCTAATCAAATTAAATTTAATAACGCCAAAAGGCAAAAGCCAAAGTCAAGTGAGTCAATAATTACCAGCCAAGTCAATAAAACGTTTTCAGGGCCCCCGCTACCATATGTGCAAAGTGTGCAATGCCCCTTTAGGGGCGCCAAAACCCAGGGTCAAAAAAAATTGCAAAAAAAACAAAAATTAGTTTTTAAATAAAAGTTGAGAAATTAAATAGGATTAGGTATAAATACACACGAAATTTTATTAGTATATCATCCAGTTACTGCTGATTCCTATTTTGCGAGAACATGTCAGGCGGTAGTTTCTTGATTTTTCCTGTTCAGACATGAATTATGCCTGGAGCGCTATAAAAGCGATGCATCGCCAGAGGCGTTTTTCAACCGGTTAGTTCACTGGACCGTGCAACAAGTGCATAAAAACAAGTAATCCTATTAATTTTTACATTTAATGTTATTTTTATTTTGTCAAGTGTTGTGTTGTATAATATTTTGTTTACTTTTTTTTTTCTAAAAAATTAAGTGCTGAATACTTGCTGACTGCAATTTCAAAGGTTTGATTTTTTATAAAGTGGTAAGTGTTCCCTACTTTATACTATCAACATTAACCCTTTATAGGATACTGGTTATAATTAATTTTTTTTACCCAAATATCTTTTTATTAATTGAAATGTCATGTACGAGTTTAAAAAGGTAATTGGTTTTTTATCCATAACTCGCTTAGTTTTTATGCTATCGATCTTTTTAAAAAACCATTTTGTAGGGTTTTTTAAGGGCTATAAGATCAAATTAGTTTAATATTTTTTCTGCCTTTGTTTTTGAAAGAGTTTAAGCTGAAAGGGCTCGAACAAATTGCTTTTTACTCAAATATGCAAACTTGGTGCTTATTATTGTGCTTACTTTAGAAGTTAATTCCTAATTCCCATGAGTACTAATTATTTATTTGTTTTTTCAGGATAAAAGAAAGAGACCTTCAGGTGCGAAGTTTCGCGAGCAAAAGAAACTGAGACTACAAGAAAGGGAAAAAATGGCTGGATCTTTAAAGCACTTCTTGCAAAACAATCAAGATTCCACGGAGACTATCGATGCGACCGAATCTCAAGATTCTAAATCCGTAATATCAGTAATCGTGAGTGGACCATCTGAAATTTCAACAGAGGCGACCACGGTAACATCAGGTCCTGCAACAAGTGGCGGCGGTTGTAGCAGCAGAACAGCTTCTACTGATGCAGAGCCCGATGAAGCGATGACACCATGCTCGTCTACAGCACTTGAACAATCCACTTCAGGTAGTTCAGCTTGTGTAAGAAGTTCGGTAATGTCAGCTACCGAAATACCTGCTGCAAGTGACACTTTCGATGAAGGCTTTAATGAGGCTAGTGTCGATATAATTCCGTCCGACCCCGGTTTGTGGCCCGAAAAAATCACCAATAAGATAGCTAGAATATTGGTTAAACGTGGTCCGCCCTTGATAGACATCAGTTTTAGCTTTCCTAGTAATAAAGATAAGAGAAAGTTTTCGTGGAGTATCTGATTATCAACACTTGTCTTTGCTAATGAAGAGACACGAAACGTCAATTTTACACAACAGTTATATGAACACTTGGGTAAATTTAAAAAAAAATGTTGGAGACATCTAAGACTGTTAATGCTCATCACCTGCGGATTTTAGAAACGGAAAAAAATATTGGCGCGACGTGTTGGAAAGAATTATTGCGATTGTTAAGTATTTATCTACACAATTCTTGGCATTTCAAGGTTCTTCTATATTACTTTTCGAACATGATAATGGAAATTTTCTAAAAGCTGTTGAGATGATTGCCTCTTTTGATTCAGTGATGAGACAGCACGTTAACCGAGTGTGTAACTCCCAAAAAAAATCTGTTAAAATGACTCATTATTTAGGCGTGCAAATACAGAATGAAATAATTGAATTATTGTCGTCTAAAGTAAGAAATAATATTTTAGAAATGGTTCGCAGTTCAAAATATTTTTCAATAATATTAGATTGTACACCATACACTAGTCATACTGAGAAAATTAGTTTTGTTCTGAGGTATGTTGTCCTTAACACCACTTCAAAAAAGGTTGAAGTTAAGGAAAGTTTTATTGCGTTTAATCCAATACTGGACTCTACAGGGGAAGGGATATATACATTTGTGACAGAAATTTTGAAAAAATTAAATTTAGATATAAAAAATATTAGGGGACAAGGTTATGATAATGGGTCAAACATGAAGGGAAAGCATGTTGGGCTTCAAAAACGCATTCTTGATGCGAATCCGAGAGCCCTTTTTGTACCTTGTGCGGCTCATACTTTGACCTTAACAGTAAATGACGCTTCTAAGGTGTCAGATGCTACAATAAACTTTTTTAATCTTGTGCAAGAGTTATATAATTTTTTTTCGTCATCCACAAAAAGTGGGATGTTATGAGAAAAAATGTCCCCGGGTTAAGTTTAAAGCCTCTAAGTGAGACAAGATGGTCCAGCAGAATTGATGCAATAAAGCCCCTTAAACTTTATTTAATTAAGGTTTGCGAAAGTCTTCTAGAAGTAGCTGAAGATAATTCCTTTCACATTAACGTCTGTACAAAATTTTCAATTTATTTGTGGAATTATTATTTGGCATGACGTTTTATTTCATATAAATATTGTCAGCAAACAAATCCAAAGTGCTACAATTAATATTAAAGTATGCCAAACCTACCTAAAAAATTTAGTTGATCACTTCCAGCAATATAGATCTGACCAATCATTTCAAGAAATTCTTGTAATTACAAGCGAAAGAAGTAGCACTCTCTCTCGAAATTGAAGAAGACTTTCCACCGTTACCAACGGTCAGGAGGAAATTTAAACCAAAACTGTTTGACTATGAACACCGAGATGAGAACCCTCATGATCCAAAAACCGCCTTTAAAATTTATTTTTTTTTAAATTATAGATCAAACTTTAAGCTCTCTAAAAAACCGATTTGACTTATTAAATGAGTATGATAATATTTTCGGATTTTTTAGCGACATATTCAAATTAAGTGACAGCGATCTTTTAAAACGTTGTTCTGTTCTTGTACACAAAGGTGTGAGGCAAGGATGTGTACTATCACCGATGCTCTTCAACATATATAGTGAGTACATAATGCGTCTAGTTTTGGAAGGCTGGCAGGGTGGCGTAACTATAGGCGGAACAAAAATCAATAATCTTAGGTTTGCTGACGACATAACCTTGATAGCTGGCAGCGAAGATGAACTCATCAGCTTACTACAGCGGCTACAAGTAGTTAGTGGTCTTTACGGTTTAAGTATTAACTTTAATAAAACAAAAGTAATGATAGTAGATCGGGCAAACAATAACAGACCGAACACCCATCAGATCGGCCAATGTGAGGTGGTCCAAAAAATACTATACCTCGGTACAATGATTGACAATACCGGAAATTGCGAAATTGAAATTCGTCGTCGCATACAGCTGGCTAGAACAGCAATGGCCCAGCTTAACAAAATATGGCGTGACCGAAATGTCACTAAATCTACCAAAATCCGCCTGGTCAATTCCTTGGTGTTTTCTGTATTCATATATGCAGCAGAGACATGGACCATCAGAGAAGCAGATAGACGTCGCATTGATGCATTTGAAATGTGGGTTTGGAGACGCATGCTGCGAATCCCTTGGACGGCGCGTCGTACCAATGCTTCAATACTCCGTGAAATTTCACCTGCTAAACGACTGTCCAGTACTGTCTATTTGCGCATTTTATCATTCTTTGGCCATATCAATAGAAGGGCGGATAATATGGAGAAATGAATTATTCAAGGCAAACCCGATGGCAAAAGACGGAGAGGACGTTCTCCAAAGCGCTGGATCGACACGACCAAAGACCTCTTACAAACCAATTTGGTGAAGCTGTACATCTTGCAAACAACCGCAATAGATGGTATAACACAACTAGACGAGTAATTCGAAACATGGAAACAAACTGATACCAACAAGCTCACAAACTCAAAATTTATGGGTCACAAAACGTCTGTCACGACGTCGTGATGAAGAAGAAGAAGAAGTTCTTGAAGAACGACTGACAGATCAGGATAATAAGGATATAGACTCCAATGATTTGTTTAATGAAATTAAAGCGTTAAAGTTGTTTTCATTACTTGATGATACTGACCCCTTAAGTATTTTATTTGTTCCTCACTTGTAAACATCAATTTATCAAGTCACTGTATTTACCTTGAAAATGTTTCTTAACTGGCTAGCCAGTAAATTTTTTACTGGCTAGCCAGTTATATTTTACAAGCGTGCTCATAGATAAATGATAGCGTGCAAAGCCAGAGTTGTCTTCCTTGTATGTGTCATATAGATTAATTTAGTTGCTTGTCAGTTTGGCATTTTGCATAAATGATAAATTTCTAGTTATTTACAAGAGAGGAACAAATAAAACATTCAACAATACACGCCAGGTAACCATTTTTACTGGCTCAAGGATATGACAGGCTCGCCTAACGGCTCGCCAGTCATCCCAATCCTATCGCCAGTAAAACCTGTTTTACCTGGCTTGTAATGTTAAATACTATTACAATATATATTTGAAAACAATTTAATCTCCACCCTTCCAAACGTAAGCATTTCACTAAGAATGCTTCTGACGGGCATGGACACAACGCCCACTGGTCACAAACCCCAACTCCGAATTTGGTCATAACGCCCAACTTCGATTCTGGTCACAAGGCCCAACTTGGTCACAACGACCAATTTTTATTTTGGTCACAACGCCCAACTTGGTCATAACGCCCAAAAACGATATTGGTCACAACGCCCAACTTGGTCACAACGCCCACCGACGCCTATTATAGGAGAGAGCTATCGACGCCACTGAAACCACCGTTTTGGTCATAACGCCCAACTTCGATTTTGGTCACAACGCCCAACTTGGTCACAACGCCCAATTTAGATTTTGGTCAGAACGCCCAACTTGGTCACAACGCCCAATTTAGATTTTGGTCAGAACGCCCAACTTGGTCACAACGCCCAATTTCGGTTTTGGTCACAACGCCCAACTTGGTCACAACGCCCAACTTTGATTCTGGTCACAACGCCCAACTTGGTCACAACGCCCACTTTTGATTCTGGTCACAACGCCCAACTTGGTCATAACGCCCAAGTTTGATTTTGGTCACAACGCCCAACTTTGATTTTGGTCATATCGCCCAGGCGGCACAGAAAGTAAGAAAAATCTGTATCTAAAATGCATAATAATAAATTAAACTTATAAGGTGAGGTAATAGGTAGGAAAATTTTCAAATTCCCGTAAGTAGTACGAGTATTAACATTATTTATTTTTGATAATAATTCAGTGGCTTAGTGCGTTGTAGAAAAAGGTTCTAAATTCGGATTATAAATAACGTTGTATTTTTTATATGGAACTCATAGTTAGCCGTGACATTATGCGAAAAAGTATTTTGCCCCATTTCAATGACGTATGTCGTATGTCGATTTAGTCATTTTCACTACTTTATAGCAACAATTCACAATTTTTAATATTTCGTCGTTTTCTAGTTGAAGGCTTGTGCCATTAAAATATACGTGATTAAACAAAGTTTTTGCGTTGTTACAATACCATCGTTTGATTGACAGAATTAATCACGTTTGATTGTTGCTTATAATGTTATAATATTATAGTGTCCTTCATATATCCATTTATCAGAACATTTTATTGTCCATTAAAACCCTCTGCAGCTTCTCAAATTAAAGATGCATTTGCAAAAATTTAAATATCCTACTTCATACACGAGGGAGGTTCGAAAATATGAAAATGATTGAAGAATAAAGAACTCAATAGAAGTACCAGAATATCTACTCATTTTTAATAGAAAATCTAAACGCACTCAAAGATGGTCGGCCATGATGGACGAAAAGCAGGTAACCGGTGACTACAATAGACTACTACTTGTCGCTACACTAATCCTTTTGTAAAGGGTACTTAAGTATGGTTACGCTCTTTCGTTGCATTACCTGCAGTTTGTGGCCCTGAAATATTATATTTTCACTATTCACCACTACGTACTATCTATTTTGTAATATCACGGAGGAATACATTATTTTTAAATTAATTATGTCACTAATAAGAAGGAAATATAACATATGAAACGGAAATGCATATCCCAACTAGAAATTTGGTATTTTATAAATGTTTTTGAAATGTTGCTGAAACAAATTTTTATAAAACGAATTACTATCAGGAACATCTTGAAAACGTTTTTACAGCAATTAAAAAATGCAAAATGGGCACCATCTTATAAAATGACTTAGTTGTTCCTGATACTGTGTAAATTATTTTTTAGGCACCCGTCCTGCACAACGTGCATTACTGTACAATTTTTTGGCCTGAAAGCACTTTTTTACAGGACGAATTTGGAATTGCTTTCTTTACAGGACTAGGTTAGTATAGAATTTTGGGGTAATTCAAAAGATATATTTCAAATACAAAAACGTGCAATAACAACTATGTGTAAATTTAAAAAATACGATGCTCGTAGACCATTTTTTCTCAAATTAAATATTTTTACTGTAACTAATTTATATATTCTCAAACTATGCCAATTTATTTTTAAGAAGAAAAGTCAATTAACTAAATCATCTAACGTACACAGCTATAATACTAGAAAAATGATTTCAAACTTCCTCAGGCTACAAAAACATCAACAGTAAATAGTCTTTTATACGTAGGTATAAAAATGTATGATGCATTACCGGAAGAATTAAAAGTTTTAAAAACGTTCAATAAATTTAAATCGCGATTAAAACAACGGCTGAAAAACACAGAAACATAATTTACAAGAATTCTACAACTGTCAGTCTACCTGATAAATGACTGTGGATTCACTTTAATTCTACAAAAATCTACCTTTTTAATTTTAATTTAAAGAGCGGTATAATGCTTGTTTGCTATTATGATGTTTCAATATTTATCTAAATAACTGAAATTAGGAAATATAATAAAACCGCTACTTATTGATTTAATGTTGGAACATCTTTGGAATAATTGAACAGCCTTTGTCTCGTTTTCAATGCCATATTGTAGTGATTTTACCATTAAATCGTAGTTTCTGTAAAACAGTTCTTTAATTAAATTGTGACACGGTGTAGTGCTTCTTCTTGAACAAATTCTTCCAAAAGTAGAAGCTGTTAGGCGATTTCTTCGTACCTGATGCCAAATTATATTATCCCGTTGGCCTTTTATATTTTTGCTACATCCGCAACACTATCCTTGGTTAGCTCCTCCATGATTTTGTCTTTTGATTTTGCTGATTCGACAGAATTCATATCAGGTTGTGCTGAATTCGAACTATAGTCCATGTCGTCCTGCTGCACTGATGTCTTAGTTCTCTTTTTGGTCTTCAGGATTTTTTTTTGTTGGCGTCTCTTACAGAAGCTTTCTAAAAAATTTTTTTTTTGTTGGTCGACAATTTATGGAAAGAAGGCCCTAAATTATAAAACAATCCTGCCCCAATACATTTCATTCTATAACTCCCCTTCGAATTAAATTTGTTCTTTTGCCACCGATAAATTTGGCTACAAGCGACATGTATCGCTCCGCGTTGGTAAAGATCATTTTCCCAAAAACACATATCCGATGGTGATAAACCAATTTTTGCAATTGCTCTATAAATAAAGCAATATAGACAATTCGGTTGCCAGTAAGTATTAGTTAAGGATATTCGGGCTTTTCTGTTTCCACATTTTCTTCTGGCATACTGAAATTAAATGTTTATTTAGTAACAAGTGTATACTATAAAATAATGTTGGGAGTTAAAATATCGCCTGCAATAATGTCGTTGCAATAACCGCACTTTCAATACATGGACTTCAAAAATGTCGCCAAGTAAAAATAACGCGGTCAATAATGTTCCCAGCACGTTAAATTTAGCTTTCTTTTAAAACTATTCGCAAGTGTTGTCTTCTAGCGAAAAAATATACAGAGAGGTACATGAAAACGACCAGAGTTATTGGTCATCCAATTTTCAAAATGCAAATATCAAATTAAATGGTTCAAAACCCAGTATAACTTGACAATAATAGCTATTTATGATGCAAGTGCTAAAAGTGCTAATTCTACTCTGTACATAGTTTAGTTGACATTTTTTTAAATTACATTTTCTTATATACGTAAAGTAGGCCATGAATTACCCAAAATCACTAACAACCGTAGATTGTCGTAAAGATTTTTTATTGTAGTTTTCAACTGTTTAGTGAAACTCATATTATTTCATCTGAAAACATACTTTTCAATTGTTTTAGTACGTTTAGTGGGACAATTTCGCCACGAGGAGTTTTTAGAGCCAACTGGAATAATTATGTTTTGCATTTCGTGTTCAATTGTTAGCGATTTTGCGTAAATCATAGCCTACTTAGGTAAATAAAATTCTTTAATTTAAAAAAGTACTAACTTCCAAAATTTTATTTAAAGCATGCTATCATAAAGTTGACTTGATAATGTGCGAACCATTTTCCTTTAGCTCTAATGATACGGAGATTTCCATTTAATGCCATCAAAAAAGGGACACCCTCTACGTGTTTTCCAAAAAGCATGCAACAAACGGAAATTTCCCATTATTAATTGTAACTACAGCTAACATAACTAGTTGTAACTATAATATAAAATAACAGTTTATCCTTCTTTGAAAAATACTCTAAATGGGAATCTTCTGCTACGTAATCTTCAGAATTTTCAATTTCTTTTACCACCCTTTCTCGATTCCAGTAACGTTGTCTAGCTTTAGCAATTTTATTACGTCGTTTGGTTACCGCGTACGTACGTGGCATTGTTGTATCGCAATCACTAAACACCTGTTTATTAACTAATTGTTTAAATACAATGTGCACGTTACTAAAACAAAATGCAACTAGCGGAAAAGTTCATTTAAAATAGTAATTTGTACAACTAGTTTTGAAAGTCATACTTTTTTTTGATGAATTTGCAGCTTGATAACGAGAGTGAAGATCGAGTTAATCAAGCAAATGACTGAAAAAAATTACTTTCAAAACGTGTTGTACACGTAGTTTTTGCATAGTCATCTCTTGGTCGAAATTTACTCGAAAAGGACTTCGGAATTGACAACTGTAAAATTGACATTTCAATAAAATAGTTTTAAAAAAAGTGTACTTTTTTCACGATTTTTGCGTTAAAAAAGTGGAACTTTCAATACGATTTATCGTTAAAAAAACAACTTTCACGATTACTATGCAAAAATATAAGTTGTAGCTTCCAGATTTTCTAAATGACAAGTATAATTGCAATAAGAGAAATTGGCATTTCCGTGATTAATAGTTCTGTGAAAACAGTCTCACTCCCTAATGGGAATTATCTCATTGCTTGCATTCTTTCACTTATTAGAAATTGATTACTTAATTGCGTTTTTAGAGTTTTAGATATTCAACCTCCAGGCAATAAATATTTTTAATATTTAGATTAGATCGAAATGCAATTATATTTTAGGTAATCATGCGTAAAATGTATAATAATCAGTATATCAATTTATTTTCAATTATTTTATTGTATTCAAATAAAAGGTTGAAAATAATTTTAAAATGTGGTAATTTGAAGACAATTTTGTTATCTGACATCTTCTACTGTCTGCCTAGAATAAAAACAATTTATATTCTAAATAATTAGTTTTATTTTTGAATATTATTTCTCGTTTACTTGAGTGGTGACTTATACGGTGATTTATGCCGTGTTGAATAACCGTGTTGGAATGTTTCAGTTTAAAACAAAGTGTGGAATATAGTAAACGAAAGCTATTAAAGGATGAAGTTTATTGTGTTAGTGACAATGGATTAAGAGACATCATCACTACCTGCTATCTGTACAGGTTTCTCTTGCAATGACGGTTGCCTAACACTCAGAATGTTAAAATAAATTTACTGTGGCTCCATCTCTACAAAACTTGTATGAAACTCTCATTGCTCTCCTCCCGTTAACTACTTTATTCACTAGTCAATAAAGTAACTCTTTGTCCATCCTCATCATTAAAATGTTGCTTTACCATGATGATTTGCTCAGATACAATACAGCTTTATAAATAGGCATTGGGAAAAGAAAATTACTTCACTACTATAGCCAAATTATCCTGAGAAAATATATGGAAGCAGATAACAAAAACGTAAATGTATCTAAAAAAATGTAAGCACCACTCCGCTGCCGACCGAGCTTGCAAGAATCTTACCGGATAAACTTTAAATAGTTCCAACAATTTCAACACTTTCGACTACAATATATTTTTCAAAATGTATGTTTGCCTAATCTTTTTATTGACTTGTAACCCGACCGCGTCAATCATGTTGCAATAAAAATAATTAACATTCAACAGTATTCAATTACCACATACATATATGGAAGTATAAGGTCTGCACACTTGGGTGCTTGCACGTCTTCAGCTATGAACTTCAATCTAGCTCGAAATTTCTATGAAAATATGCTTAAAAAAAAGTTGGGCGTTATAACCAAAATCGAAATTGGGCGTTGTGACCAAGTTGGGCGTTGTGACCAAAATCGAAATTGGGCGTTGTGACCAAAATCGAAATTGGGCGTTGTGACCAAGTTGGGCGTTCTGACCAAAATCGAAATTGGGCGTTGTGACCAAAATCGAAATTGGGCGTTGTGACCAAGTTGGGCGTTCTGACCAAAATCGAAATTGGGCGTTGTGACCAAGTTGGACGTTGTGGCCAAAATCGAAATTGGGCGTTGTGACCAAGTTGGGCGTTGCGACCAAAATCGAAATTGGGCGTTGTGACCAAGTTGGGCGTTCTGACCAAAATCGAAATTGGGCGTTGTGACCAAGTTGGGCGTTGCGACCAAAATCGAAGTTGGGCGTTATGACCGAAACGGTGGTTTAAGTGGCGTCGATAGCTCTCTCCTATAACAGGCGTCGGTGGGCGTTGTGACCAAGTTGGGCGTTGTGACCAATATCGTTTTTGGGCGTTATGGCCAAGTTGGGCGTTGTGACCAAAATCGAAATTGGGCGTTGTGACCAAGTTGGGCGTTGTGACCAGAATCGAAGTTGGGCGTTATGACCAAATTCTGAGTTGGGGTTTGTGACCAGTGGGCGTTGTGTCATAGCCCCCTTCTGACATTGCCTGTATCTGTACTATCTGTAGCTTCTGGCGAGCGATCCTTTTCAAAGTTAAAAATCATTAAAAATTATTTAAGATCGACAATGCTTCAAGAAAGATTGTCTGGGCTAGCAATATTAGCAATTGAACAAGAAATTTTTGATGGTATAAATTTTAGCGATGTAATTAATGAATTTCCAACAACAAAGTCTCCGAAAATATCGCTACTACAATAGCTATTTTTTATTTTTCTGTTGTACCTAGCTATCATTTTTGATTTTATAACGAAGTTACCTAGGTATTTGTTATCAGAAGTATCTGCATATTTTTTAAAATATCTAAGTATAAGTAGAAAGTAGTACTTATATATATGTAGACATTAGGCAATATTTCTGTTATTTGTTCCTAAAAAAAATGTGATTTTTAGTTTTGGGTTATTTTCTAGTATTTATAAACAACGTGTCTGTACCCCATTAGTTAAGTAAATGCTTTAAAATGGGTGTGAACAAGAATTTATTTTAATTTATTTTGTTATGATTTTATTCTGTTTGTTTCATTTTGATATTTTAGTCTACAAATAAATATGACTTCTGAAGTTCAGTTTTTTGCTTTATTTCAAGCACCTACCTACCTAGCTACCTTCAAAAAAATAAATAAAAAAGCATGATCCAAAATGCCTTAAGGGGCGCCAAAATCCTTTTTTGCAGACAGGCGCCAGTAGCCCTTACGGGGCCCTGAACGTTTGTGTAATATTATGTCGATGTTGATTCGTGCTGTGCATTCTTTTAAGAAGGACGGTCCATTAATTCGCTCTCTAAATATCTAGGAGGCCAGATAATAGAAGAAAACTTATTGTTTTCTGGTTGTACATATATCACTGTAACTACAAAATTTCAATCGTTTTGCGTAAGTCACTAGTTTAGTTTGAGTAATTAATGGCTAAATTTGAGTATCGAGCGATAATAAAGTTTTTAACAAAGCACTGAAAAAATCCCACAACAGGAAGAGATGTTAGCACTATTAAAAAGTGGTCGAAACTTTTTAAATAGGGTAGAAAGTCTCTAAGAGATGATCTTCGATGTGGTCGGCTTGCTGAAGCAATCACAAGAGAAAAATTAGAAAATGTGAAAAAATGGAAAATCTTATCTTATAAAATGCAAGATTAAAAACGAAAGAAATAGCAAAAATATGTGGCATATCAAAAGCAATAGTTTTACCGATTCTTCGTGATCATCTGGGTATGTTCAATGTCAGAGCAAAAGATGGTTGCCATCTCCTAAGTGATAAATTATTTATCATCCTTTTGCTCCCTCCTAAAATTTAGCATACTACACCAAAATTAGTAACTAATACAGAATCGATTAAAATTGATGTACACTTGTACTAGGTACCTATATTATTTAATAACATTAACTAAAACTACGAAGGAAGGTCCGTAAATTCAGATGAATGTCAACTGATGTATGACACTGATTTTGTTTTCCGTAATCACGTTTGTTCAATTTTTTATGATTGCTCGTTATAGCTTTTAAAAACATTGTTGTTGTATACATTGTAAAGTGTTAGAGAACTGCAAGAGGGGTGCAAAGCTGCTAGAGCATCAGAGTTTTAGAAAGATAGCAGCCAGATAATAACAAATGATGGTGTAAAAATCCGGGTGTTATAGAAGGTGGGCAGGAGTCAAATCCAAATTACTTGAAAAGCTGATATTCAAATCCGTATTATTCTTCTTCCTCTTACATTAGGCCAGTGGCCTATTTAATTCCACAAAGCTGTTAATATGTGAGTCTTCTTAACTCGTAAGTCGGGTAGGTGGCTAGCCTTATCCGTCAAAAATCGAGCAAGATTTCTCTTGTTGGGGGTTAACGACTACCACAGGTGTTAGCGTGGTAGCCGGGTAAGCGTACGATCTTTAAAATCCCACTAGTGTCTGCCGGGATTTGTACCCGGGCCGGCCGCCTGAGAGTCGAGCATTTGCTCGCGGAGCCATTCGTATTAAATATACGAAACAATCTGCTGTCAAAAACGCAGTGTAATCATTGCAGCTTAGGCACCATTTCTCTATAGTCCAGTGTGCTTTTCTGAAGCCGAATTGTTGATCCGGTAATATGGTGTTTTCATATAGGATAAGCATAGACAGTATTTCAAATAGCTTACCTACTTAAAATTGATAGGATGCTTATGGATTTGTATAATAATGGCTCATTTGTGGGCTTTCCTGATTTTAAGGTAAGGATAATTTTAGAAATCTCTCACTGACCTGGAAACCATCTGGTTCTCAGAATTGCATTACAAATGTAGACGATCATTCTCATTTCCTTCCTCAGTAATTGCTTTAGGATGCGCCCTGCAATGAGACCCTATGGCAGAGCTTTTCTGTCAACCACATTAGCAATTATTACTTTTAATTCGCTTTGGCAGTAGACTTGAATTGGTAACGAAAGCTGGTATAGTGTATCCGCTCCTACTTCATTCAATGGTTGGAAAACTTTTTCAATGTGTTCAGCAAAGACTTTTGCTTTTTCAGCATAATTTTTCGCCCAGTTCCTGTCTTTTTCTCGAATAGGTGGTATCATTTCCTGTGGCTGTTTGAGGAGCTTAGTGAATACGTGAATTCTGTAAATGATCTGCTATATCTATAATTTTCTTTAGGATTACATCTGTTTTGGCAATGCTTTCGTAGTTTTCTATTTACAGATATTATTCCATGATTAAACTGGGACAATTCTACTTCCTTAATGTAGTCTAGGTTTTGGGTGTGGCATGGCAAGCGGCTATTTACCATTCCCTTAAATTCCAAGCGGTTAGGCGTGTGTTTTCGACAAGAACAGATGGGCGTAACGAAATATCAGGGGAGTGGTCAGAACACAGAACAAGGCTTTCATTTACCTTGTGTTCAAATTACCAATGTTACCAATGATAGATGTGCCAAGCCATGTATCCAAGCAATATTTTTGTTAGGTCTGTTGACCAATAGATGGGTTCACCCATGGATACGTAGTTGGGATGTTTTTACAGACTGGATTCCCACTGCAGATGTTTCGCATTAAGATTAAAAACATCTTTTGCCCGCGGACCACAAATATTCCACAAATCCTTTTTTATTTGATCTATATATTACAAGTAATGTATAACAGGAAATGTGATTAAATTAAATCGATTATATACAAACGGCAAGGATTTGAAAATCCATATGCATATATAAACGTTTGTCATGCCTGGGTCTTTGCATGAGTCACGTTTTTATTGACACCGATCAAGTCGTCCACGATCCATAGTGTCCTCGCCGCGTCCTATATAAGGCAACCATAAGCAACTACAATAAGTTGTTACAGGTGAATTTATATTTACGACATAAAACAGGTTCCCACTTTACTGTGAAGGTTTGTAAGACGACAAATCGGGAAATATATGTGCCGTTCTCCCCAATAGCGTTACGGTGTTCCTGTAACAAGATTTTGCCAGCTAAACTCGCCGGGAGGTCGTAGTTCACTTCGTTTTTTAGGGAGAGAACTTGTTGAATTGAATGAAATATTATGAATTAAGCACCACCTACTTTGGTATCGCAGATAGGACTTCTCTTTGAAATCGGTAATTGGTTTATCGACAGTGCTCGTGTGCGACGGGAATCGTCCTGTGACATCGGACTGACCTTGATTAAATTCCTTACAGCCGCCAAACTCCTTCACACAGAAACAAATCTTATTACACAAAGATCGCATGCAAACATCATGAAAGAAAATAACGGCTAATTTAATCTAATTATATTGAATGTAAATATAGGTATGTATAATTAACACAAACTAAACGGTACGAAAAGGTTATTCCTATTACCTAGACGATATCATGCAATTGTTACAGACTGCTAATAGTAGATCATGCAGTAAGGGAGAGAAATGCGTTATTTTGCTGAGGTGCAATTTGTTACTCGAGGGCGAAGCCCGAGAGTCACATAGCACTGAAGCAAAATTGCAGTCTTTCCGGATTGCATATATTATTTTTTTCACGTTGCAGGAGGATTTAAAACTACAAACCTGGTTTTTTTAAAATGTAATTTATTGACATTTTAAAATTTTAAAGTTGGTAGCCCTCTAAGTCTATGTCAAATTCGAGGTTATCAGGTTAGGTTTTGCATCAGTTTTGACACAAAACCTAACCTGCTAACCTCGAATTTGACATAATTGTTGTTTCAGTCATAATGAAAACTCGCTACGGAAATTTTTGTCTTATTCTGTCTCTACGGAGTAAATGCTTTACCTCTGTCACAATGTTGATGCTAAAGAACCGACTTCTACTCCTGGTCGTGGAGAAACGTAATTATTGACTTCATCAAATACTTAGGTTATTGATTACTTGACGCTACTAAAGTTTATGACTAAATTACCGCTTTACATGGGGTTCTTAGTGCGTGCCATTTGTTAATTTACTGACCACATCGCTATACACCATTAGCGCTAAAAATGAGAGAAGCACATTACCTTGTAGAACCCTGACAGCGGCTCTGTTGTGTTCGACGGCGCTGCTGGAGCCAGCGCCCATTCTACTGCCGACAGAAACTTGCACCTAAGCGAGGTGTCCTCGGAATACTTATTAGATACGGAGTGAAGACCAGGGATCTCTTTAGTAGGGGCAACGCTGCTGAATTCGTAAGGGGGAAGTAGAAGGCATACTAACAAATCCGAATTCTCAGCACACGCACTTTCTCAAAGAAAACGCTGGCACATTACTAAATCCGCATAAGCGACTTGGAGATTAAATTTCCAGGTATGGAACTTCCAGTCGAGATAAAATTCAGAGTAACCAACGACTGACACCTCGGCACCAAGTGCCCGCGTTCGACCCAGGTGCTGTGAGTAACTGCTGATCGTTTGTTGCGCTGCGTCTAATTTTTGACTTTGAAGGAAGGGTAGGGACTATCATATGGTCAATTGTGACACGCCACTATTTTACGCCAGATTGCTAATTTAGCGTCCGTCGTCCCTAATCTGGTTTACGAGACGGCGTTTTAAAACTTGCAAACAGAGGATCGATAGATGGAGCTCACATAACTGCTGGGAGGATGACGAAACTTTATAAATGCAGCCTGTCATTAACTTGCATATGCGTTGCCAACCTTCGATACTCAGCGGGGTATTGAAAAATTGGCGACCCCCTGTCGCCTGAGATTTTAAAACAACAGTGGTCTCGCGGTTACAATGTGTTAGATTAACGAGACCGTGTCTAACTGTAAAAACCCAAGGCTGCCGCTTCTGCACGTATACCTTGCTGTGGTCGGGATTTCTGGCTAATTGCGTTAACAGGATGAACGAATTTACTTAACAAGATGCGCGTTAGTGGGCGAACGGTAAAAGCGTCTAAGTAGCAATCGGATTTCACCTAGGAGCGCGAGTTCGAATCCCATCAGCTGCATTGTATTTTGTTTTGCAAACTGTTGTACTTCACATTACTGTTTCCTTTTACTGTTTCAGTATTATTAGCAACGGTAAGATATTTTTACCTATGCTTAACACAATTTTGAATACTGGCTTTCATTATTAACGACGTTGAAATATTTTATTCACAACCATATATGTAATAAGGTCATTACTGACTTTTAAAAAGTTGGAAAATGAGACATTACTTAGCTACTTTTACTTCCCACCTCGGGCGGGAAGTAGATTATCATGACTATTGCATACATCTGTCAAACGATGTCATTTAACCAATGATCGAACTCGCTTTTTTAACTTGCAACCAATCAAAAACGACTTGCGTCGATAAGGTGTTACATAACAACTTATCGGTAAGTTGTTATATAACTACTTCGCGGCAGTTTCGCGGCTGAATGATTGGTCGGAGAAAAAAACCTCAAGTACATAAAATGTAGGAATTTTTTTCTTCTTTCATTTCATATAAGTTCAAAATTTACAAAAATAGCTTTCGGGTCATTTAAAAAAACTAAAAAAATCGGTTTTTACACTTTTTTGCTTAAAAAACGTGTTACTGGTCAAAATTTTTGTTGGCAAACCTGATGTTCGTGTTCAGCGACCCAAAAAACATATAGGAACCAAATATCAAAACTCCACCAAAACTTTCCCCTATTTTTTACCATTTGACTGAACTAGATACTATTGTGCCCCGTAAGAAGACACGCTTTCCCGCCGAAGCATCAAGCTTAAAAGATAAAGATAAATACGAAGCAATAAAACTCAGTAGTCTTAACAATAGTGTACATAGTAAAGAAAATTAACTTACTGGTAATAAAACCACGTGTTACATTTGCAGGTTAAAAGTAAAATTGAGGTTAGGTTGAAACGCTGAAGGCGAGGTAGCAATCAAATTCACAAAGAACACCACATTGGAGAAGAAAAAATTAATTAATTAACCAGCAAACTACGTTATAAAGATCGTTATACTGGTTAATACATCATACTATAAAAATAAAATTAAACAAGTAAAATAGCTACAAACTCTGAAGGAGTTGGCGCTAAGAATGAATGTTTAATACAGAAATAACTAAATATAGGTCAAAAAGTCCCTAGATTCAATGACACTGAAATTACCAGAGAGGGTTAGAAAGTAACAGAACAAAGTGAAAACCAGTAAAAGCAAGAAATCAACAACTATTTAATATTCAGGAAAATGTAATTGGTATCAAAATCTGTGACTTTATTGAGCCCGAATTCATTATTATTGGACATAATTTCAAAAATTTCGAGTAAATTCAACAACCTACCTTTGTTAGCTATATGTAAAGTTTTGTAATCTTTATTAGGATCAAAGTTGTGGTTATGTTTCAAAATGTGACTAGCAATAGCTGATTTATTAGGTTGGTCAATATTAAAATTGTTGTTTTTAATGCAAGCGAAATGTTCTTTGATTCTCTTTTTGAAAGTAGGTCCAGTTTGACCAATGTAAAAACAGTTGTAAGAAGAACAGTCAAGACGGTAGACGCCAGATCTTTCTAATAAAGGGGTGGGATCTTTATTGAAGACTACCAATTTCAGAAGGAAATTGATAGTAGAAAAGGAAATTTGAAAATTGTATTTACTAATAATGTTTTATAGGGACATAGAGATAGTACCATAATAAGGGATTGAATAAAAAGTTTTGTTATCAAAATTATTGATAGGGGTTAGGTTTGTTGAAAGTTTTATACTGAGTTTTTAGTAAATAGGTAAAATTATTTAAAGAGGATAACCGTTTTTAATAGCAATGTATTTAATAATGTTAAATTCACTATTGAAATTTTCTGTTTACATAGGAATGGAAAGTAAACGTCTGAATAAAAATTGAAAATTAGCAAGTTTATGGGATAAGGGATGAAAGGAAGAATAAGGAATAGTATGGTCAGTACAACTGCTCTTCCTATGAATAGTGAAATTTAAAAAAAATAGTTGTGAAACTATTGTTTTTAGTGATCAAAATATCTAGAAAAGGCAAAGAATTATTATCTTCAATTTAAAAAGTAAAATTAGTATTAGGATGTACTGAGTTTAGCCAGGTGATATAATCTGTATATTTTGCGGGTAGTCATCTTCTTGAAGAGATCATTTAAAACACCGCCGTGGTAATTGTAAATGCTTTATTTGTTAACTACACATAGCGTCACGCTGGACGCTCTTGTTCTGTTGAGAGCTAAAACGCTACTGATGTTATTAACAACACATTGTAAGTTCGACTGCGCTCAAAGAACGCGCACGTCGCAGTTGCCATATCAACTTGATACTTAACATAAGTCGTCCCCTTGAAGGGTTGGACCTTCAACATAAACACAAACAAATGTTTCGTAATACTAAGACATACATATTTAAATAAAAGTATAGCACTAAAACTAAATCGATCGAAGCGTAATTTCGAGAACTATAAGCCACCGCCTCGAGTGTCAAACGGTTATTCCACTGTCAACCGGTAATAAACATAACCTCGTGATAGCGAGTTTAAACACACCACTTTGAGTCTTCACCGTCACTACTCGTGTCACATTGTCCGTTCACGGATGGATTTCCAGGATTCGACCCAAAGGCCAGCACATCGACGGCACGTTGTCTTCCTTGGTGAAACCGATGTGGATCTTTGGATCAGCATCAAACTGCCATTTTGTCCTTTGCTGGAGGTGATTTAGATATTCCTGTCTCCATCGAGACCAAAAGTGTTGACCAATCAGCTGAAGGTGGCGGTATCGTTTTACAAAATTAATCCTTGAATCCGTCCAATTTCGTTCTGGTACAGCAGTGAGTGGTTGCGCAATCAGGAAATGAGCCGGCGTGATAACTTCGTGGTCATTAGGATCGGATGAGAGAGGGATCAAAGGCCTCGAGTTTAAGATTGCCTCGATTTAAGTCGTTAAAGTGTAAAACTCTTCGTAATGGAAGCGAGTCTGATTTAAGACACGTTTTAGATTGTGTTTAGACGATTTTATTGCGGCTTCATGCATAAAATGCCACTTAATATTTAAGTTCACAATATAATTTTGAAAGCTGGCGTTACTCCCTAAGTTTTGTATAGAAATAAGTTCGTTGTTGCTACCTACGAAATTTGTAGCGTTGCCTGAGTATATATTCGTACAAAAACCTCTTCGATACACGAATCTCTTCAGCACACTCAAAAATGTAACCCTTTATCATTTTATTTATGCAAGTTTTACTATCTTTCAGCTCGAATGGGCCTGCATAATCGACAGATACCGTCATGAACGGTCGAGACGGAATAATGCGAGCATCGGGCAACTCACCCATTTTGGGAACGATGTTATCATACGGACTCGCCTTAAAACATGGCACGCATTTTCTTATGTGCGATCTTACTATTTGTTTACCGTTAAACGGCCAGTAAGTTTGTCTTACATGCGATAATGCGCATTGAGCACCGGAATGAAGTGTACGTTTGTGTTCATAGCCAATCACTAACTGAGTGAAAACGTGTTTTGCTGGGAGAACTATCGGATGCTTCCTTGAATAAGTTAGGTTCGAGTTTTTGAGTCTACCTCCAACGCGTATTAATTTATTGTCATCTAAAAACGGCGAGAGTGAGTTAAGTTTACTTTTATGATTTATTTCTTTGTCCTGTTCTAAACACTTTACTTCTTCAGGAAATGCTTGGCGCTGAGCTATTTTAGCCAGACGTTCGGTACTAAATGAAATTTCTTTATTCGTTAAATATGCGATTTTTTTCTCGTTTGTTATTTGTCCGAATTTTTTAAATTCTAAATTGACCTTGATATTTTTGATAAACCTAAAGCATAATGCTGTAATTCTGCTTAATTTGGAAAAACTAGAATGACGCTCGAAAATGTTAAGGTCACTGCTTCTTATATTTTCGCAAAGAAAAGATAAATTAGTTTTCTGTTTTTTAAATTCTATGGTTTGTGACGGAGTGCGAGCGAAGTTGGCAATATTTGTATTTTCAGGCCACGAATTAGGGGGGTTCTAACAAGAAAGACGGCCCGTGCCACCATAATTTTCCATCTCTTAAATCCGATAACGTTGCGCCCCGAGAAATAATATCAGCAGGGTTTTGCGTGGTAGCGATATAATGCCAATCTTGTGTACGCGTTAATTGTTGTATTTCGGCTACACGGTTGGCTAAGGTCTGCCAAGTTCGCGGTTCGCTTGAAAGCCATGACAAAACGATCGTTGAATCCGTGTAGAGAAAAACAGCATCGATTTCTATTTCTAAGTTACGTAGACATTTATTTAATAATAGAGATACCAGAAAGGCTCCTAGCAGCTCCAACCTCTGGAGTGTCACCGCCTTTAAAGAAGCTACTCGCGATTTGGCACATAACAAGCACCGTTTGACCGCGCCTCCTATATCAACCGATCTTAAATATACGCAACACCCATATGAATTTTCACTAGCGTCAGAAACGCGTGTATTTGAATGTTAATTGGGTTTCTAGCTAGCACGTGACGTGGTATGCGAATCAAATTTAGTTTTGAAATTTGTTTTGTGAATTCCTGCCAACTGGAATGTAATTTTAGGGGAATCGGTCCGTCCCAGTTAATTTTTAATTGCCATACTTTCCTAAAAGCCCTAGCGGGTCAAATATTTTTGCTATAAAAGATATGACCGTTCGTTTTGTAAGCCTATCCGAGTTGGGTAAGAGTTGTTGTCCCTTCTATTCGAATGAATCTAAGGAAGGAATCCGTGACACGCCGAGAGTTTTCGTGCTATGATCATTTGTGATTAAATATTTGTCCCACCCCTTTGAATAAGGGCGCACACGGCCGGGACTAGCTCAGATATCTTCGATATATTTGTGGCGTGAGCAAGGAATAGGTCCAGATCCTTTCGGCTTCCACAAAAACTACTTCCAACATTCAAAAAAAATTAGGGCGTCTGGTTGTCTTCACAACCGATACGAATTCAGCTAGTAAACCTACCACCTACCTTTGGCGATTATGCTGTTGACATTTCAATCGTGCAGACGGGAACGTGGTAGAAAAATATATTAATAAAACAAATTGTTAGCATGGGGACATTTACTCAATTAAATAATTACTAGCAACAAGTGCAATACCACTGTAGCCTAATGGCTGATAATTGTCAACAACTATACTAGATTATTGACTTAAATAATTTCATAAGGCAAGTAACCAATTTATGATAAGTGCAAAGGAATTATTTACAATAAAATCACAATTGTGCGGAACGCTACTCTGGCATTTGCGTCTGCACAAATAAAGAGTACATACAAATTCAGCAATTGAGATTAATTAGGATTCATGCAATAAGCGTCAATTGCAATTTTAAAAAATATGATCGCGTACGTAACAGTTGTAAACACCTAAGGCCTTAAGTTAGCTGTTATTTTCTTTATGCGGCAATCCGCCAGTACGATAAAAACGCTGAATTAGGTTGTACTTACATAATACACAAGCAGGTCGCATCTTGGGAGTGTAGAGCGCCGCAATATCGTGATAGGAGAATCCTTGTAGATACTGATTGACCTCTGCACGTCTCATAAGTCGGACCTCGACGCTAGTTAATTCGAAGACATTATCGGGACCCCAATTTGTTAAAAAAAATTGCGCCGCAGGTGTCGCGATTTACGCTCTGCGCTAAAGCTGGAGAACGGCGGTTCGCGGATTATCACTAAAGTGATCTTTCATTAGTTAAATCTGTGCAGACTGCTTTGACTAGCACCATCCCTTGCGGCGCTGTCAATTAAAACAAAAGCTGACTTCTTCGTCTGCTAGCAAAATCGAAACAGGAAAGCCCTCGCTAGGATCTACGCGTTTGAGCCAGGAAAACAAGCGGCTGTTATCGCCAACCACACGCTCCAACGAGATAATGGTAGTTTATACCTGCCTCATTTGGCATATATCGTGGTTCAAAAGTAGTTAATAATTATAAAACGCGATCGTAAAACGGGGCGTTACATATTGCGAGTCGCTGGATTGCTATAAAACCCTCACTAAATTTAGATCATTTGACTGAAATTTGCGAATTTCGAACCCGTATTCCAAAAAAATGTTCGTTATATTATCGTGCATTTTATTTAATTCTTCGCTAGAATGAGATCCGGAAAGCAGGTCGTCCATATAAAAATCGCATTACATAATTTTGTTTTCAACTGGATTTTCTTCACTTTTCTCGATCGCAATTTGTCTTAAGCAACGAGTCGCTAAATAACTAGCCGAGGACGTACCGTAAGTTATCGTGTTTAACTGAAAGTATTTTACTGATTCGTTTGGATTGTTGCGCCAAACTATACGCTGCAAATCTTTCTGTTCGTCGTGTATCAAAATTTTTTGGTACATCTTTGTTAGATCTCCGATTAAGACGAATTTGTGCCTTCTAAAGCGTAAAAGAATAGTGAACAGACCGAATTGTGTTACAGGACCGATTTTTAAGACATCGTTAAGCGAGGTATTCGTTGTACTTTTACATGATGCACCAAAAACAACTCTGATCTTAGTAGTCAAGCTGTCGGGTCGTTCTACGCTAGGGTGGGATATATAGTAATTAGGACCGTTTGACTTCAAGTCGCGTGGAATTTGTGTCATATGCCCTAGCTGCTCATATTCGAGCATAAAGGACTGATAGGCTTGTTTCAATTCGGGACGGTTATTTAACCTTTTCTCTATGGAGTAGAAACGATTTAACGCTGTATTCTCCGTGTCCCCTAACTTTAAATAATCGCTTTTCAATGGTAACCTTACGATAAATCGACCTTCCTTATTTCTCGAAACGTTGTTTACAAAATGCTCTTCGCATCCCATTTCTTCGACGGAAAAGTTATTTTTATTTAAATCGTGCTCTACTTCTTCTAAGAGCTACAATTTTTCGACTTGTTCTTCCAATGCGTAGTTTGAGGATAGGCATTGAGAAACAAAGCTATTCGCTTGAACGAGATTAGTCGGTATTCGACCAGAAATGATCCAACCCAAAATAGTTTTTTGTAGAATGGGTTAATTTTTTCCAAGTTTAACCTGGCCGACAGAAAGTAATTAAAAAAATATCGTAGCTCCTAGAAACATATCTATTTTCGTGGAAACATTGTATTTTGGATCGGCTAAAGAAAATTCTTCAGGAATATTTAAATTCGATACATCGCAGAAGTTTTGAGGAACCATTCCCGTGATTTTATCGATAACGAAAAACGATAGTTTTGTTTTAAACGAATTTTAATTCGAGGATAATTCTATGAAAACTTATTTTCTTCGTACGCAAGCCTAGTTTATTTAAGATATTTTGGGTAACGAAATTTGAATGAGACCCGTTATCGAGTAATACGCGACACGATATGGGTTGATTGTTAGCATTGTAAACTGTAACGATTGCTGTTGATAATAAAACAAACGGCTCGGTATTTACCAAATAATTATCCATAGTGTGTTACGGTATTAAAAGAACTTTACGACACCCACCCAAGGTGAGCATCGCACCACGGAATCAGTCCTGAAAAACTGGCACACTTGCCCTGAGATCGGCTAAAAATAGGCTAAAGGCCACGGCTGGAACGCTCAGGGAGTCGGGCGTGAGTCACACGATACGTTCTGGGCAAGCGTGTTGCGGCATATATATAGGGTATGTCAAAATTATGAGGGCGCCACCAAGCCTGTCTTAACCCGACTAACCGGGCCTGGACGGTTAGACTGGAGCGAAGCACGCAAAATACTCCGTCGATAGGATTACTCAAGAGTTGCAAGGTCAAATAACAATTTAGAGATTGCCTTATGCAAAGATTGTAATTAGGTGCCAATCCGACCTCGACTACGCAGCTGTCTCACCCACCTGTACGCTCAAAGCTCCCTCGTCCCGTCGCACAATAATCATTACACTGAAGGGGGAGGTGGGGCGCTTATCTGAAACAGAACATGCACAAGTCGAAACAAAACAATAGTTCCCTTAACTAACAAATCATATATTGAATCACGGGTTACAATGGGGCAGCGGAGTGCGTCGCCCTATATCTATAAATAGATTATATCTAAGAAAACACCAGCTGGCGCGCGCTCTAAACCTAGCGACAGATGTTCAGAATAAACAAGGTAGCACTAGGCGCAAGCTCGTCCAAAGATACAACCTAAAGTTCGGAATAAATGCGCAACATGTGGGCGCGAAGCCTTATGCAACGTACAGTAATGAACAAAGTAGCACTTGTTACATAGACAGTCAGTAATTTGGAAATGAACGCACAGCATGCGGGCGCGACGCCTTATGCAGCAAACAGTAATGCAAGCCCTTGTAAAATAGACAGTCTGTAATTTGGGAATGAACGCACAAATATGACGACAGTGCCTGTAGGCACAAGAGACGTGACGGGCTCGCTCGCGGCGTCCCAATACAGCTCGTACGCAGGGCTTAATGCTCTCCGCGGGACAGGTACACTCGCGTTCACAGCGGTAATCAGTTCAAAGACACATACCTTAATACGTAGGCGGTTGGGGAGCCTGGTACAGTTGAATTGCGACAGGCTGCAGTCTTAGGTGGCAGGTACATTCGATATTCGACGGTTATAGTGATGAGTGGGCATCCGCCATACTGGCGACGTGAGACGCGTCAGGACGCGTACAACTGGACGACGAAAAATGGGCCACTTTCGTTCTGCGGGACAGATCCTCGAATGTCGAGATGAAGGGGCACGATCCCTTACTTAGGGGAGCAGGAACTGGGCTCAGGATGCACCCACGCTACGCCGAAAACAATTCGGAACTCACACACAACCACCACACGAACGCTCTCTGCAACGGGCTGCGATCAACTGCCACTTAAGGCGAAACCGTTTGTCACATACTTGCTGAAGCAGCACTCGACGGGAAAAAGGCTGACGCCCCCGCCAAGGGCGGGAGCGCCGCACGAACGCACACACTATCCGACCTCTTATTCGATCGACGGCTCTCGGCTGAATGCCCCGCAAAAAGTGTTAGGACGCTTGAAGTGGCGTGAGCCAAACGGCGTTGCCACGTGACTCTCGACCGCCAATCGTGAGGCGATAAGATGAAACAACTTAGTGCCGGCGACAATGGTAGCACGCCGCAACGGCGTGTTTTCTAGAAGATTCGGAATTCTTGCGAGCGATAACGCTCGGCTGCCAAAGCGCCATCAGAGGGGCGCTCCAACCGACGAGAAATACTGCGTTTGGGGCCAAATATGTGCAAAATCATGATTCTGGAATTAGGCGATGGAGCCAAATAAGTAACTAAAAGGGTTTAGCATACGGGCACGCTGCCCTAAAGCCTAGGTGGCTATTTAAAATACCAAAATGACCTGAATCAAATGTGCGGAAGATGAGATTGTACTTGTGCGCAAAGATTGAAAATGGTTTTAACATAGCAACAAGTTGCCCTAAAGGCGTGAAATGCAATTAAGCATCTACAACAGCAAAATGACTTAACAAGCGGCATGATTGGTTTGAGTATTTTGTACCTTGGCATTGCCAAACGTTTGCGTTTGTATATCTTGGTCTTTATTAGATAGATTAACATCTGTATGATTTGAATTTTCTCGAGAATCGTGCAATAAAGTCGCGTGCTTTCGTTTATATATTTTGCACCCTTGGAAATTACAATTCTAATTTTTGTACCCATACCGAAGGCAATTTGTGCATAGATTTAATTTTCTTGTTTGATTTAAACGATCAGACACTGATCGAGTTTTAAATTTTTCTCAAAAGTAAATAAAATGTCCGTCCTTGCAATAAGAACACATATTCCGATCATTTGTATTAGAATTCGAGTTATATGTCGTGACCAGCGATCTTGGTTCGTTGTATTTTTTGCCGTCCAAATTATTTAAAGACGTTTTCGTGTCTATTATCTCTAAAATTTGGCATCGTTGCATAAAAAAGTTATTAAGCTTATCCCCTTTTAGAGAGGTAGAGAGGATTCTAGATAATAAAAACGTTGCACATCCGAAAGTGGTTTATTATTATGTACGATTGCTTGAAACATATCGCGAAATCGTTGCCAGTCACTATACAATCCGTGAAATTCGGGTAAGGTTAGGAGCGGTAATTTTGCTGAGAGGTTTGGCAACTCAGCGTCTGCGCTTGCACCTGTGTCATGAGTAATGTTTGCCGACGCCGCCGACTGAGAGCTCGCGTTGACACCTGCAGGCCGTCGTGCCTGAAGGCTTATATCCAAAATTGTTTGCGCGGTCGCCATCGCTTCGTAATATTTATTTTCCATTGCATCTCATTCTTCATTGGCTTCCGCGTCTTTATAATTATCAGGAAACTCATTTAAGAGCAATTCCTCGTATTCCGCTTGTACCGCATTAAAATTTTCTAAGACGCGCTTTATGTTTTCATAACGTACTTGCAACAGTTCGATTGAGTGTGCCGAGGCATCGTATTTACTCAAAAAGGTTTGAAATCGTGTTAATTGGCTCTTAATTTGAGATCTTGCATTTTACGTTTGATTTCAGAAATCGTGATTTTAAAATCGTGTAAACCACTTAAACGTGATTATTTTCGTGCAATAGTTAATTATACGAGAAACCGAGTAATAATCTTATTTGAATATTAGCGCGATTTGTATTTTTATATTAGAATTATCGAGTTTACTTGTATCATCGTGACAATCTTACATGCGAGGAGATAGGTATACGATATAGGAAATAGGTACGTAATCCAGCGTCATTTTCCTGGCTTAGTTCTTGTATTTTCTGGCTAATCCTGGCCGAAAGACCATGGATATTTTGCGGGTAGTCATCCGCTTGAAGGAATTATTTAAAACACCGCCGTGGTAATTGTAAATGCTTTATTTGTTAACTACACATAGCGTCACGCTGGACGCTCTTGTTCTATTGAGAGCTAAAACGCTACTGTTAATATTAAAAAACGCATTGTGAGTTTGACTGCGCTCAAAGAACGCGCACGGCGCAGTTGCCATATTAACTTGATACTTAACATAATCATTAATATTAGGGTTATTAGAATTGAAAATGACTAGGATATCATCGACATACCTGCCCCAGTAGATAATGTTGTGAATAAAGGGGGCTTCAATGAAAATTTTGTTTTCCAGGTTATTCATGAAAATCTCTGCTAGCAGAGGTGATAAGTTGGATCCCATGGCTAAACCAGACTTTTGCTTGACAAATGAAGAGTCAAATTTGGAAAAGTTTTGAGACAAAGCTAAGTTTAAACAAATGAGTAAAGTTTCAACTTGATTGTTGTTAAGGTCTGAATCAATAAGCATTTCTTTTAATAAATCAACACATTTATTAGAAGGAATGCTAGGAAGAAGGTTGGTTACATCAAAAGAACAAAGACTGAAATTTTTAGGTAAGTTGAATTTGGATAAAGTTTTTGTAAGTTTTATGGAGTTTTTATGGCAAATTTAGGATTGAAATTAGTGACGTTACGAATTAATTTGTTGAGCCAAGATGTAATGACCGATACTGGGGTATTGGAAAAGGAAACAACAGGTCTGATAGGGATGTTGGGTTTATGTATCTTAGGAAGCCCATATAATAAGTAAGGAGAGGGGATTAATATTTAAGGATTTAATAATATCAAAATGGTCTCTAATCGCCTGTCTGACTGCTGTAATGAAACTGGGAAGAGGGTCTTTATTAAGAATTTCAAAATTAAGAGAATCATGAGAATTACAGACACTGTTAATATAATCGCACTTGTCTAAAATGACAAGGCAGTGACCTTTGTCAGCTTTAGTACACAATAAATTGGATTCTTTAATTTTCTTTGAAATAGTATAAGTTGTTTTCTAAAATGTGTGAATTATTAAGATTCGGTAAAGTTTTTTGTAAATGGAAATCTTTCTGCTGAACTCGGCCCTAACCAGATTCGGATTAGCAAAGCCTGGAGACAATAAGACTTTCTCATAGTGAATAGCTAAATTATTAAGGCAATTTTAATTAACGTTACATACCGGGTTTTCACCTCGGTAGGTAATGTACAGTTCTTACTTCTGTATTTTTAAAATTTTCAATTCAATTTTAAAAATACAGCAACCATTTTCATTAGAGTGTCCAGTTATGTGACTATAGCGTGACTACGGTCGTGCTGGATGCCTTTTCCCATTTGCAAATAATAACTTTCATAGGCTAATCTTTAAAAAAATTGTATTATTCTTCTTTTGCAATTTAACAAATGATACCGTTTAGATGACCTTTGCTTCTGACTAAAAAAATCTACTGTTGCAAAATTAGATTAATAGATAATGCGCATCTTTGGCCTTTTGGTCATTACACTAATATAACATCCTATAAAATGATGTTTCGTGTCCCAGTTAACTATGACCATAACCTTGTAGAATAGTAAATGATGTTATGATGGGATAGTTAAATACAAACAAACTCAAACAGCGCCGCAGTTTGTGTTAAATAATGTCGCAGGTATACATGGTTTCAACATTAATATTACTAGTATTGTTAGGAGTGTTATCAGAGAAATCGGAAAACCAAGAGCTGTTAGACAAGGTTAGTTCCGCTCACTTAACTGGTTGATCTGTCAATTAACGAACATTCAAATTCAAATTCAGTAATCTTAAATACAAAGAACTAGTTGTTATCGCTTATGATTCTACATTATTTTGTGCCAACACTTTTTTAGCGATTCAGAGAGAAATTTTAGATTGGCCACTTTCTATTTATTTAACAAAGTCTCTAAATCTAGCCGTTAGTAACAGACGGAAACTTCTATCCTTCGTGTCTTTTTGGAATGGTTAAATCAGCGTCAGCATCGAAACGCAAAGTAGCCGAAGATCTCCTAAAGTTACACCCAATGTATTATTTTGAATTAGACAAATCAATATATTTTTTTAACATCAAACGAAAACTTTCCAAATGCATGTCGCCCTACAACGTATGTCGTACACTTTCCATCTTTGACATCTACAAACGCGGTTGATTTATAGTTTTACGTATTGTTTTTATTTGTAACAGCTACGAACATTTGTGATGTCCGTCTTAATAGAGAGTACTTTTACTATTACAACTGATTTAATTTCGTCAACTGTAATTTTGTCAATTCGCGAAGACATGGAACTGCTGATATGCCAAGAATTAAAGCTGCGGTTGTTGTTAATCGTCTAGTTGTCCAGTAGCAGGTAGCAATTTACAGGGTTTCACTGGATTCAATCCTTTATATACAAATAAACCAGATAACACAGGTTGTTTTTCTTGTATGCTAATACGAATACCTTGCGTTTTTTCATGCTTCTTCTGAAAATAATTTCCAAATTTGTTCATCCCTTCAGAATTTTAAGAAATATGCAGTAACCTAGGGGGCTGCCCAAAACGCCGAATGCCCAAAACGCCGAATGCCCAAAACGCCGACTGCCATTCCGCCGACTAGGCCCAAAACGCCGCGCCGACTGCCATTCTGTCAACCGTGTCCAAAACGCCGATCGACGCCAACTGACCTCACGTCGTTCGTGGGCTCGGCGTCGGAGCCGAATGTAAATCTAAAATTGTATTTCGTCCAAAACGCCGACTGCAGATCTAGTCGGCACTTTTGCCATTCGATAAAATGCGGACTGTCCAAAAAACCGAACCGATAATTCGACCAAAACGCCGACTGCCATTCCGCCGACTGTATCTAAAACGCCGACTGCCATTCTGCCGACTATGTCCAAAACGTCGACTACCATTCTGCCGACCGTATCCAAAACGCCGAACGGCGTTAATCGTCGTCACATCGTTCGTGAGATGAGCGTCGGAGCCCAAGATGCCGCCTGCACATCTATTCGGCACTTTGGCCATTCGGCAAAATGGTCTAAATCGCTAGTACGAGCCTCGCCCAAAACGCCGACCGCGTTCGGAGTCGGCAGTTTGGCCGTTCGGCGAAATGTCTTGCAAGGTAATAGCTGTCATGACCAAAACGCCGACTGCATGTACAGCTGCGGAAATAAAAAGCGGGGCACAAAATTTTTGCCGAAGTTAAATTGTCTGAATAAATTCATTTTCGATGCTATCCCAAGCTTCTTGTACTGCATTAACCTGTTCGTCTTTGTTCATTGACACATGATAAAAAGCATTTCATAAAAAATCAGGAAGGCAACATTACAACATTCAAATAGTAAAAAATGACCCTACAGAACGTGTCCCGGTTTATGTTTCCGCAGCTGTACCTGCGGCCTAAACAGTTTTGAAATTGCGTTCTTGTAGATGACGTTGCAATATGGTAGGTTTGTTTATTTGATTAACTATTTCTCCCTTCAAGACTAAAATTGTGGAAAAACAAATACGATTTGGCTTTCTGAATCTTTTTAATAGTCGCCGCAAACTTGCAGAGTACCTATGAGTGCTGATTCATTACGGAAAAAAACTATTCATGGGTGCAATTAATTCTACAACTACCAATATGTCCACAATGTCTACTTTTGTATTTACAACTGTCCATTGAATACTTATTAATAATACTAATTTGTGGGGAACACTTCAAGTTCTTCATTTACATTTATTATTAAATCCAACCTCCCTTTATGCAGCAATGGCTCAACATCGAATTACTTATCATGCCATTCTCTAGTTATAATTGACGTTTTGTAGGTAAATGAGGTTATCGATAATAGAAAGAAAAAGGCGTTTGTGATTTAGTTACACTTCCGACAAATGAAATAATTATACAGGGTGTTTCTTAAGTCGACCATGTGAATTCTGGAGGTACCAACATTGTAACGTAAAAAGAGGTATAAAAAACTCGTTTAAGGTTTTTTGCCTCAGATCCGTAATTATCTTATAAAACACCGTTAAAAATTTTTAGAAAACGTTTTGAGAATCTCCGAATTTGTCATATAGCGGCATATTTTTTAAAGCAGGTAAGTAACAAAAACGTTGTCTACTATCCATTCACAAAATTCGTGATCTGTCAAAACGGTGTCAAGTTGGTACCTTGTTTAAATTCTGTTTTGGAACTTCTGCTTGCTGATTTTGGCAGCACTGAAATTTTTGAAATTAAAAACCTTGTAAAAAAATAATCTCCAAAATTCTTTAATTTTTGTGCATACACTTCAATTGCAATGGAACAGAAATGAAAAAGGGTTTTATTATTGAAAAGGGAAAAACGGCTATAGTTAATCATTACATGGAAAAACTTTTGACACATGTAACATACCTAACTTTAAATATTACTAGAAATTTCTAGATCCGAAGTATATTTTCAGAAAAACTGTAATTTTCAGGTACACTCAGCAAATATTTAAAAAATGTGACATTGACAGTTTACGAGTTTCTCTTGTATAGATTGATGAAATTATAGTTGCAGGATTAACAATCAGAATACGATAAAAAAAAATCTGGTGTGATACACGCACGCAACTGCCTTTTATGGTGATTTTATAATTAGCCAAAAAAATAATTTTTAATTTTTAAGCGTTTGTCAAAAAAAAATTAAAATTACAGATTCTACAGAAACCGTAAAAATAGAGTTAGTTGAAAAGACAAATTATCTCTAAAGTTTTAATACGGGCTGTTCTATTTAAAATTGGAGTTAATAAAAAAAGAAACCCATTTTCGAGGTATTCGACTGGAAAATCACCTATCTCACATCAATACACATTAAAAATGTAATAACAATATAACGTTTGAAAAACATCATTAGAGCCGTTTTGAAAAAATTGTTACACGTTTCTACGACAATCAGTATTTGATTGTTGTAGGTTTTTGTTTTCAGGGATTTCATAATGGAAACACTATCACTATACCTTGGAAAATTTATAGACTGAGTATTGTTTCAAAATTTATATTGACCGTAATTTTGGAAGACTTTTAATAGGTGCTTCTTTAATTTTTTTGAGCAGTGTATAAAGTTTCAACGTCATACCTCTTTTCGTTTTTCCCATTTCAATGTTTTTATGTTTTCAAGCAGATTTACCAGAATTAGAAATATGTGTAAGCTCTTCGGTCCCTAAATACTTAATCATTTCTGGACTTATCTTGTCATGTCCAGAGACATTACTAACTTTTAATGTTAATATTACTTGTTCTAATTATTTATTTTGCCTGCTTTACTATTCGACTCTGATATGTTGTTGACCACTTTTCATTGTGTCATCTGCATCGCTATTATGTTGCCGCTATTCCGTTTTATCGTTAACTAGCTTTTACCCGCGACTTCGTTCGCGCGAGGTTCGTTATTTGTGTATTAAATAATGTTCCGCCCCGCCCCGCCCCGTCTCGACCCTTCCCGTCCCGTCCCGCCCCTTTCCCTCCCGTCCAGTCCCGTCCCTTCCCGTCCCGTCCCGCCCCTCCTCTTCCATCCCATCCCCTCCCCTTCCATCCCATCTTTTTCCTTCCCTTTCCGTCCCGTCCGTCCCGCCCCGCCCCGCCCCGTCCCGCTTTCCCCCGTCCCGTCCCGTCCCGTTCCGTCCCTTCCCTTCCCGTCCAGTCCCGTCCCTTCCCTTCCCGTCCAGTCCCGTCCCGCTCAGTCCCGTCCCGTCCAGTCCGTCCCGTTCCGTTTCTTTCCTTATGTCATGTTCACCGTCTTGGACTTAAAAATAAATGCCATTTTCGCAATCAACGTCCCAATAAACCTCAATAACGACACCCATATCGATTTTTAGGCTTACTTACCCCATTTCACCCCCTAAGGGGTTGATTTTCGGAAAATCACGAAATACGTGTTTGCTTATTTGTTTTTAGGAGTACTCCTACGAAGTTTCAAGTCGAAATGTCTATTTAATATTATTTTTCCATACAAAATTGGAACCCCCATTTTACCCCTTTAGGGGTTGAATTTCGAAATATCCTTCCTTATTCCTTGTATACATCATAAAGGGAACCTCTGTGCAAAATTTCAGCTTTCTAGGTCCAAGGGTTTGGGCTGGGCGTTGATGAGTCAGTCAGTCAGGACTTTTAGAAATATATATAAGATGACATTCAGAAAAAATGTTTTGTCTTTTCTGAAATTCTTTAAGACCCTACAAAAAACCTTCTGTTCTTTTTTAAAGTTATGTTCCATTTTCCCCCAAAACTCATCTTTTAAACTTCGTTTCTTAGCATTATTCACCATTTTATTTATTTTTGTTCAATGTTGTTTATAAAGCTCGTAGTCTTCACTGCATTTTGTTGTGAGGTAGCTGTGCATTAACTGTTTCTTTCTCTTCCAACTTTGATGGAATGTTACTTGATTACCAAGCCGTTTGTTTTGTCCTTATCTTAATAGTATGGTTTTTTACACCACATACCTTTTCTGCTGCCGATAATTTTTTTTTCTCAATAGCTTCTATTTTATCATCATATTTAACCCAGTCAACTTCGGACACTTCTATTTCTAAAAGGAATTGGTAGCTAAGTTGTACTTCGTCATGTTTTAGTCTGCGAGACTGGATTGTTGTTATTGGTTTTATGCTTTTACCCCCTTGTATATTTTTACATATCTGATTTTTTCCTTTTCTAAGCTTTATAAATGCGTTCAATTTTTGAAATTCGCTTTAAAATTTCTGGATTTATTCGATTTTTCATTAAAAACACTTCTTTCTATGGCATACTGGGTATGTATACATGAGATATGAGTGGATTTACAAACCAAGGATAAAGTTATCCGGGGAGTAAATACTCTAGAAACAATTGCTGTAACAAAGGAAACTATGACAATTATAGCTCGGAGAGCTTACTCTGGGTATATAGGTACAGTCGTGTGCAAATAAATCCGGGACAATGTTTTTTTCATATGTAGGTTGAATTAAGAATTACAGAATACCTCCATGGATTTCCTGCTATCAGAAATAGTTAATATTTCATTTACCTGTCAAAGTTTAATTGTACACTTTCTGATAGCAGAAAATCCATGAAGATATTCTTCAATTCTTAACTCAACTTACATATGAAAAAAACATTGTCCCAGATTTATTTGAACACGACTGTACATACTTGCATTGTAGAACCGGCCCTATACTATATATTATTTTGGTATAGGACATGTGGGCAGTAGAAAATATTAAATGAAACGCTAAAGACTGCTAAGCAATAAAAAATGAAGTTACGGCCCTTCAAAATTTCGAAAAGTTACGTGTCACAGTAAAGTATCCCAACAACGGGTGGCGGAAAAAAGCCACAGAATTAAAGCCCCTGTAAACAAAACCACTGAAGAAAAAGTTGTCGAAACACACAAGAAACTCCGTCGTCGTGTTTATTATTTTAAAAAATCCCTTACATTTTTACTTCCCTCGACTAAAAGACCAAGGAAGTATTGTAATCGTGAAAACGCGCTATCCGAGATTTCTTCAGATCTTCACGTTTTAAGGTCCCTAGATGATGAAAAACATGTTTTTTTCAATTCCGCCGTCTGTCTTTCCGTCTGCCTGTTGGCGATATAGCATTAAACTATTTGTTAGAGGAAGACGATATTTTGCATCTCATAAACAAAAAGAGGCAAGAACCGTGAGGCCGTGGATGCTACAAAGATATTGCAAAATGAAGCTCGTATACCAACTATCAGGAAAAGGCTTCGGCAATATGAGTATTTACGGGGCCTGGACACAACCCCCACTGGTCACAACGTCCACCAGCTAGTATGGCCGCCATGTTGGACACAACGTCCACCGCTATTTTTGTTCATAACGTCCACCCTGGTCACAACGTCCACCGCCACAACGATCACTCTGGTTACAACGTCCACCGTCGCATTTGGTCATAACGTCCACATGGGACACAACATTCACCGCCCAACTCCCACTCTGGTTACAACGTCCACCGGCATCTGTTGAGAATAACATTTTACGGCGTTGGTCGTAACGTCCACCCTGGTCACAACGTCCACCGCCATAACGCCCACTCTGGTCACAACGTCCACTTTCAAATTTGGTCACAACGTCCACCTTGGACACAACGCCCACCGCCATAACGCCCACTCTGGTCACAACGTCCACCTTGCACACAACGTCCACCGCCATAACGCCCACTCTGGTCACAAGGTCCACTTTCAAATTTGGTCACAACGTCCACCTTGCACACAACGTCCACCGCCATAACGCCCACTCTGGTCACAACGTCCACCTTGGACACAACGTCCACCGCCATAACGACCACTCTGGTTACTACGTCAACTTTAGCATTTGGTCATAACGTGCACCTTGGACACAACGCCCACTTTTCTTTTACTTCTTATTTAATCAACCTTTAACTGCCTTCTTTAATGCTTTGTGTCTAACGTTGTTTAGAATTTGAAAATGTTGGTTTTAGGCTATTTTATGATTTTTTTAAATCAATGTATAGTTTCAACTATATCCTCCGCATTCTTGACGATTTTCTCTCTATTTTATGATGGTTTTTGTCTAACGTATGCATTTCCCTCTCGTTTCTCATTTAAATCGGTAGGTGTACGAAGGATAAGGGTCCTAATTATAGCACTAAATATACCTAAAGATTAATTGGTTTGCGATACACCTCATTCGAAAAAAACGTTTCCTTATTGTTTATTGTACCAGTAGGTAAGTATTTACAAGTCCCTAAAAACTAAAAATAAAAGAGAAGGTTGACGTCACTGAAAAACGTGGTTATACTACATGTTATCATTAGTAATATAAAAATCTGGTGTGATACACTCACACAACTTCCTTTTACAGTGATCTTATAATTAGTCAAAAATTTCATTTTTAATTTTTAAAAATTTGTCAAAAATTTTCAAAAATTACAAATTCTACAAAAACGGTACAAAATAGAGCGTTAGTTGAAGAGACAAATTTTCTCTAGAATTTTAAGGTGAATTCGAAAATGTAATAATATACCGGGTGTTTTATTTAAAATAGGAGTTAATAAAAAAAATAGAAAAAAAAACAAAAGAAACCCAGTTTAGAAGTATTCAACTGGAAAATCACATATCTCACATCAATACACATTAAAAATTTAATCAAAATATAAAGTTTAAAAAAAATCGTTAGAGCCGTTTTTGAAAAAATCGAAAAAAACCGAAAAATCACAAGAGTAAACAGCTACTTCCGGTTATGCGATTTTCTTCAAAAGCTTGCTGTCTCATCTACATAGTACACAAAACTTATATATGAAGTTTCAACGCCATACCTCTTGTCGTTTTTGAGATATTCTGTTCACAGACAGACACACACACACACACACACACAGACAGACCAATGAAAAAAAATATGTTTTTTGGGATCAGGGGACTCTGAAACGTGAAGATCTGTTGAAAACTCAATTTCGAATTTTTGGGGTGAATCCAATACTTCCTTTATCGTAAAAGGAAGTAACAAGGGCAAGGCCAGGCCAGCACGATAACTCTTTTGATGGGCAAAATTATTTGTAAGTATGTCGCCCGCGTTTATATTTTGAAGATTATTATATAAAAACAGTTTACGAATTATAATTTAGAATTGACCTAATAACGCAAAAAGACTCAAGTTGTTTGTTTTTTGCCATTCTACTTCCAATAATGACACCATCTACGGGGTCGATAGTCATCCCTAGGGCGCTTATCGCTTGATAAGCATTCCTAGAGTGTTTTTCAGGTAGTATTGGTCAATTTAAAAAAATGCATGGTTCTCCTTGAATGATATTATCAGTTATGTGACAGTTGAGTATAATATTCCAACCAAATAACGTTCGTGTGTTCCATTAAGTACAAGTGGCCCATTTGTTTCAATCTTTTACCACAGGCTTTAGAATACCAATGCTTATATGATTTTAGTTATTTAATGATACATAGGGTCTAATAATGACCTTGACCAATCTGACCAATGTGTCGCTTATGTAACTCATAAAAAATGCATTGTCAGACGCCTTGGCTTGTACTTGCCTACCTCAAATGTTAATAGGCCCTTACATTCCTTGTTACTTAAATAGCTATTACAGTTATTGAACAAACGATATATTTTTCAGTTGCTAAATTAGGATTCAGAGCACAACTAATTCCAATTAACTCGAGTAACATGTTCAATATACGTATCCAGTTATCCTTATGAAATATTTTAATGGTCCTATTTGTTTGTATGTTACCTTCCTCCTTCCCTAACCAAAACAGTTGATAGTGTGGCATAATGCTCTGTTTCTAGTATGATCTCATTCTGTAATATAAAAATTGTAAATAAAATACATGACCGCTAAAGAAGTTCTTTAATATTGATTTTTCTTTAATCTATTGTGTATATTTATTTGTGTATAGCATTTTACTAAGAAAACTACTATTTATAAATTTACTAAATACAGTAACAGTGATTGGAGTTACAACCAACAGCAGACTGATCAAAAAATAGCTACATGTGTGCCGCTATATCTTTATTGTTCTTAAACTAGCCAAATCTAGTTCAAGAACATTAAATACACATATAATACATAAATTAATATTTTATTTATCCCGCCCTAAAACAAATATTTTACTAAATTCACTAATAAATATACCGAATGCTAGCTACTGTATATAAATATGATTGTGATACCTAAACAAATTTGACATCACTGTCGTATGTAGTTTCAGCCTTAGATTCCGAAAAACATAAAACATATAGGGTGATCTCTTTAACAAATCAAAGTTAATGACATTTCTGGTAAAACCAGAAGTTGGATATTTTGATTACGTATATCCTTCTGTCAATCCGAAATTATGTTTAATATTCTTGCAACAAGTTTAATGCAAATCCGTTCATAAGTAAAGGAGATAGACACATAGCTCTTATCTCATTGCCACCTGGTATACATCGTACCGAAGCCATCTCGGCGCCGCCATCTCAGCGCCGCCATCTCGGCGCCGCCACTTCGGCCACGCCATCTCGGCGCTGGGCCAGCGCCGGGACAACCCGGCGCGGAGTCATCTCGGCGCCAGCTAACTCGGCGCAAGGCCAACTCGGCACCGAATTCAAATTCGCAAACTACAGTGTGCACTACGTAGGAAAATTATTATAAACAAATAATAAATAAAGTGATCGCCAAAAAGCTGGCATCAAATGAAAAAGAAATTATTTCGAATTTCTTGGAAAATCAAACACTGACGACCAGAGGTGGTTGCATGGTGATTACAAATGGGCCAAACAAAAGTTGTCACGTGACTTCCGTTATCAGTAAAATTTTACATTTTTTAAAAATAATTACGAAACATGCATTTACTATTCAAGATAGACACATTTTACGAAAAAAAAATTTCTGGCTTTGAGATTGTTCAATCAGCTAAAACTAACACCCAATAAAAAATCTCATTGAAATCTTGCTTAATTTCCGAAAATAGCTCTTTTTGGATTTACACAATTTCGAAAAACGCCATTCTCTAAGTAAAGTGCCTTTATGTGACAAATATTTCTTTAATATTTATTTCCCAAATCAAAGATTTTTTTAGTTAACAAAATTTTTGTAATATGAAATAAAAAACTTTGTTAAAAATATTCGTTTTTTCATAGCAGTCTTTGTTAAAAGTAAAATTCTTTGAAATGGGACCTAAACATAAAAGAAAATGTGAGAGATCAAAGTTGGCCGAAGATTTTGAAATTTGGTATAGGAGCCTAGATGTTGATTCTAAACAACTTCTCTTAATAACTGTTTGTCTTATTTGCTGCATAAAAGGCATGCTACTCTACAGTAAAACAGGGTTTTTAAAAATTTTTAAGGCATACTTGATTTTTCAAAACTGAAATGCTGTTAGAAACTCGCCTTTAACCAAGCAGGGCTGAACACGAAAAAATGAAAATTTAAATTGAATTTATTTTAAGTTTAAAAGAGTCGTTTTACCTATCCGGGGACACACTGTATATACAGGGTGATTCTTAAGTTGATTCTTTCCTTTTACCAGGAAATAAAGCTAAAAAATAAGCATTGTTTTTATTTACCTCTTTTCCGAAATATCAAAACTAATGGAGGTACAGGGTGTTAAAGTTTCAAATTAAAAACTAAACTTTGGCGTAAAGGCGGCTGGACAATTTTATTTTTGTTTATCTCTGTTGTCAAGCAGTGACTTGTCAACTAGTTTTCCATTGTTATTTTCTTAATGATATTGCTACAATAATGGCTCATCTTTATGAAAATAATGAATGAGTGAATATGCGTATTATTAACTGGGAGTGTCGTCAAAATGCCGCTGCCGCATCGCTCTTATACGCAGAACGTGTGTGTAGAAGCGAATGCTGATAATTTTGAACATATCATTTAAATTAGATTAAGTTTAGTTTAAGTTTCGTTAAGTAATTTTAGTTCTTAATTTGAAACTTTAACACCCTGTACCTCCGTTAGTTTTGATATTTCCCAAAAGTGGTAAATGAAAAAAGCCTACTCTTCTTAGCTTTATATCCTGGTAAAAGGAAAGAACCAACTTAAAAATCACCCTGCATACAGGGTGTCCGGAAAATACGTGTACAACGGAAGACCACAAGTTCCTTTGCTGAAAATATGATGATTTAACTCAACTTATCTATATACAAAGTTGCTTAGTTTAGCCGCTAGAGGGCTTTAAAAATGATTAACTTTTTTAAATGTTTCAACCCCCTATATAATCACTACAAATGTTTTTTTAAATAGTTACTTTAATTTAGAAGCTATTTCCTCTTTTACATTATTTTAGTTGGGTGAACGGTTTAGCCATAAAAAAATTCTAAATCTCTACTAGGTACTAGCCTAGTGTTAAGTTACAATTACTGATTCAGGCTTGTAGAAATTTAGAAAATATTTTTGTGGCTAAACCGTTTACCCATCTAAAATTTTGTAAGAGGGGAAATAGCTTCTAAGTTAAAGTAGCTATTTACAAAAAAACATTGGTAGTGATTATACAGGGGGTTAAAAAATATGGATGGATAATTTATTGTGACAACGTTTTTAAACACCCTGTAATTTTCGAAATTAAGGTTTATTCCACAAAAAGCTGTAGTTTACTGGTATAAACGCATGGCCAAAAAATGAATAAAATCTATTAAAGGTTTTTCGACTTACTTGAAAAAATGTAAAAAAGCTAATTATTTTTGAAGACCTCTAGCGGCTAAACTAAGCAACTTTGTATATAGGTAAACTGAGTTAAATCATCATATTTTGGACCAAGAAACTTGTGGTCTTCCGTTGTACACGTATTTTCCCCTGTATACAGTGTGAAACGACTCATGTAAAAGGTAAAAAATTCTCGATTTAAATTTTCATTTTTTGGGGTCAGCCCTTCTTGGTTAAAGGCGAATTTCTAACAGCATTTCAGTTCTGAAAAGTCAAGTATGCCTTTTACTGTAGAGTAGCGTGCCTTTTATGTAGCAAATACGACAAAAAGTTAATAAAAGTTGTTTCGAATCAAGATCTAGGCTCCTATGCCAAATTCCAAAATCCTCGGCCAACTTTGATCTCTCACATTTTCTTTTATGTTTAGGTCCCATATCACAGAATTTTACTTTTAACAAAGACTCATATGGAAAAACAAATATCTTTAACAAAGTTTTTTATTTCATAATAAAAAAACTTTGTTAAAAATAAAATTCTTTGATTTGATAAATAAACATTAAAGAAATATTTGTCACATAAAAGGCAGTTTACTTAGAAAATGGCGTTTTTTGAAATTGTGTAAAACCAAAAAGGGCTATTTTTCGGAAATTAAGCAAGATCTCAATGCGATTTTTTATTGTGTGTTAGTTTTAGCTGACTCAACAATCTCAAAGCCAAAAAACTTTTTTTCGTAAAATGTGGCTGTCTTGACTAGTAAATGCATGTTTTGCAATTATTTTAAAAAAATGTAAAATTTTACTGATAACGGAAGTCACGTGACAACTTTTGTTTGGCCCATTTGTAATCACTTTGCAACCACCCCTGGTCGTCAGTGTTTGATTTTGCAAGAAATTCTAAATACATTTTTTTCATTTGATGGCAGGTTTTTGGCGATCACTTTATTTATTATTTGTTTATAATAATTTTCCTACGTAGTGCACACTGTAGTTTGCCAATTTGAATTCGGCGCCGAGATGGCCTTGCGCCGAATTGGCTGGCGCCGAGATGGCTCCGCGCCGAGTTGTCCCGGCGCCGAGATGGCCCCGCGCCGAGATGGGGGCGCCGAGATGTCCTAGACCCACCTCGTACATCAGACATAAACAGATCAGTGGAAAATTGCAGTTATTTTAATTAAGTGTTATATCTATGAAAACAATGTAGCCTTACCTATTTGTAATTAAACAATAATTTTTTATGAGTTACATAAGCGACACATTGGTCAAATTGTTCAAGGTCATTATTAGACCCTATGTACATTAAATAACTAAAATAATATAAGCATTGCTATTCTAAAGTCTGTGGTAAAAGATTGAAACAAATGGGCCACTTGTACTTAATGGAACACACGAACTTTATTTAGTTGGAATATTACACTCAACTTTCACATAACTGATATCATCCAAGGACAACCATGCATTTTTTTTTAATTGACCAATACTGAACTGATTACTTGATAAACACTCTAGGGATGCTTATCAAGTGATGAGCGCCCTAGGGATGGCTATCGAACCCGTGGATGGTGTCATTATTGGAAGTAGAATGACAAAAAACAAGCAACTTAAGTCTTTTTGCGTTATTAGGTCAATTCTAAATCATAATTATTCGTATACTGTTTTTATATATAATAATAATCTTCAAAATATAAAGCCGGGCAACATACTTACAGGTCACAGAAACTAGATTGACTCTCAAGGTAGGTCATGAAAGGCGCTGTGATCATATTTGACGAATTGGCAATATGTGGAAAGTTGTCAAACATACAAAGTTTGGTTACATTTTAAATGACAAGTAATCAGTAACGCTGGGTAGAGGGATTTCGTTTGCGCAGTAACTAACGTCATATGACAGATTCTTCGTGTTTTAAAGTGTGAAAAGTGCTGTTGCTGGGATAGAAGGTATAGCAGAGCCTGGTTGTCCAACTTAACACCACTATTGCCGCAATCCTTTTAACATTGAAGAACTGATAATACACCATACCGCAATGTTGCGTACGCCTCTGATTTATTGTGTCATTTAGCTTAAATAAGGTTAACAATTAATGTCACTATGATAGATGTAAAAATGTTACCAATACGAAACTTGGAAATTACTAAATTCTAACATTATTTCCGATTTTCACCGCGTCTCAATCTAGATTCTGTAACCTGTACAAATAATTTTGCTCATCAAAAGAATTATTGTGCTGGTCTCGCCCTTGTTATATTACTAATGATAACACGTACAGTCGTGTTTAAATAAATCTGGGACAATGTTTTTTTTTCATATGCAGGTTGAGATATTCTTCAATTCTTAACTAAACCTACATATGAAAAAAAACATTGTCCCAGATTTATTTGAACACGACTGTATAACCACGTTTTTTCAGTGACTTCAACCTTCTCTTTTATTTTTAGCTTTTAGGGACTTGTAAATACTTACCTACTGGTACAATAAACAATAAGGAAACGTTTTTTTCGAATGAGGTATCGCAAACCAATGAATGTTTAGGTATATTTAGTGTTATAATAGGACCCTTATCCTTCGTATACCTACCGATTTATATGAGAAACGAGCGAGAAATGCATAAGCTAAACAAAAACCATCATAAAATAGAAAGAAAATCGTTAAGAATGCGGAGAAAATAGGTGAAACTATACATTGATTAAATAATAGATAAAATAGCCTAAAACCAACATTTTCAAATTCTAAACAACATGAGACAGAAAGCATTAAAGGAGGCAGTTAAAGGTTGATTAATTAACAAGTAAAACAAAAGTGGGCGTTGTGTCCAAGGTGGACGTTATGACCAAATGCGAAGGTGGAAGTTGTGACCAAATTTGAAAGTGGACGTTGTGACTAGTGATGGGCCTATCCGGAATGAATAATCGGAAAGTTTCCGATTGTTCAAAAAATCGGAAGGTTCCGATTATTTCGGAACGTTTCGGAACTTTTCGGAATTCGATTATTTTACTGTTCGATGCACAAAATTCGGAACTTTCGGAATTCGATTATTTTACTATTCGCTATACAAAATGAGAAAACGAAATGCCAATTTGAACTGAATGGCATACGGAATGTTGTGTTGACTCACTTGACTGCTATATGCTGGCACTAATGGCAGTGGTATTTCGTAGTTTAATTATTAGATAGTACACCTTACAGACTTCAAATTCATGTATTGTTTTATACTATTTATTATGTACTTTATGTGCCATTAAACTTTAAAATATCACTACCATTTTACGAAAGTCTATTAAGGTAACTACTGTAATAATTTGAAAAAATATTTTATTTCCTTAAATCCCACTGTGCGACTCAAACTCATAAATTGTGGTCCTACAAACCCAAACAATAGATGTCAACGCAGATAAGGGCTTACGGCGCAACGGCGAGTGTTTTCATCGCAAATTTGCACGCACTTCATCTTTTTTCCGCTTGTTGTTGTTTCGCTCGTTTTCCCTTGCTTGCATGTACGGAATGTAAAATAATCGGATGATATTCCGATTGTATAAACATTCAGAAATGGAACATTCCGATTATTGAAATCATCCGATTATGCCCATCACTAGTTGTGACCAGAGTGGGCGTTATGGTGGTGGACGTTGTGTCCAAGGTGGACGTTGTGACCAGAGTGGACGTTGTGGCGGTGGACGTTGTGTCCAAGGTGGACGTTGTGACCAAATGCAAAGGTGGACGTTGTGACCAGAGTGGGCGTTATGGCGGTGGACGTTGTGTGCAAGGTGGACATTGTGACCAGAGTGGGCGTTATGGCGGTGGACGTTGTGACCAAATGCAAAGGTGGCCGTTGTGACCAGAGTGGGCGTTATGGCGGTGGACGTTGTGTACAAGGTGGACATTGTGACCAGAGTGGGCGTTATGGTGGTGGACGTTGTGACCAGGGTGGACGTTACGACCAACGCCGTAAAATGTTATTCTCAACAGATGCCGGTGGACGTTGTGACCAGAGTGGGAGTTGTGGCGGTGGACGTTGTGTCCAAGGTGGACGTTATGACCAAATGCGACGGTAGACGTTGTGACCAGAGTGGACGTTGTGGCGGTGGACGTTGTGTCCAAGGTGGACGTTGTGACCAAATGCAAAGGTGGACGTTGTGACCAGAGTGGGCGTTATGGCGGTGGACGTTGTGTGCAAGGTGGACGTTGTGACCAAATGCGAAGGTGGACGTTGTGACCAGAGTGGACGTTGTGGCGGTGGACGTTGTGTGCAAGGTGGACGTTATGACCAAATGCGACGGTGGACGTTGTGACCAGAGTGGACGTTGTGACCAGAGTGGGCGTTATGGTGGTGGACGTTGTGTCCAAGGTGGACGTTATGACCAAATGCGACGGTGGACGTTGTGACCAGAGTGGACGTTGTGGCGGTGGACGTTGTGTCCAAGGTGGACGTTGTGACCAAATGCAAAGGTGGACGTTGTGACCAGAGTGGGCGCTATGGCGGTGGACGTCGTGTGCAAGGTGGACACTGTGACCAGAGTGGGCGTTATGGCGGTGGACGTTGTGACCAAATGCAAAGGTGGACGTTGTGACCAGAGTGGGCGTTATGGTGGTGGACGTTGTGTCCAAGGTGGACGTTATGACCAAATGCGACGGTGGACGTTGTGACCAGAGTGGACGTTGTGGCGGTGGACGTTGTGTCCAAGGTGGACGTTGTGACCAAATACAAAGGTGGACGTTGTGACCAGAGTGGGCGTTATGGCGGTGGACGTTGTGTGCAAGGTGGACGTTGTGACCAGAGTGGGCGTTATGGTGGTGGACGTTGTGACCAGGGTGGACGTTACGACCAACGCCGTAAAATTTTATTCTCAACAGATGCCGGTGGACGTTGTGACCAGAGTGGGAGTTGTGGCGGTGGACGTTGTGTCCAAGGTGGACGTTATGACCAAATGCGACGGTGGACGTTGTGACCAGAGTGGACGTTGTGGCGGTGGACGTTGTGTCCAAGGTGGACGTTATGACCAAATGCGACGGTGGACGTTGTGACCAGAGTGGACGTTGTGGCGGTGGACGTTGTGTCCAAGGTTGACGTTGTGACCAAATGCAAAGGTGGACGTTGTGACCAGAGTGGGCGTTATGGCCGTGGACGTTGTGTGCAAGGTGGACGTTGCGACCAAATGCGAAGTTGGACGTTGTGACGAGAGTGGGCGTTATGGCTGTGGACGTTGTGACCAGGGTGGACGTTGTGACCAAATTTGAAAGTGGACGTAGTGACCAGAGTGGGCGTTATGGCGGTGGACGTTGTGACCAGGGTAGACGTTACGACCAACGCAGTAAAATGTTACTCTCAACAGATGCCGGTGGACGTTGTGACCAGAGTGGGCGTTGTGGCGGTAGACGTTGTGTCCAAGGTGGACGTTATGACCTAATGCAACGGTGGACGCTGTGACCAGAGTGGGCGTTGCAGCGGTGGACGTTGTGACCAGGGTGGACGTTATGACCAAAAATAGCGGTGGACGTTGTGTCCAACATGGCGGCCATACTAGCTGGTAGACGTTGTGACCAGTGGGCGTTGTGTCCAAGACCCGTATTTACAAGCCAGGTTACAATCTCTGTGCCAGGAAACACCCAAGGAACCCGAAATATTCCCGCTTCCCCAGAGAATAAATTTATATAAACAATTGTTTTCTTAATTATATTACTTACAGTATTGTAAATAGTATGTATATTATAGATGGTATACAATAAAATAAAATATTGTTATTGCACTACTTACTATTTTTTTTCCTTTCCAGAGGCTCTTTTTCCTGGTGACTTTTTTCCGGAGGTTTTGTTCTTGATGCCTTTTTTCCGGTGACTTTCTTTCCAGTGACTTTTATTTCGGGTAACTTTTTTGCGGTGGCAACACAGATAGTCTATTGCATCCTCAAGTGATATTCCAAAAAGTTTTGGGTAAAAGCGTATTCCACAAATCAAGTGCCCTGTGATTTTTTGAATACGTGTCGGTAAGCCCAAATACTAGTGGTATTTAAAAATATCAAAGCATATGATATAATAAACGTTTAATGAGGAAAATTCAGTTTCGTTGACTTAGCATTTTAAAATAGATGAACGATTCAAAATAAAAATTAAATGTTTTTATTGAAACTGTATATCTGAACTTAATTTTTAAATTACATATTTCCTTTTTTTTGAAATAAGGGTAGTTTATTCCTGACATTTTAGATTAATTCTATTTCCCGCCAAACCTAAAACAATTGAAAAATATATTCCTAAAACTAATTTTTCCCGCTGCTGATCATGTAAGTCAGTGATACAACCTTAGTAACAAAACGTGTAAGTCGGTGATTATATTTTCCCGCTGCTAATCATGTAAGTTAGTGATACAGCCTTAGTAACAAAACGTGTAAGTCGGTGATTATATTTGTTTGCTGCTTTCTCTTGACAACGGAACTTAATATTATTATTAAGTTCCTAGGATAATAAAATTAGCAAATCAAGATGCAGATTTAGACGTTTTGTTTATAAATTGCAAGTGTTTATGTGACATGAGACACTCACAGGTAACACTACTCACGAAAATTTATCCTCGCGACAGGTGACACACCAAACGATTATTTTCAAAAATCTAGGAAAATTTCGATAAGCAGCGGGAAAAATATAATAAGATAACACGGAATGTATCGCCTATTAACATTGTCGGCAGGCAACAAGCCGCGACTTCGTCTTGGCTTGTACTTGCCTACCTCAAATGTTAATAGGTCCTTACATTCCTTGTTACTTAAATAGCTATTAACTAATGCACAAACTTTTTGAGAAATCAATAATGAAACATTTTTCCATTTGTTGCGAATTTTTTGGAAGACGCTGTATACGGAAATTTTACAGATCTACTTGTTTATTCATTATTTATGTGAGATTTTAATATAGCTATAAGTGCATTTCAAAATCACCATGTATATGCGTCTTCTTAAGAGTGGCACATTTTTATAATACAACTTATAGAACTTAAAATATTTGAATTTCAAATGGCAAAGTGTTAATCTTTTACTAATTATAATATCAAGTTTATTAATGGGTATTTTATCATTTTTGTAAAATAAAATGAATTAATGAAAAACGCAGAGTAACATTTGTAAGAATACTCTATTCTGGTTATCAAAGTATTGTACTCTTTTTGATGTATGCAGTCAAGATATGTAAGTCCTTACTACCATTCCAGTAATTTAATGTGTTTTTCATCTGCATTCCTTTAGGTAGGTCTTCTAATTAAAGTTAGTCCACCATAAAATCCTTTGCTATTATCGATCTTTTGGAGGGAATAGTATTTGCAGATAGATTTTGCTTATATCGGCGGTTAAAACAAATATGTGCAATCTAAATCTAAGAATAATTAAAAGCAAGTCATCTTGAAGTTTTGGCCCAACCATTAATGTTTTATTTAAACTAATTCCAGATAAATACAGCCGATTTTTCATACTTCATAAGTAGTTTTTTGGATTTACTTGATTCCTTTATTACTGCGTGATGCGGCATTGGGTTCATTTAATTTTGATAGCGGAACCAATTCCATGTGGCTAAGTTTTTGATAGTCGTCCATAAATGACTATAATTTGTTATAGGAAGGAATTTCGATTTAATTTAGTCTTTAAAATTGAAAATCGCCTACTAGCAAGGCGGTCTATATTGTTCCAGGCCATGACATTGGGCTGATAAAGTGACCTTTGGAATGGCCTGACACAATCTGGCAACGTGGCTTTGCCAACCTTTAACAAAAAATTACTAGTTTAGGACACTAAATGAACAATCTGTCAGTGCACTATCCCTGTCATTGTGATGCATGCCAGTTGAAAAAAATCTATAACATCACTCCTATTTACATCGCAGTGCGTCACTTCACCGTAATATTCAATTTAAAGACAATTTCTAATGGGTAGGTACCTAATTTTCCATTGGAAGTAAACCTTTACTAACTTTGACTTCATCTAAAATAGTAATTTTTTCAAAATAACTTGCCTGGAAGCTAGTGATATTGCAGTCAGAACAAGTCTCTTCATATTATTACTTTTTATATCTGCTCTTTAAAAGTGCTTTTCATACACAACACTAGCCTTTCCAATCCGCCACTTCTGTAAATGCAAAACTTCTTTCCATTTCTGTGCAACCATTTCATTAGATGGAAACTTGAACACGCTAACATATGGAGGAACTGATGAAGCGTAAGTTGACTTGCAGCTTGGTATGTAGTAACACGTCAAAGGCATTTTTGGAACTTTCATGAACTGCCTTGTCAAAATAGTTTTTAATGTCAAATATATTTCAAACAAACAAAACTTAGTATGTGTTGGAATGGCCTAGCACACAATCTGGCAACAGAGCCAGTGTCATGGCCTGGAACAATATAGACCGCCTTGCTACTAGCCATTTCCTTTGTTAAGCCAATTAGCCCATATTGGAGGGATTAATTTTGAACGGCAGTTTTATCACCTGCTGGCACCGTTTCGTCGAAATGCGTTTGCAAAATGTGCTTCACGTTGTACTTTTCATGGAAAACTTTAGAAAGGCTGAAGATTGTTCTATTTCCCTGAATTTTTGAATTAACTTACTAAACAACAAATTGTTTTCTCAAATTTTTAACGGTGTTTTATAAGATAATTATGGATCTGAGGCAAAAAACCTTAAACGAGTTGTTTAGACCTCTTTTTAAGTTACAATGTTGGTACCTCCAGAATTCACATGGTCGACTTAAGAAACACCCTGTATAATTATTTCATTTGTGGGAAGTTTAACTAAATCACAAACGCCTTTTTGTATCTATTATCCACAAAGCAACCAACTCTGGTTGCTTTGTGCTATTATCGATAACCTCATTTACCTACAAAACGTCAATCATAACTAGAGAACGGCATTATAAGTATTAAATGGGCAGTTGTAAATACAAAAGTAGACATTGTGGACATATTATGAGGGACATTATATGTTATATTATACAGATTGGTGGTGGATAGTGTGAACATAGGCAGTTAATTGAGCTAGAATACATTTTATGGGCTTTGTATGCGTTAGACAGAAGTAGACATATATGATTTAAAATCTAGTATCCTAGAATTCAGTGTTTTCTAAAAACAAAACCTTTTAATTCTGCGAATACTAGATGTTAATCGCATATAGGTCTGTTTATTCCTAACGCATACAAAGTCCATAAACCGTATTCACACACATTTGATTACTTATGTTCACATTTTCCGCCACCAATCTGTATTATGATATATAACACTGGAATGGGAAAAAATCCTCTTACTCATGATACCACATACAACTATGGATTTCATCTACAAAAATACAATTTTATGGTATACCTAGAATTTTAAAACTTTTTTTGAATAACTGACAACCCACTGCATTCGTATCGAAAACGTGCCAGAAGAACGTCAAATTACTTTTATCTATTTTTATAAATAAGCGAGATATTGTTAAAAAATGAAAAATCGAAAAATTTAATTTTTGTTTATAACTCGAAAACAAAAGACGGTAGCCCATTTTGGTTTAATTAAACCATTAAGCTTTTCTCGAAAAAAGAGTTTGAGGATGGGGTCCATTTTTCCATATCTCCTATAGTTATCGAGATTCCCTATGAAAACATCGAAATTGCCTTAACCTGTAGACTCTGCGACAGCGACCACGCTTGTTCACGAAAATAAATTTGAGCCCCCTTAGCAAAAGAAAAGATAATTAGATATTGTAGGTATCCGAATGTTAAGAATTTGATAAGTCTTGTAATGTGTATTGTGAATTTCCACCCATTGAGTTTTCCGTCGAAATTTTAATGCCTTTAATGTTCTCTCGCGGAAGGCAAGTTGGGTTGAAATGACAGAATTACTTAAATTGCTATAGTTATCTTTATACAGATTGCTGGCGGAAAATGTGAACAAAGGTAATCGAATGAGTTGGAATACAGTTTATGAGCTTTGTATGCATTAGACAGAAATAATTATATGCGATTAACATCTAGTATCCGCAGAATGAAGGTGTTTCATTTTCAGAAAACACTAAATCCTAGGATACTCGATTTTAAATCATGTCTATTTCCGTCTAACGCATACGAAGCCCATAAACTGTATTCCAAGGTTACAGGTTAAGGCAATTTCGATGTTTTCATAGGGAATCTCGATAACTATAGGAGATATGGAAAAATGGGGTGGCGGAAAAAAGTGCCGCGGAAAAAAGTGCCGCGGAAAAAAGTGCCTGGAAAACAGTGCCGACGGAAAAAAGTGCCGCGGAAAAAAGTTTCGCGGAAAAAAGTGCTGACGGTAAAAAATGCCGCGGAAAAAAGTGTCGATGGGGGAAAATAATAATAAAGTAATAACGGGACGAAGGTTTACAAAATTTAAAAAAACTGGAAGTTACCCTTTTATTCTTAAAAATCTCTGCATTGCAGTATTATGCAGTATTTGAACATCGATTGTGCTTACCTGTTCCCAAATCGACAGGAATGCAGATATATAGATTTCAATTTGAAGATTTTTATCTAAAATGCATGTGGATTATGTCTATCATCGTAAGTGCAATTACCGCCAACAAATCTTTTAAGGCAAGTAACAAATGACAAAATATATTATAAAATACAAAATTTTTATACAGTATGTCCCCGGATAGGGTTACAATGGGGGAAAAAAGTTTATTTTTAACTTCTCAAAAAAAATCACTCTTTATAAAAAAACCCTGCCAAACTACAAATGCACTTGTCAAAATTTAAATATCCCTTTACGTATACGGGGGAGGTTGGAAAATATGAAAATGGCTCAAGGATAAAGTACCCTTATTTTCCAAAATATACAATAATGTTAATTGGAAATATTTGTTATAACATTTCTATTAAAAATTATAATTGCTTTGAATTGCTATTGATGTTTGGATCGCGTATTATTAATTTTTTTAAGATACTTGTGTCTTTGTTGACAGAAATATGAGATTTTTAGCATTAATTTCGGGCCACACAAATTTCAGGTTAAGTGACCGAAACTTAAATTTGACAATACACTCTTATCTCGTATCCGTCAAAATTAACTTTGAAGTATCGTGTTTAGTAATTCGCAGGGTAGTAGAAGAATAAGAAAAACCAGTGGAAATTGTTTTTTAGAGCAGTTTGCTGTGACTTTATATGTGACACCTACTTTTAATTCTAAGCAACTTTTTCAAATAACATTATTGTATATTTTGAATAATAAGGGCGCTTTATTCTTGAGCCATTTTCATATTTTCGAATGGAGAAGTGCATTTTTAGCTTAAGAACAAGCAGCGTTTTTTATAAAGAGTGTTTTTTTTGAGAAGTCAAAAATAAACTTTTTTTCCCTCTTTGTAACCCAACCATACAGTACGTCCCCGTACTGTATAATTCCTAAAATTTATCATAAAAAGTGATCATTTCATTAATTTTTAGATTTGTCGATTCTTTTCAACTGTTTGCTAATACCACCACAATTAGATGATTTAGCTGATTGCTTTGACTGCATGTACGTGTCAGGTACATATCGACGAGTTGGAGGCAATGCAGAGGATATGTTGAGACTACGAAATATTCCGCCTATGTTTCCGCCGGGACGCTATGGAACGTGCCAGGTATTTGGACACTAATTGAAAAAATGCGACAAGAAGTTGCAACAAATGAAACCAAACTGTGGCAACACCAAAATGGAGTGCATTCAAAGAAGAAAAAAGGAAAGAGTTCGAAAAAATGCAACAACGTTTAAAAAACTTGTGTATTCAACATGAAAACGATGAACACAATAATGAAACTTTTTTACGTGCCATAGGACATACCATTAGATTCCAAGTGTATGAATGACTTAGGGTTAATTATAAAATATAAATTTTTTGTAACTATTTATAATAAGCTTGTATTTTATTTAGCAGTTAATAACTATTAATAAACATAAATTCTTAATATTAAATTTTAATTTTATTTCTTGCGTAATTATTTTAGAACAAAAGTGTATTAAGGGGCTTGAATCATTCGAATTTTTTTGGCAGCATTTTTTCCGCCGGCACTTTTTTCCGCCGGCAGTTTTTTCCGCGGTACTTTCTTCCGCCGGCACTTTTATCCAGGCACTTTTTCAGGGGCACTTTTTTCCTCGACACTTTTTTCCTAGATTCGAAAAATGGACCCCCATACTCGAACTCTTTTTTCGAGAAAGGCTTAATGGTTTAAACCAAAATGGGCTACCGTCTTTTGTTTTCGAGTTATAAACAAAAATAGAATTTTTCGATTTTTCGTTTTTGACAATATCTCGCTTATTTATAAAACTAGATAAAAGTAATTTGACGTTCTTCTGGCACCTTTTCGATACGAATGCAGTGGATAGTCAGTTATTCAAAAAAGTTTTAAAATTCTAGTTGTTAGTTGTAGTTTTAATTAATATTTTTTGTTTGTTTGTAGCGTGTATTATTTAAAGTTTAGGATTCGCGTTGTAGTTTAAATTTATTTTGTAGTGAACTGTATCCTACTAGTTGCGCCACTCCGATATTCTAACATGTGTTCCACTTTCCTAGAAATCCTAAAATCTTAGAACCCTCGAGTCCCGAAAAATGTACTCCGTTCCTAAAAGTAATTAGTCTCTACCCGTCGAAGACCGAACATCTCGTGCTTGTTGTCGCCGGCTAATTCAATTTTTGTGCACATACATTGTTCTCGTCGTAAAATACGTGTGTATCTTGTACTGGGTGTTCGAATCCCCCCTTCAGCGTTACGAAACCACTTACCTCCAAGCCTGTACCTCGGAAGGATTAAAAGGTATGCTATTAATATCTAGTATTCGCAGAAACCAAAGGTTTTGATTTTAGGAAACACTGAATTCTAGGATACTAGATTTTAAATCATATGTCTACTTCTGTCTAACTCATACAAAGCCTATAAAATGTATTCTAGCTCAATGGACTGCCTATGTTCACACTATCCACCACCAATCTGTATAATATAACATATACTGTCCCTCATAATTTAAATATATTCGTATACAGGAGAGGTTCAAAAATATGAAAATGGTTCAAAAATAAAGTACCGTTACAAAAATGTTATTTAAAAAGGTTAAAAGTAGGTGTCAAACATAAAATCACAGTAACTTGCTCCGAAAATTTTTTTTTCTGGTTTCTCCTATTTTTTTCTTACCACGCTGTGTATTACCAAATGAAATACTTCAAAGTTAACTTATCAACGGATACGATAAACGTGTACTGTCAAACCTGAGTTTCCCCTCACTTAGCAACCAGGATATTACGTGATTCGAAATCAGTACAAACAAATTTCATTTTTGTGTCAAATTTTTAAATAATTTAATAACAAACGGACCAAATAACAATTTTAAATCAATTATAATTTTTTCCGTTGATAGTTAATTTATGGGTTTCATTAATGTATAGAGAATCGTCTATTAATAACCCTTATTAATGAATGATTTTTTATTAATAAACGATTTTAAAAATCTGTTTATGTTGGTAGCACTATAAGTCTATGTCAAATTCGAGGTTAGTAGGTTAGGTTTTGCGTCAGTTTTAACACAAACTGACTCAAAACCTAACCTGCTAACCTCATATTTGACATAGACTTACAATATCACCAACATAAACAGTGCCAACCTAAGAAAAAAATCACAACCATTTATGCTCACCCGGTACCATTAATGTTAAAACTTTAATTGTCAAATTCTTTTCATGGAATAAAATTAGATTTTCTTCAAATTAATAATGTACGATCAACGGAAAAATATTGCAACTAACTCGTATTGTAATCGGCGATTAATAATATCTACAATTACCTCGCTCGCTGACGCTTGCGCATTAAAATGTCTGGATTATTAATCGTTCTCATTAACATACTTGTTGGTTAAATAACTATTAATAGATATGTTATAACTAATACTTCCTATTAACATTTTTGTGTATTTTGAAAAATAAGAGTACTTTTTTCTTCAATCATTTTCATATTTACGAACCTCCTTCGTATAGAAGTAGGACACTTACATTTTTGCAAATGCATTTTTAATTTGAGAAACTGCAGAGGTTTTAATGGACAATAAAATGTTCTGATAAATGGATATATGAAGGACACTATAATATTATAAGCAACAATCATACGTGATTAATTCTGTCAATCAAACAGTGGTATTAAAAGAACGCAAAAACTTTGTTTAATCACATATATTCTAAATGGCACAAGTTTTCAACAAGAAAACGACGAAATATTAAAAATTTTGAATTGTTGCTATAAAGTAGTGAAAATGAATAATTCGATCCCATACGACATATGTCACTGAAATGGGAGAATATCCTCTTTCTCATAATGCCACAGATAACTATGAGTTCCATATAAAAAATACAACTTTATATGTTATAATCCGAATTTTGAAACTTTTTGGACAACGCATTACGCCACTGAATTATTATGAAAAATAAATAATATTAATACTACTTACGGGAACTTGGAAATTTTCCTACCTATTACCTCATCTTAAAAGTTTAATTTATTATTATTCAGTTTAGATACACATTTTTCTTACTTTCTGTGCCGCCTGGGCGATATGTCCAAAATCAAGGTTGGGCGTTGTGACCAAAATCAAACTTGGGCGTTGTGACCAGAATCAAAAGTGGGCGTTGTGACCAAGTTGGGCGTTGTGACCAAAATCGAAATTGGGCGTTGTGACCAAAATCGAAATTGGGCGTTGTGACCAAGTTGGGCGTTGTGACCAAAATTGAAGTTGGGCGTTATGACCAAAACGGTGGTTTAAGTGGCGTCGATAGCTCTCTCCTATAACAGGCGTCGGTGGGCGTTGTAACCAAGTTGGGCGTTGTGACCAATATCGAAATTGGGCGTTGTGACCAAGTTGGGCGTTGTGACCAAAATCGAAATTGGGCGTTGTGACCAAGTTGGGCGTTGTGACCAAAATCGAAATTGGGCGTTGTGACCAAAATCGAAATTGGGCGTTGTGACCAAAATTGAAGTTGGGCGTTATGACCAAAACGGTGGTTTAAGTGGCGTCGATAGCTCTCTCCTATAACAGGCGTCGGTGGGCGTTGTAACCAAGTTGGGCGTTGTGACCAATATCGCTTTTGGACGTTATGACCAAGTTGGGCGTTGTGACCAAAATCAAAATTGGGCGCTGTGACCAAGTTGAGCGTTGTGACCAGAATCCAAGTTGGGCGTTATGACCAAATTTTGAGTTGGGGTTTGTGACCAGTGGGCGTTGTGTCCAGGCCCCTTTCAGAGGTGCCGATCATCGTTGAACAATAGTTGACATCCTAAAAGGATTCGAGATTTGAGTTTATCAAAAACTCAAGCAGAGATACTAGGATACACACTACAATGATAGAAGTTGTTCGCTCCAGATACACGCATTTCTGTGTATCGTAATCGCCAGAAAGCGTTCCCACAGTGTGTTTCAACAAAACAAGGTCTTTTGTTTTGCAATGATGACAATTTAATGCAAACGTTAGGCTATGAATACAACTCAAAATAATGGGTCGTTCCTTGAAATCTTGAAAGCTGTTGTTTTACACGCAGAAAATGTTTACCCTTCCGTTTCTATTGGAAACGCAGCTCAGACGAAGAAATAAGTTGTAGGCATTCTACTCGGTTTACAACTTGAATGCATGAAATAAACCTAGTTATTTTCTTTGTAAATGGCTCAGCACATTACGTTGTTAACGTAACAACATAATTTATCAGACTCTATTTAAGCCTGCTAAAATATTTTTCCGGTTTACATATATAACTTGAACGTCTTTCCTCCAAATCTTGGAGATATTAGTGATGGGCACAGGAAACTCAAACAAGATATTTCCACAACTGAAAAATGTTATCAAGGTAGGTGGAACAACGAAATTTTTGCTGATTATTATTGGACGTTGATATCGGAAACTTTTAAGACTCGATACAAGAGAAACGTGAGAAAAAAGACATTTCAAACACACTACAACAGCATATAATTAATTATATGTAATGTATATAATTTTCTTTTTGAGTGAATCTCTTTTCATCCAAACCTGACGTGTTGTAATGGTATGAAACGGTGTTTGAAACAGCCGTCGGGTGTTGGGAGGTCAGCGATAATAAGTCTCCGGCTTACGACTAGCTCAGCGCTCGAGTTGGGCGGAGCCGGACATTTGGGCGCGGCCGTTTGGGCGCGGCCGTTTGGGCGCAGCCGTTTGGGCGCGAAGACACTTGGGCGCAGAGCCACTTGTGCGCGAGACATTTGGGCGCGAGGAAATTAATTAACGTATATTAGTATTAGCTAGCTTTACTATTCATAGGTCTGAAAATTTATTTTAAATAACGAAAATTACCTAAAGCACGTCCAAGGAGGTGGCGGGCGGCAAAAATTTAGTATAGAAATATTAATTGTCAAAAATATTATTAAAGCAAGTTAAAAATTTTAACTTTCCGGTAAATACTAGCAAATATTTTGCGGAGATTTATTTCATTAAAATAATAGGTAACAAAGAATAACTGAATAGAGATTGGGTACCAACAGAGCTATTGATCAACCATCCAACCATTTGGAGATTCGTCGACAGCCTGAAAACTATTCAACGAAGGAGAGATGGTGCTTATGAACAGTTACTTGCGGGAAATGAGCCCACTGAAAAAAAATGTATCCAGGCTGATAGAAAATAAAAATTTTGGTTAAATATTATAATAATCAATATAATCATGTAGACGGCGTAAACAATAGGGACATTCTAGAATTTTTAAGAGGCATTTTGTACAATTATGAAATAAATGCATGGATGCTTTTTGTTTATATTTTGAAAAATTTTATATATTTACTTTAAGAATAATATGTATTATAATGTTAGTCGGTTCATAACATAACGAAAATAATTGATTACTTTAAAATTTAAGGTTTATTGTTAAGTATTATCATTATAAACAAAACTCGAAGTCGACTAGTTTCGGTCAAAACAGAACACATATTAGAAACATATTGAACATTAGAACCATCAATCGATTAAATATAGCACAGCATTATTCATTTACCAGCACAATAAGTGAATTTTTTTATAAATTATTTTCTACACCTATATATAATCTATTTCCATCTTTATTTCAATTCAGAATTATTATTTCATATCTAACATATGTACTGCCTTTTTTATGTATTCAGAATTATTTCAAAACTAATCTAATATTCTACCTTCTCTATTTTTATTCAGATTTATTTAAAAATTTATCTAATATAGGTACATACTACCACCTTATTTAAAATTAATCTCATAACGGTTTCAATAAATAATTAGATTATTCTTTTAATATTGTTTGATTAATTACATTAACTTCTCAGGATAAATAATGATTTAATAAATGTTTGTTTATTTATGCCAAATTGAAATTATTCACACTTAATGTGTTCCTGAATCCCAATGTTGACCCTTTCTCGCGCCCAAGTGTCTCGCGCCCAAGTGTCTCGCGCCCAAGTGTCTCGCGCCCAAGTGTCTCGTGCCCAAGTGTCCCCGCGCCCAAACGGCCGCGCCCAAATGTCCTAGACCGCAAGTTGGGTTCATCTAATCTTAATAATACGGCTCTACTGAAAGCCCGTTCACAATTTTTAAATTAATTTTTAATTTGGGCGCCACTGTAGACAGACAAGCGAGTTGTATGAAATCAACAGCATCTATAGTTGCTGACGGAAATTTCTCGGCGAGAAAACATTTAATTGAGTTACTCGATATGTAAGTTTAGCAAAAATAAGCTCCTTTAAGTCAGCTGCTTCGACAAAACTTACAAGTTTCTGTGCAAACTACTTTTTCCTTTCGTTTAAACACTCGTGTTATTTTTAAGAAAAGTGATTGTTTGATTAATCAAACTCAAAGATGCAATTAACATAATTCCGTCAAATACATAGAAATATGTATATATGTACAAAAAACAAATGTAGGCAAAATTATTAATCAACAACAGTAAGCAAGTGCTCAAAAGCACAGATTTTTGATACCATATCGAAGTGCGCTTATACATAAGTATAAGCGTGCATAAAATAAGCACAAACGACGCACGATGCGACGAATCATTAAATGATTGTCGGAAAAGCAAGTTGCACGGATATACGACAAAAGGAGACGGAAAAAAGGACGAGCGCCATAAGGACGCGGACAAAAGGACGTGCGACAATTGGACGCACGCGGCAAAAGGACGCGGCGACAAAAGAACGCGCGTCTTTAGGACGCGTCCTTATAAATTTCCTGAAATTTGAAATTAGAATAATACTAAGTTAATCATTAATAATTATTATATTTCAACTTTTTGTGAGGTTCTACACTGTCGCCTATCTAATATTCAACTTCTGTTTCATTACAGATCACCCCACATATGTACTCATTGTTTGTTTTTTAATATATCTGACGAAGCAGATTTAAATGTACGGAACGCTACTATTTAATAAATTTTAATGAAATTTTGTAGTGACTAATGCTGCTTAATTTTTTGAAAAATCCTGTTTTAAAAAATTTAACTCAGTAACTTACTAATTACAAATCATAGCTGATTCTCTGCTACTGTAATAATATATTATTAATATATTTAAATAAATATTTTACTAATTCCCAAGAAGCCCAAGAAGGACACACACAAGTAAGTTACATCCCTCCACTAATGCATTCTAGTAGTGCTACGTAATTATTTGTGCATGTGAAGATTAAATTTATATTAACACGGTCTAATATAATAGTTATGACTAATTAACTTAGTCTTATTCTAAATTCAAATTTCAGGAAATGTATAAGGACGTGCCCTAAAGACGCGCGTCCTTTTGTCGCCGCGTCCTTTTGTCGCGTGCGTCCAATTGTCGCACATCCTTTTGTCCGCGTCCTTATGTCGCTCGTCCTTTTTTTCCGCGTCCTTTTGACGTGACACCAAGTTGCACTGCATACACTACTCGAATAAAACTTTCGATTTGCACCCGGTATAACATTTTAAACATTCATTAACAATATAACGCAAATGTTTTTACAAATACCTTAGTGGACTGCTGCGGTGCAGTTATATTTCGGAGCCAATTTGATGAAGAGCTTGGATTGTCTGCAATAGGCCGAGAGCACGTTGCTTCCAACAATAGAGAGTTGCGTCATCTGGCCATAACATTATGCAATTTTGCACATTTGTCAAATTCTTCAAATTTCTAAAATAAAAAACAAGTCCACTTTCGCCCAAGGGAAATGTGAGAGCTCAATGAATTAATTTTGCTTGATCTTAGCACAAGAACGGCAATGAAATTAATGAGCCCGGAAACTTCGGTGAAACTCAATACAGTCTGAGGAACGTTCTAACTTGTCCCGAAAACCCATAAATGTAGCCTCTGCAGAAACGTTCCAACGAAGTACGCATAAGGACGTCGAACTAAACGCACTGTTTAACGAAAATATTTCAATTTAGCGGCGTTACATAATTCTGGTACAGTGACTATATTAATGACAGTGTGGTCAATTTTGGTCCTGTTTCTGATTGGTTGTTTTAAAATCCGCCATTAATAAGCGTCGTTTCAATGTCCTATTGAATATTTTTAGCAGTGTACGCATATTTAGTTCCAAAAAGTTACTAATGTCAAAATAAGACATTGGCATTTTATAAATTATCTAAAGTAGCAAAGTTACTGAACACGGCCTAAGCATCAAAATAAATATTGTATCATTATGGATGTACACTTGTGTTATTTTATACACAAATATAAAGTAAGTACGAATGCAAACTAAATTTTAACTAAGCAATAATTTTGTGTCACTGACACCGTTAAAAAAAAATGCACATGCAAATCTTGTCACAGTGTAACAAATGGAGTGAATGCGGTACAGACGACTGCTGCAGTTTACACAGGTATTTGTACTTAGTCATATTTCAGTAATATTTCAGACGTTTTCAACCGAAAACCATGATTGTTCGTTTCAATATCACCGTTTTAAAACAGTTTTTTGATAAAATCGGAGTTATTTGTAGATAAACACCCGTGCAAGTTTTAATTGATGTTAACCATCTAACGGATATGTGTTATCATTTGAAGAGAGAATAATAATTGCTTAAAATACTATTCTCTACATTTAATACCTATACCTGTTTATTTACAACCGATGCCTCTATTATTGAAATCAAGCGAAATATTGTTACATTTGTCTATGCAGGCTGTAGCAGAAACGCCTCAAAATGGCCGCCACCTAAAATTTACCCCACTGTCCTTATAAAGTCGCTGTATTTCTGGTGTTCTGGGGCGACATCTCACAACATGCTTTCACTCTTCAAAATCTGGAGCACGAATCCTCTGTTCGGTGTGTGAAAACACATTTTTTTAATGTTCAATATGGAGGGGCTTCCGTCAGAAAAATGTTCTAGATAAAATGTAGAAAATTTCATTTTCTTGCATTTCATATAGGTTCAATATTTTAAAAAAATGGATAGCTTTCGGGTAATTTTAGAAAAACTGAAAAAATCGGGTTTTTACACCGTTTTTGCCTAAGAAAACATGTTTCCGGTCAAAATTTCTGTTGGCAAACATATAGGAACCAAATATCAAAACTCCACCAAAACTTTCCCCTATTTTATCTAATAATAAGCTACTTTAGTAACAGAACGCAGTGGGTAAAAGTATGGGATCAGATATCTCCTCAAGCGCTAACAACATCGGGTGTTCCTCAGGGATCTATATTGGGTCCGCTGTTCTTTTCCATCTATACTAGTCACCTTTTCCAAAGTATTAATTTTTGTAAAGTTCATATGTATGCTGACGATATGCAGTTATGTTATTCTTTTAAACCTAATGATTTGCAACTTGCTCTTAGTAACATAAATAATGATCTTATAAATGTACACGACATTTCATCAAAACACTCTCCTTTACTGAACGCAAACAAATCTTTGGTACTTTTATTTGGTAGAAAAAATGTTTGTTCTAAGGTTAAAGACGCGATTAATTTAGTTATTAATGGTTCAAGAATACCTGTTGTTGATCAAGGAAAAACTTGGGTTTGGTATTGGACAATACCTTTAGGTATAGGGAGCAAGTAGCAAATAACGTCCAGCGATCTTATGCTGCATTACGAATCCTATATCCACATAAACCTTACTTATCTAAAACTGCTAAAACGATTTTATGTAATTCGCTGGTCCTTTCACAATTCACGTATTGCGCTCCTGTTTATGGTCCCTGTTTGGATGCTTCTGATTGAGGTCGTATCCAAAAGGTACAGAATTAATGCTTACGATATATTTTTGGAATTCTCAAATATTATCACATTTCTCATAAACTCAAAGAAACTGGCTGGTTGAACATGAAAAATCGTTTCATTTTGCAAGCTGTTACTTTATATCATAAAATTATTTTGCATAAAAAACCTTCTTATTTACTTATTTTCAAACAGACGTACATAACTTGAATATTAGAAACAAAGGTCTGATCACTCCTCCACTTCACACAACTGCCCTTTTCGAACGTTCTTTTTCTTACTCTGCTTATAAACTTTATAACGCTGGTTTTAAGAGCCTTAGTGTAATTTCGTTTAAAAAACATATGCGCCGCCATCGTTTGGAGAGTCAATAGAGTCGATAAAGTTAAAAGTCTAATACAGTTAAATTCCCATGTTGGTGTGTTGGAAGTTGATTATTATTATTTTTTTTAAATTATGTTTTTTGATTTTTCGCCTTTGCACGACATAGTTTTAATGTTGATAACAAGGTTTGAGTGGGAGATCAGTAGTAGTTCCACTACATTACTGAACTCTGCCTTGCGATTTTCGGTTAATGTTATTATACATTTTTATTTCATTACTATTTTAATTTTTACTCTTTTTGCTCAACAATATTTTTTTAACTGATGTAATATGTAAGTATTTTCATTGTCATTATTATTATTATTTTTTTATGTCTAGACTGAAAATAAAAGTCTATTATTATTATTATCATCATTTTCTACCATTTCTGGACTAAAAATTATTCATGGATAAAAATATCTCTTAAAAAATATTGTAGGTCAAAGAATTTGATTCTCAGGAATTTTAAACCACAGGAAAGGTGATAATAAATACTGAGTTTTCTTCAATTAAACAATAATTAAACTATTCGCCTAAACGATAAATATAGTTTCAGCAAAACGGATATCATGTTGAGCAAGGAAGGTGTGAAATGATTCGATACAATCAATCGTATTTCAAACAGTTCACAATTCGCACTTTCAAGTACAACAGGACCAACACCGCATTCAACATGACCGCTAACATAAAATTTGATATCAACAACAACGTATCTGTAAGTATCTCACATATTTACTTACCTACTTTATCTTTTGCCTCTATTCATTTTAGCGTCAGATTTATTTGTTCGTGGCATTTTTGTAATACTAACGTGCCGTTTTGTATATTATTCCATCTTTTGCATTGATTACTAAATTTAAGTTTTTGTCTTGTTGTCTATTACTAGTTTGCATATTATGTAATCTTTTGATATAACCACTGTTTTTTTGTAACTATCCTCATAGTTTTTGTAGCTTGCCTTTAACGTTAATAATCGTATTTATTTTGTGCGCTTAGAACTGCCTCATCCGCGTAGCATGCTATTATATTCACATTTTTCGGTCACGTTTGGTACAATTCCAGGTATTTTACGTTTTCATTATCACGTTAAACAGGTCAATTCCCCTTTTTCTTTTTTCTTTATAATTTCTATGAAAAATATAGAAATTTGTCTTTCCGAAAATAGCTGTCTTCTAGTTATATTCTATTAAAAACCTTTTGAAGGTCAATGAAGCACAGGTGGACAGATTTATTAAATACCAACGATGTTTCTGCTATTTGTCTTACTGCGAATACTACACATGTGCATAATCTACTGTTTCTAAAGCCCTGTTGCTATTATTCTCTTAATATGTTTCTACAACCATAGCAGAAACCAGGTCGCTGCGATTGTCAAAAATGACACAAAATTGACATTTACCGAGGATTGGCATTTACCGTTTCAAAGCGTCAAATTTCTTCACCTCACAAAACCACGGCTTCTTATTGCATGAATCTTTTGTTGCGGTTCGTTTCTGAGGTAATAGTAGCGCACTCTGTGAACGCGGGGTCCTATCGGTTAACACAGGGGTCGGCAACCTTTTTCGGACGGCGGGCCATTTTCAAAATAAATTTTTTTATGCGGGTCGCACATTCAAATGTAACTTAAATAGTGCTTTTATATCATATACGAGTATAAATATTATTAAAAATAAATATAGAAAAAAATTTTTTTTATTGACATGCTATAATAACAATAATGTTAGAGAACAAAAATTTTACAATTCTTAAAAAGGAAAAAAAAGAAAATACAATTCCAATTAAATATGTATAAATATGTAAATATACAATATATAAATATAAAAAATATAAAATATTGTAGTGAAACGTCATACGGCTGTCAACATGAACGGACATATGAACATACAGTAGCAAACTGGCGAAATGAAAGAATTAGTGATGGGCCTATCCGGAATGAATAATCGGAAAGTTTCCGATTGTTCAAAAAATCGGAAGGTTCCTATTATTTCGGAACTTTTCGGAATTCGATTATTTTACTGTTCGGTGCACAAAATTCGGAACTTTCGGAATTCGATTATTTTACTATTCGGTATACAAAATGAGAAAACGAAATGCCAATTTGAACTGAACGAAATACGGATTGTTGTGTTGACTCACTTGACTGCTATATGCTGGTTGGCGAATGTCGACGGGTCGCGCCGTGTGCGCACGTGTATGATACGTGAATGGCACTAATGGCAGTGGTATTTCGTAGATTAATTATTAGATAGTACACCTACAGACTTCAAATTCAAGTATTGTTTTATACTATCTATTATGTACTTTATGTGCTATTAAACTTTAAAATATCACTACCATTTTCCGAAACTCTATTAACGTAACTACTGTAATAATTTGAAAAAATATTTTATTTCCTCATATCCCACTGTGCGACTCAAACTCATAAATTGTTTTTTAATATACTGCATTGCTAACTAGCGTCTACATAGTTACAAACGAGTCCGATAGATAAAATTTACCGGCCTAGACCAGTAGTAATAGAACTACTACTGGTCTAGGCCGGTAAATTTTATCTACCGGACTCGTTTGTAACAATGTAAACGCTAGTTACCAATGCAGTATCCTAAAAAATCTTATACGATACACGACCGGTAGAATTCTTATGGCCTTGCCAAACATACAGGTCTCGCCCTACGGTTCGACCTGTAAAGTATTGGCGCTGCCATAAAAATGTTTCTACCGGTCTAATAACGTAAATAGCTATTACTGACCGTCCTACAAACCCAAACAATAGATGCCAACGCAGATAAGGGCTTACGGCGCGACGGTGAGTGCTCTCACCGTAAATTTGCAGGCACTTCATCTTCCTTCCGCTTGTTGTTATTTCGCTCGTTTTCCCTTGTTTGCATTTACGGAATGTAAAATAATCGGATGATATTCCGATTTTATAAACATTTCCGAAATGGAACATTCCGATTATTGAAATCATCCGATTATGCCCATCACTAGAAAGAATGCTACACTTGCTAAGCGAGACCTCGTATTCGCTGGGGAGTGGGGATTAAACTTGCGCAGTAAAATAGGTTTCCCACTATGCTTCTGTTTGTCGCGCATTTTTGTCACCGGCCACATTTCGGCACGCTTACGCTCTAAGTTTGTTGATTTTTCCTAAAGTTATATTGGTGCTTTGGCGGGCCGCGCAAAAAGTTGCAAAGGGCCGCATGCGGCCCGCGGGCCGCAGGTTGCCGACTCCTGGGTTAACACATAGTCATTTACGGTAAAGCGCGTCGCTAGCGTCACCTTGGTCCGCGAGAATTCTTTCGACATTCACTGCAAGAGAAAGAAACTCATGTTTCGTTTGGTAATCGAAAATGAATAACTGATTAACTGAGAATAGTTCTATTAGATGTATATTTGGTACAGATTTGAATACCAGACAATGTAGTTTAGCTGATTCTAGAATGTATGTATCACAGACAGCTTCTGTACGTTTAATCTTGAATCTAACAGGAGTTAACCACGTGCACGCCGCTAAATACCTGAAGGCGCTTTATTTTAGATATTCGTTTGAATAGCACCCGTTTGTATTTTGTTCGGATTTCTCTTTGCCATACCTGCTAGTTAAATCGGATTTGGTTGTACAATTTGAATATCGATCAATCAACCTGAAATATCACTTCTGATCCTAGTATACGGTATCTGCCAGGAATAAGCACTACATTGCAAGTAGACGTGGAGCGGTCTTCAAGATAACTTTAGAAGATTATAGCATAGATAGTAATCGAACGTGATCCGGTATCGTATTTAGACTAGAATGTATGCATGGATGAACGTAGAGTAATTTAGTGTCAATATTACATATCAGACAAGTATATTTCGTTTAGGCAGGTAGCGGGTGCTTCCTCGTTGATCGCGAGAAGTGTCCGTGTTACAGGGAGGTATCTGTACACGTCGTCAGAGAGATGAAACGTTGGGGTGTCCCGAATACGATGTCCACGATAATCGTAGGTTTAGCAGCCAAGAATCAGGAATAATTGTAATGGTGCGTTAGAGAAGGGGCAAAGAAAAGGGGGATGTTGCTAATATCCGCCTGGAGCATAATAAAGGGTTTTCCCAGAGGGACGGGTCGATGTTGACAGGCTGTGGCGGCCATGTTGTTTTGGTTGCTTCTGTCAAATCTGTTGTTTATTATTCAGTCACTGATGCCAAATCACCATGGCAAGTTACACGATTGAGCAGCATGTCCAAATGATAAAATTTTATTATCAAAATGAGGGTTCGTTAGTGCAAACTTTGCGCGCGTTGTGCCCATTTTACGGCAGACGCGGTGGCCCTTCAAAGTCGACTCTCCAACGTTTGGTGGCCAAATTCTAGACGACCGGTTCGGTAAACAATCAGCCAATACCCGTACGTCAAAGGAATGTCAGATCGGCAGAGAACATCGCCGCTGTCCATGAAAGTGTGCAGGAGAACCCGAGGCAGTCAATTCCTCCCCGTGCACAAGAACTCGGCCTTTCGCAGACTTCAACTTGGTGAATTTTGCGTCGAGACTTGGGCCTGCACCCGTACAAGATCTAAGTGACCCAGGAGCTCAAAGTTAATGACCATAGACAATGCCGATTGTTCGCTGACTGGGTTTCGGAGCGTTTGGAAAAGGACCCCAATATTGGCCAAAAAATCATCTTTTGCGACGAGGCGCATTTTTTGATGAATGGTTATGTTAACAAGCAAAATTGCCGTATATGGGACGACGCCAACCCACACGAGGTTTACCAGGTGGCAATGCATCCACAAAAAGTTACTGTTTGGTGCCGATTTTGGGCCGACGGCGTCATTGGTTCGTACTTTTTCGAAAACGACGTTGGTGAGGCCATTCACCATCAACGGCGAGCGCTACAGATCGATGATAACCAATTTCCTTTGGCCCGAATTGAACGGTATGAACGTGGACGACATGTGGTTCCAGCACGACGGCACTACGTGCCACACACCGATCGACACGATAGACATTCTGCATGAACGATTTGAGGGTGACGTGAATTGGCCACCAAGATCGTGCGATTTGACCCCGATAGACTTTTTCTTGTGGGGTTTTCTGAAGTCGCAGGTCTATGCCAATAAGCTGCAATCGATCGATGCCCTCAAAGTCAACATAACCAAGGCCATCGCTCAAATTCAGCCGGATCTATGCTGCAGAGTTATTGAAAATTGGACCTCTCGGATCCGTGCCACCGTAAGAAGCCGTGGCGGATATTTGAACGATGTCATATTCCATACATAATGGCATACACGGGCCTTTCAAATAAAAAAAGAATTTCGTTAATACCTCACACACAGCTTGTTTTATTTCATTTCAACATCGACCCGCCCTTATTGGAAAACCCTTTAGAAGAGTTCTCCATAACACAACGACAACTAAACACGATACAAAACTTCGAAATGCGTAGCAATTACTAAGAAACCTCACTCTTCAATAAGAGGACCCCTCTACATGGCAACCTTCGACACCCTTCGTACAGAGCCAACACCACTGACCAAAGATGTTACTTCGGGCTTAATTCCTTTTTAACAACCGAAAAGCGATGGCCACGCAAAGGGAAGTCGAAGCCCTGAGCTATTGCCGTGCCAGTGGAGAGACGCCGGCCTGGTCCAGGACAAGAATGTCAAAATTGAACGCCGAAGTTTCAATGCATAACGACAAGAAAAAATCTCCGATACATTGTCAGCGGTTTGCAATGAGATACCTTACATTTCGCGACACGCTGGCGTCATACTTTCAAAACTTGCACCAACCCCCACAGAAGTACATGTCAAGGCCTGCTTGGCTCAAAATGAACGAGAACCAACTATTTGCCGCAAGCGGCGTTAAAATTAAGATTAACCCAACAATAGACTTGCCCAATAAAGTCCTACATTATGTACTTGATATATTATATATAAATAGCTATAACTTTTATCTTTTATTTGATTAATATTTTGTACTCTTTCAGCAGTGTGCTGCAGCTGCTGCATGCTACTGTCAAGGTAAAACTTATTTGAATAAGTTGATTTGTCTCATATCCCGGTAACTCTTCGTATTTGCTTTGGAGATACGATTTGTTAATTAGTCCGAAGGATAGCCCTTTGAAATTTAAAAATATTTTGGGATTCAAACTAATTTATTAAATATGCAGACCCATTCCAACTCTACGATGGTTTAAAGATATCCATTTAAAGTTCTTACTATAGGGAACGTTTATGTTCTGGGCAAATTTCATAGTGATCGTTACTTGCTTTCGGGTTACACTTAGTTATTTATTTTAGTTGCTATTTTCCCAAGGTTTCCCGGGATGCGTCTACTATGTTTTTTTAGTTTAATTCAGTTGTGTTTATATTTGCCTGATCTTGCATGCTGTTGTTTGTCAATTTTTCTATTAGGCGTTTTTAATACAGTATTTTTGTGCATTCATCTTGTAGCAATTCTATGCTCATATTTTAATGCTTGTTTTTTTATTTATTTTAACCAGGCTGTGGTTATTTCTTATATCTGTCGAGTTTAGGTTTCCAATATCGAGGATTTGTGATAGATGTAATTTCCCTTTCAATGCAATGCAGTCGGTAGTGGATTGTCTTTCCCTTGCTTATATCATGCCAAGTGACCTTATGCTGTGCTGCTTGTGATCATAGAACATGTTGTATATTCTCAGTATATTCTCTGTTTTGATTCAAATATTTGCATTAAAATGTTTGATTTCGTGTATCACCGTATTTCATATTCCGACGTTAAAGCCGTCTATTATCGTTAGGTATTCTGATCGTGGGATTTGGCGTATTATGTTTTGGAGGTCGCCACAGAGCTGTTCTCTTCCAATAAATGTGTTTCCTGTATCTGATGCGTAGATTGCTACTATGTATTTAGATTTCTCTATGCTGTACATTCTCCATTATCATTTTTTTCATTACGTTCCATTTCGCGACTCGAATTATATTGCCCTTTTGTAGGACAATCTGAATTTTGGAACCACTGTGTTTTTAATTTAGTGCAGAGCCGGTGGTGTCGAATTTCTAAAGCCATAAATTTATTACATGAACGGTTAGAACACGACCACGAGGCGGAATATTACATTGATGAAATAATCTTTGCACTGCTACTGAGTAGCAATTTTTGTAAAACGATTTCACATGGCGCTCGACGTTTACCGGACCACTTTTCCATGTTTACTAATTGACCATCCATGATAAACACAATTTCGGATAATAACATCTCCCATTTCTACAACAGGTTATAAAATCTAAAATAAAAATGCGCTCCTCTGGCAGATTCTGTATTATTTGGTACAGTATTAAACCAACCTACCTTATCATAACTGCGGTAATACTGATTTTTTCAATACTTCTCTTTCCTAGCGTTTGTACTAAGCAGCGGCCATTGTTTTGAAGACCTTCTCCATTCGGTTCTATTAAAGACGTCTTCGGAGACGATATTGGAATGTTGCATATCTTCTTTAAGCAGATCGCGTCACTCCGTCTTCAGTCTTCCACATAGGAGTTTTGCTTGAAACTGTGGCATAGACTGGAGCTCGAGCGTCAAAGGTGGGTCAAGAAAGTGAGTCTTTCAGTGCTACGTTAGATCTTGGGCTGATCACATTTCATCGGGTGAACGGTTTTGATGTCGGCCGTCACCTCATTCATGCAGAGAACCAACAGAAGGTGTGATATCGCCGATCATTGGTGTACGCTTACGATAATGTCGAAAGCCCGCGAGGTTTGAACTGAGTATATTCCAAGCTCACACTTTTGACATTGTGGTAGAATATCCGGGTCGTCTAGATATAGGCCTTAAGGACGCCATGCGAGCGAGGGGCGTGCCAGATGAAATCACGAAGGACTATGTTGAAGGCTTTCTCACATGTCCAGAAGCGCCATGCAGATGCTACACTTTTGTCAACCACACTGTTAAAGAAGACGACGACGATTTTGACGTCGAGTACTCGAATCACTATTCAATTTAGAAAATAATTCTTCTAAATTAATTTCTAAATATATTTACAACTATTTTAATGATTTGTCTCACCAAATTTGCTATATAACTTTTTAATATTTCATAATAAATGGGCACTAACCTTCTGATTGTCTATCTCGTACCTGAATGTGTTATCTCAGCTCCTAATTGGATAAATTCTAGTCAGAAAACACCTCATTAGGTAGTTCCCGAGCAAATCAAAACTCGTTGTAGCTCTTTGAAACCTCTATTATGTGAATAGACAGTTAAACAGCATACCACAACACTCACTTGCACTAGTTTTACTGGCTTCGTAGTAATATACCACGTCAAATGGAATCAAACAATCTTGAATTCTATATTTTAATAATATTTGTGACTTATAGTCAAATTTGATCGTAAAGAATACTATATTGCTACTACGTATCAAATCATCAAATATTATTCTTCACAATTAATAGGAATTTAACCCTTAACGTGCCTATTTATCGTAGATTATCAATTCAAGTTATTTTTTACTACTTGCTATAAACAACCCTCTGGTTGCCCTTTATAACACCACCAGCGAAAACATACAACTGTTACATCACATGATATACATTAGATATCTGGATATTATTTAAATTAAATGTATCATTCATACGGTATGCTGCATTACACCACAACGTCCCAAATGTCCGCTGCTGGGTGGTTAAGGTCCACTTTGACGAAATCAAGAGCGTTTATCAACTCTGCCTTGTACTTCTGTAACCGCCGCGACTTTATCCGCTCCACTCTAAAATTGTCCGAATTTGCCGCCGTTGGAAGAGGTCAACTGGGTGTATGGATTCCGATGGTTACCAATGGGGTCCTCTTCGCGTTGGTCACCAACTTCAGGTCGCGCAACCTGAGTAAGCAGTAGTTGATCTGGGTCTACCTTTCGCCACTAGTGTGAGTGACAAGTTCTCTTCACGAAGGTATTGGCCTCAAAATGTTACAGCATAAATTACACTTTACGAAAAAATTTTATCGTCGGAACCAGTATTTACGACAATAGCGCCATATTGTTACAACATAAAGACGCTTTACGACATGAGTTTAAGATACAAAATAGTCAGTTAAATCGGGAAAAATAGACATATCTGTTGTCCCAACTAAGCTACGATGGGCTGTTACAAAAGCTACCGGCTACATTCAGGGAAATGGAGTGGTTCATTACGAAATTAACTAAGACAACGGCCTATTAAATAAATAAAGATGTTAAATGCCTCAGACGCCACCGCTTTTTCTACTCGGGAAATGAAGAAAACGAAAAAACCTACTAAAAGTGGAAATATGGGCCTCCCTTTAAAGATGCCTGCAGTGCACGATGCCAGCTAGCGTACAGCCTCAGTGAAATTACCTTTAGTTAATTTTTTCTATCTTCCCTAAATTCCTTACGCAAAGAAAACACAACACATAATACAAAATTCGCATGCAACATGAGATATACGAAATAATAACGCACGAATAATCAATTAGATTAAATCTATTAAATTGAAACAGACGTGAAATATTTGTACAAACATGAAAACAAATAAAAGGGTTAGTAGCTTTAACATTACTTGACATCGAAACGCTTTGATATGAACAAAGTGCCCCTACAATAATCAAATCAGCAAACGGTGAATGAATAACAACATCTACATAATTTACTTCTACAACGTTCATTAAGAACGAGTACCAAAATATACAAATAAGTACGCTCACGCGGCAAGTTGATTACACTAACATGTTTTGAATGATGCTGGCTTTACTCAGGAAGATGGGGAGTCCAGTACGAGACTAATCAGGGCAACGGCCTATTAAAAGGAAAGCAGATGTTAGATGCCAAGGCGCCACCACTTTCCTGATAAGGGAAATACACACGTGGGCCCACTGAGAAAAGTACACCTTCTAATTTCAACCTTGGCAGTGCTTGTTCGACGGAACCACGAACAACAGGGCTAAATTTACCTTTCGGGAAAACTCCTTTGCAGCTTTCTAAATCCCTCTTACAAAACAAAACACAAATTTGCATGCAAATGCATAAACATAACAAAACACAGATAATTTAAAATGAACTATATTTCGTAGAAATAAGTAAGTAAACATTTGTGCAGTGATTAAATGTAACGCAAAGGTTAGTTAGGGTTAAATTACGTAACGTTTAAACTAGATAACAGCGGTAAACTTGATAACAAATAATCTAACTGACTCGTAACCGGTAACAACTTTAACTATACAAGGAGATTACTCATAAATAATGAAACTTCACGGTAAACAATCAAATGTAGCTCAAATGTGGTAAATATTTTAATCGTCACAACGTTAGGCTAAGCATAAACATTAAAGCTGACGGTAAATGTTCAATTCAGCGTACTGGCAGTTACAACAGTTAAACAGTAAATTCTAACAGCAACGTTACTCAAAAGGCCGATGTTTCAATAAATCACTTCTTTCACTGTAATCTAGGCACTCTAAAACTATTAGAAAAAAACGGTACCTTAAGGAGTCCAGGTTGCTGCAACTCGATGTCCAACGACGCTGTAGGTGGTCGTTTCCAAGCAAACTACGCCGAAGATACTTGAAGAAACTGCGAAACAGTCCATGGATGCTGTCGACGAAGGGGTCTGGGCGACATTCACATCTCCACAAAGGGTAACACAAAGTTCGTAACAAGATGGCAAGAATTCGAGACGATACACGGAACTTCATTATGCCAAATACCGCACAAAAAACCCACTTGTTCCTTTGTTCCCAGCTCGCGTTGGAGTCCACGAAGCACAAAGCCACGCGACCCAAGTAAGCGGGAGGACGCGTATTTTCGCGCCCAAAATTCTCATACGACACACACATGTTATCAACGTCTGGCCTAGGCCAGAGGAGGTGGAGTAAAAACATTCGCTCACACAACCGACTCTATTTAGCGACGTATTTTTGTGTCCCAAAACGGATCGATGGAAAAAACTAGAGCCCTTTATAATACAAGCAGACGCATGTCGCACAAGTTGCATAAAATCCTGCATCACATTACTTTAGCATTTACATGTTGGTGGCCATGATACAACCAAAACATAACACTATAATGGCAAACATTTCAGTCGCTGTGGGTTATATTATCTATTCTCGCTGTTCTAGCTCCTAACCTCGTGTTTGAGTTGCCAGCTGTCTTCGTTTTCCTGTGTCTTTTTGCCTTTTATGCTTTGCATCAAATGTATACACATTTGTCGGTTGCAGGATATTAATCCCTTGTTTACATATACAAAAGTAGGCTGGTAACTAAATCATACTGATCTGTACGGTAATAGTCCATTACCGTAGATGGCAACCATAACCGTACAGCAACCGATAAACTATTGAACAAATCACGGATGTTGTGAATCATAACAGCCTCAGATGCTTTAAAATCCTCGCTCAGCGAGCTCGGATTTCAATACAACATCTGCGGCAGTTATGATACTCATAACATTCCTAGATATGTTAATAGCTATAACGTATTGTCATTTTCTGAAAAGTAACTATTTTTTTTAATTTGCCGCTTTTGTGATGTGATTCAATATGGCTGACAAACATGCTTGTATTATAGAGGTGCTTTAGAAAAAACACGTGCGTTAAACTACCTCCGAGAAATGCTTGTGAACCGGTACATGTTTAGAAATGCTCCTTTACAGGCGGGATTTTAAATTCAAAAACGAGAAAATGCAACAAATTACAACTAAAGTCGTAAAACGGAAAATGTCCTCACAGGATGTTAGGCGCCCTCGTGGTTGCAACAGAATCGTCGTTGGGGTACTCGCTACTCTCCGTTCTCTAGATGTGAATTATGGCTGCAACGCTGCACTTTACTCCAGTATACACATATGTGCAGTACATTATCAAACTGTACAAATGCACGAAGCGCAAGCATTGCTATTTTTTAACTTATGGCTTTATTCAATAGGCACGCGGTGTCCATGAAACCTTTATTCAAAATTAGCCTATCGTAGAGACATCTCATGGAGATAAGTGTTCATTTCAGAGTGAACAAAAATTCAATTTTTTTTTTAAACAAATTACCGCGACTCAGCATACGTCAATTTTTCCAAGGTTATCATTAGTATATTTAAAAAATAGCTTATATGCTCATTGTCATACGTTAAATCATGCTACTTACATTTTTAAATTTTTCAGTTTCTATTGAGAGCACTTATGTTTGAAGTAAATAACAAGCTATGCTCCCCAATATAATTTGATATAAATACTAACCCTATTTTTTCATAATTTCAGTTGATAGTGCAAGTATATAAGTTCTTGAGTAACGAATACAGATATTTTCCACTACGTGTGCAGTTAAATGCTTGTGATGTTCTGAATAATAACCTGCTGGGAGCGGATAAGTATCTGAAATGTGGAAATTTTACGGGTTGTCCTATTAAAAAGGTAAGTGTAAGGCAGAACATTTAAAAAAAAAACGTGCTTTGTACGTTTTATTAAAAAATATGGCAAGTTAAAGTTTGCCTTTTTCCCGAATAGACCTGTTTAGTCTTTTTTTGCAGGGAATTTACCATGTCTGTAATTTTATGAATGACGAAACGAAATTTCCTCCTTTGGTACCTGCTGGCCAGTACAAACTGGAATATCAGGGATTGCACAATGACATAGAAATATTTGTATTTGCTGGTTACGGAAGCGTAGTTTGGCCCTTCTTGGGAGCGTATACATAGGAAGAACTAACTGATTTAAATATTAAAAATAAAGCACACGATGAAGTATTTTAATTAATATACAATAATTTTGTAAGCAAATGATATGAACTGCGCCAAAAGCCAGAGACGTAAACATTTGCCTTTGTTGTCAGCTGACAGAAAATGTATTTGCGCTTTCAACTTTTGCCTCACAAAATTGTTTTTACATAGACTTAAATTATGATATATTGGCGTAAATTAACTTATTAAATAAGTAGTTTAAACAAACTTACGATGTATTTACGATGATTGTACATAAATATATCTTATGGCATATAAATCATATAAAGGATGTATATAAAATTAACAGAAAAACTTCCATTGGTAAAACAATATTACTATACACTATACAGCCTGTAATATCCAAGTCTTAATGTTAGGATTTTTAATTATTGGAAATTCGCTTCATTCCGTTTACGATGGGATAAAATGGAAATATTTGTTAGAGCTCAATGGAAATGGTTCGCATATTATGTACTCAACTTTTCGCGGCCAATTCGGCAGAGAAGATGGAAATCAAATACTGCCTTCGATTGCAGAGTCGAATAGAGGAATTCGACAGCACAGTTTATTTAGTTTATAATATCAAAAAATGAAAGAACTCTGCATGCACTTTTATACCACAAAGAGTCATGTTACTGTTTGTTTTGAAGTAACAGTAGCGCACTCTGTGAACGCGAGGCTCTTTCTATTAGTTAATGGCGAGGTATTCGCGGTATTTCTGTGATTTGGCTCGTAGATTGTTAAATTTTATTGCAGAGGCGCGTCGCTAGCGTTAGTTTGGTCCGTGAGGATATTTATGCAAGCATTCTTATCCCCAGCGACTGCGAGAGAAAGCAACTCGTGTCTCGTTTGTTTATTGAAAAACAAGAATGGTTGCCATGTTGAGGTGACAATATTTCTGTTACACCTATATTTTGTGCGGATTTAATTACCAGACGAGTCTTTTAGCTGATTCTGGAATTTATGTGGGCCAGGCAGCTTTTGGAAGATTAAGAAGATTACCACTAGTTGAGCACATGCCTATAAAAGTCTGAAGGTAGTTTTCTCAAAGATATATCACGGGATAGCATATCAATGCTAGATACCAATTTCAGAGGTGGTGCTTTTGGCAATAGTGTAATAGAAGCAAGAGATGCTACTGTAAGGCTGTCGGTAGAACAACATGGGAGCTATTCAGCTTTTCATCTGAGTCCGGGTGTGACAGATGCATAGAGAAAATCTTCTTCTATAAATATGCTGTTATCAGAAGGGCAAATGTTGCGAGCTAATTACACTATTAAGACTGCATTAATTAACAGATCTTGATTAAAAATATCGCACCTTGTGTGTTGTTATACTATTTATAAATTCTTAGTTTTGTCTTTTTACTTATTTCTCTTTTACCTACAAATATGTTCATTAATATACTTGGTTTGCTTTATTTATTCCTATTTTCTATTTCTTTGTATAGCCCATCATTATAAATGTCTACTTCCTCTATTTTTTTTTATTAACTATACCTATGTTTACTATTGGTATACGTTTCAGGCTTATCGTCCTTATTTTACTTTTGTTTATATTCATGTTAAGGTAAACATTTCTAATTTTTCTTTCCAACTATGTATTGTTCTTCTTTGATTTCCATAATTATATTTTTTTCATGCCGGAAAATCCAGTATTCTTTTAGTACTCTTAAAATATGTGTCATATAAAATGGTATAAATTTTCTATACAAGAGATTTTCTTTACTATGAACACGTCAGAAGATTTGTCGAATTTACAAATGCAGAGAATTTGACGTTGACAGTTCGCGTATTTTGTCAGTAGATAATATCTGCTGTCATTTCTATCTTAAAATCAATAACTACGAGGCAACGGAACAGTGCAAATTGTAAAATGGTATTATTAGGGTCCAACGGTCCGGGAAATTCAAAATTATTTCACATTTGGAAATAGGCGTTCTTCGTCGTTATCAACGTTACAAGGAGGTATTTCAATTTTGGAAACTTTGGATACGTTTCTCTCCAAAAGCACAAAAGGCATAATGTTCCCAACGAAAACAATAATTTAAAAGAGGTTTGTATTACCGCTAATGACTACCCAGATTATTAATTTAAATACATTGCAGAACTAGTAGATTTCGCTGCGATATTCTTCCCGATGGCCAGTTCAGATGTATGGAATTTTGTGAAACTGTGACAGAAATGCCGAAAACATCCTGGAAGGTCGTTTTCACTACATCTAACGATTTGAAGAACTACGTTTAAAAATTAAAGGGGTAGTTCAGAGTACTAGCACTAATACGTTGGCTAATGTGGGGAGAAGTTTCTATGATCGCTTAGGATATTGCTTAGCGCAAGAAGGCAGGCTCTTTGAACACGAGCTAATTTAAACTTCTTGAATTTTGTTGTTTGAAATAAAAATAATTTTACTTTTGTTTACATCTTTTTTTACTATGAGTTAGTTTGCTCGGAAAAATTATTTCTTTCTTTAGAATACGTGTTCCTTTGTGAACTACCTTCTTTTACTCTACTGTTAATCTCTAAAAATCCTGTTATTCAACTGTGAATTTATCACCTGAGTTAATTACAGAATAACACAGTACCTCATACATTCTATCTGTGATATAATAATTAATTAACAAAAATTGCACTAGGCATGGATGCCTCGTCTGCGTTGAACAATTACTTAAACAATCGACGCAGACGACCCGTGGATTAATATCAGAGTACCTTAGATCGACTGTCCATCGGTCTTGGCGTCTTTTTAGGCAATCGTAAATAATCAGCCTGTATATTTAATACATAACCTTGTAGCGAACATTATTGCTCTTACGGAAATATGCAACAACGACCAAATAAATCTGCTGGCACAGGAACGGCGACTACCAAATCGAACGCAATCCCAACAATGACAGATCGAACCGAATTCCAATACCAAATGGCTCACGAAGAAATACCACTATTGTATTAGACTCCCATAAAAGAGCCTCTGTATTCGACTACCATACAAAAGCAGCTGTAGAAAAATATATGTTCCAGAATCTTAACCAAATTGTGCAACATTATTAACCTAAAGATGTCATTCAGCTATATTATAATAGTTCACTTTATATGCCTTGTAGGAAAATATCTAATAATTCACCACAAAATTGGGACTTGGCCCGTATCAAACATGTTTATTAAAACAGTGTTTGTACACTAGGGTGGTCCATATTATAACAGGAAAAAAGCAATGTATCCAAATCACGCCTCCACATAGCTCAATTTTGTCTATTATGATGTAGTAACTTGAGTACCAAATTTCAGCTTAATACGTTGAAGTTTAGCGGTCGCCCAAAAGTGTAATTTATGCAAACTCTTCAGGTATTAATAATATAAAAATATTCTAACAGAAATGTGAAAAGAACTATCGAGAAACTTTCAGAATATTCGAGAAAGTGCGAGAATTCTCGAGCACGTTCGAGAAGCACCGAGAAGTTTTAGAAATGGAACATTCCAGGGATCGAACATTCCAGATATTAGGCTAGTATAAAAAAGCCGCGTGCCGACCGAGCGAGCGAAGAGTTCGAAACGGATATAGGTACTTAGTGAATACCGCGAATATTTTTCAGTGTGAAAAGTGTAATACGGTTTAGTGTCGATACTAGTTATTTTCATAACAAGCGTCGAAAGTAGCAAATATCGTGCGAGTGTTGATTAAGCAAACAAAGGCGTAGCGAAGCGAAGCCCGAGTGGATCTCAAACACGAGGACAGATATTTGCACTTTCGAGCAAGTTATGAACACTATTTTTTAGACGACCACACAAAGTAAATTCTGTAATTAAGAATTGTTTTTATTTCGTTTACAAAATTGATTGTTATATTATTATTGGTATAATTATACAAAAAGAGAGCTTGTTGGAAAGCATAGCAAGAATAAAGCAAAAGCGTCTGGATTATTTGACTAACTTTGTGCGGTTACGATATGACTAGTACGATATAATATAAAATCGAGTCAATGTTACAGACAGAGAAACAGTTTTTGTTGCTGGAGCTATAGCAACGCCACTTGGACACGATTTCTCAGAATTCGCCCTTTCCCGAAGTTCCATTAGACGCTCTAAGAAAGAACGACAAACGGCGCAACAGCTGAACAAAAAGTTTCGTCTTTGGAGGGGCCTTTCCTTTTACTCTGTGATGGCAAACTTCTGCCTGATATTGGTGGATCCAAGGTGAAAGTTGATTGTATAGCTATACTTCTCTGAAAATGGTCAAGAAAAGCTTTTAGGAATTCCCAAGATATGCAGAAGAACAGGGAAAGCTCAGGCACAAGCTTGCATTGAAGCGATCAAGAAATGGAACATGGAGTCTCAGATTAAAGAAGTCGTATTCGATACAACAGCAAGCAATGCCGGTTTTCAAATGAAAGCAGAAAAACAGGAGTCGCCTTTGCAAGGTTGAATAAGGAAAGGGATACGCCACTGAATTTCTTTTTTTTTAGTTTTGGTGATTTTTTTAAATTTCCTGATTAATCTGTTAAGGCCCAATTAATTTTTACTTCCTTTTACAATAAAGGAAGTATTGGATTCACCCCAAAAATGTGAAATTGAGTTTTCAACAGATCTTCATGTTTTAGAGTCCCCTGAACCTAAAAAACATTTTTTTTTCATTGGTCTGTCTGTGTGTGAATAGAATATCTCAAGAGCGAAGAGGTATGGCGTTGAAACTTCATATATGAGTTTTGTGTACTATGAAGATGAGACAGCAAGCTTTTGAAGAAAATCGCATAATCGGAAGTAGGTGTGTACTCTTTTCAGTTTTTTTTTTCGATTTTTTCAAGACGGCTCTAACGATTTTTTTAAACTTCACATTTTGATTTCATTTTTAATGTGTATTGATGTGAGATAGGTGATTTTCCAGTTGAATACTTCTAAAATGGGTTTCTTTTGTTTTCTGTGTTAACTCCTAGTTTAAATAGAGCACCCGGTATATTATTACATTTTTGAATTTAGCTTGAAATTCTAAAGAAAATTTGTCTCTTCAACTAACGCCCTATTGTGTACCGTTTTTGTAGAATTTGTAATTTTTGAAAAGTTTTGACAAATACTTAGTAATTTAAAATCAAATTTTTGGCTAATTATACGATCACTGTCAAAGGAAGTTGTGTGCGTGTATCACACCAGATTTTTTTTAAATATTTTTGTAAAACTGAGTATGTTGTTATTTGGAACCCCCGAAGGCAACGGCGTTAATCAAAATTAAAATGGCACATGGCACTCTACTTTTTTTTCAATTTCGAGGAGTTTTTTGAATTTCTTGATTAAAACAAAAAGAATGTAAACAACGAAAAAAGTGATGGCAACTTTTTTGTTTTATTGAAAAATCAACACATTTAAATTAAGAGAAAACTAAGTTTTCAGGTGACTCCGAAACAAATGCATAAAAAATCAATAAAACTGTGGGAATGTCCACCTTCAGACATAATACGCGTCTCTACGCTTGGTCTCATTGAATTACGTACACATATTCAAAAACACCTGGTCTGTTGCGTATATAGGGTCCGGCAACGAAGCGGGGGTGGAAGATATTTGTAAAACTATGAGAGTTACACAAATATTGTGTATATAAAAGTTGTAGGTACGAAGATGGTGCATATTACTAAAATAGTTTTGATTATATAAGGTGTCTCAAAAAAGTGGCGAACCAAACTTACTTTTTTTAAAATGGAAATTTCCTATATTTGAGTAGCTTAAAAGTTTTGCATTGAAATACTCATAATTTTTATATAAAGTTATATGATTTAACTTCCAACTGTTTTGGAGATATTAACGATTTTATACAAGAAAATACTGAACTTCAGGCGGTTGCTGTAAGCAACAGAAAACAATTGAATGAAGGAAAACGCTACCAAAAATTGTGATTTTCATGAAGTACCTTTCAAGTGTAAAATGGTGAATCTGGGTATTAATGCTGTATAGGGTGCTCAACCTTTGCAAATTTAATGATTTCCATTTTTCAAATAGAACGCCTTGTATATTTTGTATTTTTGAAAGCCCTTTTAATGAGCTTTCTTTTGATATGTTACTTAATACCTCTAAGTTCAACTGTTTTTCAAATATGCGTGTTTGAACAATTAAAAACAATCTCCGTTAAAATAATTATGTAAACACATGATCTCTCCAAAATAAAAACATCAAACCAGGTTTAGAAATTATAAATTCAGTCAGTGTTGATAAAGGAAAAATAAACACAAAAAACGATAAATCCACGAATAAATTCATTCTAAGGTCAAATAAAATCATTTTAAAAAAGAAAAACCAATGCACCAAAAGCTTATACGTAGTTACATTAAATGTTCAAATAATTCTCCTTTCCTGCTCTAGTATTAAAGCTCTACAGAGTAATCAGCAAATATAATTATTTTGATTTATTTAAATGGAACACCCTGCATATTTCTGTATTTTTAAGTGCTTTTATGAACTTTCTTCTGAAATTTTATTTCGTATCTCAATATTCAATCGCTCTTCAGATTTAGTTTTCTCCTGTTTTTTTCGTTTTTTTTTTGTATTTGTTATTTCTAGTTTTGAGTAGTGGCTGGATTTTTGTTTTATAAACTTGGTTTTATCTTTTGTTTGTAGAACTCAAGCGTTTAAATCATTATTTTAGCGGCGTTTATTTTTTATTCCTTGAAATAAAGCATCTTAAGAGACTTAAATTGTTTTTTTTTGTTCAAACACGCTATCTCAAAAATAGTTGAATCTACAGGAATGAAGTAACATGTCAAAAGAAAGCTCATTAAAAGGGGTTTTCAAAAATACAAAAGTATACAGGGCCATTTGAAAAAAATTTAAATCATTAAATTTGCAAATATTGAGCACCCTGTATAGCATTATCCACCATTTTACACTTGAAAGGTAGTTCATGAAAATCATAATTTTTTGGTAACGCTTTCCTTCATTCAATTGTTTTTTGTTGCTTACAGCAGCCGCCTGAAGTTTAGCATTTTCATGCATAGAATCTTTAATATCTCCAAAACAGTTGACGTTAGACCCATACAACTTGATATAAAAATTATGAGCATTTCAATGCAAAATTTTAAGCTACCCAAATATAGGGCATTTCATTTAAATAAAAGCAAGTTTAATTCTCCACACTTTTTTGAGACACCCTGTATAATCAAAACTATTTTATTAATATGCAACACCTTCGTACCTACAACTTTATATACACAATATTCGTGTCACTTTCATAGTTTTACAAATATCTTCCACCCCCGCTTTATTGCCGGACCCTGTATATAAAAACAATGTATTCAAATATCATAATCAAGGGTAATACCACAAGTAGTGGATATATTTTTGACAAATATTTTGCCGTTTCCATGTAAATTGTTGCGTTTAAATTTCACGAAACAAAATCATATCAAAAATGTCATGAGCCGAAGGCGAGTGACATTTAAGTGTGATTTTGTTGAGTGAAATTTGCAATAATTTCTATGGAAATGGCAAAATATTTAAAAAAATATATCCACTTCGAGTGGTATTTGGGACGACTATTTAACAATATTAATACATAACGATTAACTTTATTGAAAAATAATCCAACAATTAATATTCATCCTCAATTAAATTCAGCAGAATACTTCCAAAAGCACAACATTTTAAAATTTTTAAGGCAAGCCAAACTTTGTTCACACAGTTTGTTGGTGTTTAGTTTTACGTAACCTAGCGATATCGGCAAGGACAGAACATCGTTGCTAAGCGATATTTCGCAACAAGGCTGTTTAGTTTTTGAGTACGTACATTGTTTTGTGAATATTTTGCATGGTGCCCAATATTCAGTGATATACTGCTGTTATTGGTTGAAAAAAAGCAAATGTCTTCAATATGATTGGCTTATATGTTATAGTGTTGAATAGTCATATGAATTGTCAACTAAAATAACGTTTTAAATTGATGGAAGAACACTTTATAAACCAGTAGGCATTTTCTATAATGAATATCTCGACGCGTTTTCAAAAATTAACAAAATTTACAATTTTTTTCTCAACTTTAACACCCTATATTTCAATAACAAAAAACTTGCAAACCCATGTTGATAGGAACTTTTTGCATTAAAATAAGTCAAGGAACATGCAAGTAAATTTTCTACAAGTGGTACTTAGGAAACACCCTGCATATATTTTTCAATTAATAGTTTCCCGATTCACCCTATGTGTGGGGTGAATCATTTTCAGCTTAAAATTGAATTTGGACATGCATAGAGGTGTACTCGAACATACATATTTAAAAATAAAAAGTTTTGACAATTTGGAAATGAAAGAGATTACATTTTTGGGGATGAGCTTTGAAAAAAATACAATAACTAAAGAATCTTCATTTTTTTAGTAAAAGTAATTTATGATACACACACAATCTATCTTCTAATGAAAAGAACACATATTTTCTTAAAATAAAAATAAAATTTTTGGAAATCATTGGAATAAGTATTACAGGATCACTTTCTCTGAAACTAAAAAGTAAATGTTTTCTGGTAAAACCAATCTTCTTCTGGTATATTTTCTTTGAATGTTTTTCCTGATTCCTTTATGATCCAAATAGCCCCTTAACAAGATGCTCCATTCATCAAAATATCTGAATTCAGTTTCATCTTTTGCTGATAGGGCAATATGTCCACCCTGTTTTTTAATGTGTCTCATAATTTATAGACTTTGAAATGTTATAGTTTTTTTGAAGCTTGACGAATGATACATCTTCCCTGTTGAATATCCTACACAGCCAGTTATAGAGTTTCTGTCGAATAATTCATGGATTGGATGACCAATTTCCTTCTATATATATTCCAGGCATGGCTGTTTAAATTAGCCATCCACAAAAAAAATCTGGTGTGATACACTCACACAACTTCCTTTTACAGTGATCTTATAATTAGTCAAAAATTTCATTTTTAATTTTTAAAAATTTGTAAAACATTTTCAAAAATTACAAATTCTACAAAAACGGTACAAAATAGAGCGTTAGTTGAAGACAAATTTTCTTTAGAATTTTAAGGTGAATTCGAAAATGTAATAATATACCGGGTGTTTTATTTAAAATAGGAGTTAATAAAAAAAATAGAAAAAAAAACAAAAGAAACCCACTTTAGAAGTATTCAACTGGAAAATCATCTGTCACATCAATACACATTAAAAATGTAATAAAAATGTAAAGTTTAAAAAAAATCGTTAGAGCCGTTTTTGAAAAAATCGAAAAAAACTGAAAAATCACAAGAGTAAACACCTACTTCCGGTTATGCGATTTTCTTCAAAAGCTTGCTGTCTCATCTACATAGTACACAAAACTTATATATGAAGTTTCAACGCCATACCTCTTTTCGTTTTTGAGATATTCTGTTCACAGACAGACAGACACACACACAGACACACAGACAGACAGACAGACAGACAGACCAATGAGCAAAAACATGTTTTTTGGGTTCAGGGGACTCTAAAACGTGAAGATCTGTTGAAAACCCAATTTTCGAATTTTTGGGGTGAATCCAATACTTCCTTTATCGTAAAAGGAAGTAAAAAACCTGGCAAAACACACAATGATTTTATAGTGAATTGTTGTTAATAGAACACTATACGAAAAAAAACTAGAATTGATGAGAAAAAAAAATCTTCGCACAAGGTTTTTTTCTATGATTTAAAAAAAGGTACACCATCAATCATTAGGGTCGTAAAATAAATACCCACCTGTTCGTTTATTTATTTTGCACCACACAAACTCCTAGTGTCTCCAACACAAGGACTTTTTTAAAATAATTCAGCGTTGTCGAATTCTCCACTACTCTCCGATTTGACTACAAACGATGGTACTTCTACACACCCTGTATCTGTGTGTTTCAATTGATACAGTTGACGAATTTATTTGCTAAAAGGAAATTCTACTATGTACTATCGCGGCCAAAAAATTTCGCACGATAGTTAATCTAATTAATTGGTTTTATCCGCAGGGGCTTAGTTCGTATCTGACTACTTGCCATTTTTCACTTTTTGGAGTTTTTGTCGTATTACTAGCTTACAGTAAATCATGTGACTGATAATATTAAGTGACCATTCCTCTTCTCGTTTTGCAAGAGCAAAGCTTTTTTTGGCCTCGCTTAGAACATGATTAGGTATTTTAAGTTTTGAAGGCAGAACTTCAATTGTACATACAACTGACAGTTTTTTGCTCAATAAAATTTCTAGACAATTTAAAATTCTACTATATTTTGTTAGAATATATTTATTTATTATTACATATAAACAGACAAACTGATTTCTTCTATAAAATTTCTCAAATTACATAATATAATAGTATATTATGTTATTAGGAGCAAAAGTTATACTTTATGTGGCGAGGCTGGACGGATAAATACAGCCGAGCCACATAAAGATATTTTTGCTCCGAATAACATATAGTATTTTTTCTTCAAACGTTTTTATAACAAATTATTTACAATTTTGTGAACAAAATTCGAAAAAAATTACTTGATCTCGACAGCGGCAGATAATATTATCTGCCGCTGACGAGCGGCAGATAAAGTTGTGAGCGGCAGATAATATTATCTGCCGCTTGGCAATAAAGTGACAGTTTAGCATCATCAATCCAGCAGTATAATGCCATATTTTACTGCCGTTTGAAGAAAAAATAATATTTTACTTTATGTAATGTGAACAAACAATGAATTTACCAACTAAAAACTTAGTAAGTACTTAGGAATACCAACAGAAGTTCTCTCACTTTATAAACATAAACGTAAATAATGTGCTGGTACACTCTTCTCAGTACATATCTGGTTAGATACGAGGGCTGTTTTGTTAGTTACAAAAAAATACTGACTTTTCAAGGAAATAACTTTGTTTTTCAAAATCTGCCTCTTGGCCATAATACTCGGTTCCTCATTATTTCAAATCACTATCCTTCACAAACATAGATCCAGAGTTGGGCAAATTACTTAAAAAAAATTATTAATTACCAATTACCGCCCAATGAAGTAATTGAATTACCAGATTTTCAATTACTCAAATAAAATAGTAATTCAATTATCAATTACTTGGTAATTGTAACTGCACAACATAAATTATTTTTTAATTACTGTCACTAGAAATTTTATCTTTGTATTTAGTAGTATTTAGACAGCCATGTGCTAGTACATCCATTTAAAGAAACAAATTGATATTAATAAATTATTATTATGCACCAATGTTGCGTAATGAAGCTATTTAGTGTCATTTGTTAATAAAAAAAATTAATTATATGTTTACCGTATGTTACTCTGTAATCTGTGTTTACCGCAAAAATGTTCTTTTATTAGCAAGCTACAATGCTACATCCTGCAAAGTCTACACTACACACTACACAACATAGGCACACCTCATCTACAAACATACGCGCCTGCACCAAATCTTTCCTCGTGCACAAAACTACCTGTTATCCGACTAGTCATGGAAAATCTTAATTATACTTATATTGCTCCAGAAATGTCCTGTTGCCATTTGCTTAACATGTAACTTAATAAGGCCCTAGTTATTTAGCATTCTAAAAATTGAATACCCAACAATTACCGCAAGTAATTTCAATTACCACAGGTAATTCAAATACTTCTAAAGTGATTTAAATACTTTAGAGTAACATAATTTCTCAAAAATAATTGAATAATTGAATGTAGTAGTTAATTACTTTCAAAAAGTAATTGACAAGTACTTTTTAACAAATATGTCAATTACCAATTACAATTACCGCATTTTGAAAAGTAATTCTCTTCCCAAGACAAATCAATAAAAAGGAATTTAATTACAAAGTAATTAATTACTGCCCATCTCTGCATAGAACTCGGTTTTTGTAAGGCTGTTAAACATCTGCAGAAATTTAGCAACTGCAGAATTTGCATCAGGAAATGTTTAACCAAAAACGTTTTATTAAATCTTTCAAAACAAAGAGATCATTGGTGGCAAGATCTGGACTGTATGGAAAGTGAGTAACCAGCTGGACTACAGATCCGTATAAGAAATTTATAGTTTTGGGGCTGTATGCAAAGTTGCATTGTCGTGGTGTAACAAAATGCTAAGCAAACCACGTTTTTAGCAATCGCTAAACAATTTTTCAAAGTCCTGCGGATGGCAAACTTCTGTATACCAACTAGAGCATTGCATTTAAAGAAACCGGAACAAATTTTTTTATTAAATTCGTTAATTGCATTTCACTTTAATTTCAAACAATATTCAAGGGTGCAGCAATCTATTTGACTTATGAGTGATATATTATAACAAAGAACTTTTGTAAAATATTCGGCTATTGAAATAAACAGAAGCATTTGTGCTAACAATTTTAAATTAACAAATAGTGGATATAAGTGTTTTATCTATTATGTGTTTTCATATGTTTAACTAAGCTATATTTACGTGCTGCTCTATATTCGCAAAAAGAGCATAAATACGGTTTTTCCCCTGTATGAGTTTTCATATGTTCAATTAAATGGCTTTTCTGTACTGATTTATGATTACAAATAGAGCAAGAATAAGGTTTGTCTCCTAAATGTACCTTCATATGCATAACTAAGGTGTTCTTAAATATAGTTTTGTAGTTGCAAATAGAACATGAAAAAGATTTTTCTCCTGAATGAACCCTCAGATGTTTGACTAGGGTGTTTTTAAGTGCAGTTTTAAATTCGCAAATAGAACATGCATAAGGTTTTTCTCCTGTATGTGTACTCATATGTCTAACTACACTACTTTTCTGAGTTGCTTTATATTCACAAACAGAACAAGAATACGGCTTTTCTCCCTTATGTGTCTGCATATGTCTAATAAAACTATTTTTCTGTGTTGCTTTATATTCACAAACTGAACAAGCATAAGGTTTTTCGCCTGTATGTATCCTCGTATGTTCAACTAAAGTGTATCTATGTATTGTTTTAAATTCACAAATTAAACATGAATAATATTTTTCTCCAGTGTGCGTCTTCTTATGTAAAACTAAACAACTTTTATGGGCTGTTTTATAAGTGCATTCACTACATGAATATGGTTTTTCTCCTGTATGTGTTTTCATATGTACAACTAAATTACTTTTTCGTGCTGTTTTATATTCGCAAAGAGTACAAAAATTAGATTTTTCTCCCGTATGTGTCGTCATATGTGTAACTAAATGACTTTTCTCTGCTGCTTTATAACTGCAAAGGCGACATGAGTACGGTTTTTCCCCTGTATGTGTTCTCATATGCCTAACTAAACTATATTTCTGTCTTGATTTATATTGGCAAATACTGCATGCATAAGGCTCTTCGGTTGAATGCGTGCCCATACGCCTAACTAAACTATCTCTCCGTGCTGCTTTGGATTTGCCAAAAGAACTAACTTTCTCTCCCATATCTGTCTTAATATGTGTAACTGAGCTACTTTCTTGCCCTATTTTAAATTCACAGAAACAAAAAGATTTCAATTGATTTGTATGAATTGTCATGTCTTCCAAAAAGTTATTCTTGCTCTCCACTTTATTTTCACCGAAATTGCAAACAAATGATTTATTTGAGCTTTCACCTGCACAAGTAACGAGCAATTCATCTTTGATAACAACTTCCTCCTGTTTAATATTCACTACATGACTATCATAATCCTTCTCAATGATTTGGCGCTGTAGATGCAAGTTCCCATTCGCTTCATTTTCGACCTTAAGTGGTTCAAGACATCCGCTAGCCGATGAAATACACAAATCATAATCAGTTAATTCTTGCTTGAGCTCCATTGTTTGAATAAAAACGAAGAGTTCAGATTTATTAAACGCAATAATATCTGTAATTAGAACATAATTTCAATATTAGTTATATAGGTTATGCATATGCTTACATAAACTCAACAACAAATTTCCTATTTTTACATATTAATGTTTTGACTTACATAGATCGTATGTTTATAATACGAAATAACTCATTTAGACAACCGCTAAATAGCAACCACAATTGAATAAATTATATGTATCGAATTCGCCATTACATTGGAGATTGATTTGATCGAATGAAGTTTGAAGTAAGTACAAAAGAACTACTCGAATACATGTACCCTAAAATCGCGTGTACAAGATTTGGTATCGCCTTTGGGACTCAAATTCGGGAAGGTAAAGTGTTTGGACTGTCCGCTACTTGAACATAATTCCTAACCCCGAAACTTGGAATTGGTGCAAAACAATTTTTCTAATAAAAACGGAACGTCCCATAACTTCAGCTTTTTAACGTCGGAGGTAAAATGTGTTGCCTATCTGCAAATTTTCTAGACCTATTTTTATCTTCCATGATCACATTACTGGCCTCATTTATGTTGGAGCAACGAGAACTGCCTTATCGTCTATATATTATTAAGGTGTTGCTTTCCTTCGCTTCGCTTTCAGCGGTTCTCTTATCGGTTATCGTTGCTCCTACATAAACGCAGCCTAACTTCATCTAAACTCGTTATGAATGTCTGCCTAAATAGAGTAAGTGCCGTTTCTTCATCTACCGTAAGATTATAGGATAATACATCAAGTTGCATGTTTTATTTTGTTAACAATATCGAAAATAAAGCCAAGTTTTAAAAATTTGTATACGTAATTGTAAGTTATTCGATAAATGGAATGTTCACACTTCCATAGGCGTTGTAGTTAGTTTTTGTAAAGGCGAGGGTATACATAAAACAATGCATCTTATAATCAAAAACAAATTATCAATTTTTTGTGCAACCAAGCCGAAAAGTTTACGGCTCATAAAAATCATTTTTTCGGCAGGGTTACACAAAAGAAATGAAACTTAGCATCAGAAATAATATTTGAGCACCAAACATGGAAACAAAGTAGATTAATTATCATTTAAATTATTTTCTAACCATATCACTTGGGAGAGATATCCTTCAATTAGCAGATCATCATCGATCGCTTCTTCATCTACATCCGGAGGAATATACACTGCAGCAATAATATCTAAAACAATTTATTTACATTATCAACACATATATTAGTCAACGTTACTAAATATAAACCATTCACGTTTATTTTGGATAAAGTTTTTTGCAGAGACTGTATTTCAGACTTATTATTTCTCCACATCTATTAAACGGATTTTCTATTACAAGTTGTTAGACGTCCTGACCATGAAATCCTGTTTTACAGGGTGAGTGTTTAGTTCATTTTGGTTTTGATAACATTTTGTATTTAACTGATTGCATACGGCGTTACTGGACTTTACGGGAGGCCTCCATCCTAGGAGCATTATTTGACTTTGATTCACAACGCCTGAGCGATCAGCATTGCAGTCGTATTTCGCTTGCGACCTGAATTTTTTCAAGCACGCCCAACCTGCTGCCAGCATAGCTGTGAGAGCCCGCTTGGAGGCTATTTAACCATCCAATGCAGAAACTTGGTCCCTCAGATAAGTACGTACGATCTAGTGAAATGCGTTGGGCTTAACTCCATTACAGTTGTGAAATTATACCTTCTTGGCGTAGTGTTTTGACTTTCAAGTGGTGCTATTGAAAATAATTACATTGGACCGCTGCCCCAGCCTGTAACAAAAGGGGGTGCCGGCATCGCTCGGTGAAGCTGGGGTGGTCCAATACGAGACTACACAGGGCAACGGTCTATTAAAAGAAAAGCAGATGTTAGATCCCAAGGCACCACCACTTTCCTAATAGGGGTAAGTAATACACAGGTGAGCCCACTGAGAAACGTGGAAGCAAATGAGTACACCTTCTAACTTCAACCTTGGCAGTGCTTGGTCGACGAGCCACGAACAACGGCGTTAAACTTATCTTGCGGAAAAACTCTTATGCAGCTTTCTAAACTGCTTTTACAAAAAACAACACATACAAGATCGCATGCGAATATCGTAAGCATCAAAAAGAAAAACACAGTTAAATGAAAATAAAATATATTAACAATAATATGTAAGTAAACAATTGTTTAGTAAATAAATGTAACGAAACGGGTTAGTAAGGGTTAAATTACATTACGTAAAGTTTTTAACTTTACAAGGGCGGTAAACTTGACAACAAATAAACGAAATTACTCGCAAACGGCAACAGCATTAAATATTCAAAGAACTGACTCATGGACAATCAAACTTGACGGTAAACAAATACATGTGGCTCAGTACATACTTTAATCGCCACAACGTTAGGTTAAGCAGAAACATGAACTCTGACGGTAATTAGTTGATTCAGAGTACTAACAACTACAATAATGCAAACAGTAAATTCTACACTGATAGTATCGTTATGCAAACTGTCCGACACTTCAGCAAAACCACGTGAACTGTAATATATAGCATTGTAATGCTAATACAATAAATGCAGTACCTACATAAAGCACCAGCCTCTACTCAGCAAGGTAAAGGGAGGTTAACGATAATACATACATACATACTTTAACGAGCTCATGTAGCTACATTCGACGTCCAACAGAGCTGCAGGTGGCCGCTTCCCAAACAACTGCTTGAAGACGCTTGCAGAAACTGCAACATAGCACAGAGATGCGGCCGACAGAAGGAGTCTGGGCGACACTAACATCCCCAACGACTGAAAAATGTAAATATCTTGTCAAATGGATGGCTTGCTGAGTTTACTTCATGTTGATTTTTACATCTGCCACATAACATTTCAACGCAAAAATAGTGTTACGTTTTTAACGTTCGGGCTATTTAAAAATTATTCACTGCTTCTGTATTAAACATTTATTTACATCAATTAGATTAATTATTATTATTTACAAACACACGAGAATTATAAAGCCGATTACAAATTACTTAAACTACAGGCGCTATTTCTATCGATACATTTATTTAATATTTACACTGGTTAAACTTTAAACTATTTATTTATTTCACTCTTAGCACTAACGATTTATTTCTATTTATATGGTTATATTTATATGGTTATTTATGTCAATAGTTATATGTACACACGGGCTTTTATTTATGTGGGAGCTCTACACGGCTCTACGCGAATTCCGATTGAACTCAGGACTGCGGGAGAACTGCTCGCTATTCCCGCTCGCGAGTATTTATACAGGGTGTTAATTAAGTACGTAGACAAACTTTAAGAGGCGATTCCTTGATCAATTCTAAGATAAAAAGTTTATACAAACATGGGGCCTAAACGGCTTCCTTTTCAAGATACAGGGTGTTGAAATTTAAACAAAAATTACTTTTTTTTCAAAAATCTGGAAAACGCCTAGAGGTATTGTAATGAAACTTGGTGTATATTAGTATTTCATAAAGTGGCATTGTTTGGTCAAAATAAATGTAATTTATTTCCACCAGTGGCGTGCATCGGGGCCACCGCAGCTACCTTATTTCAAAAAAATCTGGTACGCCACTGTTTTTTAGTCAATACGACAAGTTTTTTAGCTTTATCCATTGAAACTATACAAAAGATGTATCTTTTATTTTTTTGATAGAATAAACATTTTGCGAGAAAAATGGAAAAATCTGTAACAGCAATTTCGTACATTGGACGTTAATGGGACCTAAACGGCTTCGTTTTCAAAATACAGTTTAAGGAAGCTTTTAAAAAATGTTATTTAATAAAACACAATCTTACAATAGCTACAAAACTTTTTTCTACAAAACAGTGGCGTATCAGATTTTTCTAAAATAATGTAACTGAGATCGCCCCGATGCACGCCACTGGTGGAAATAAATTAAATTTATTTTGACTGAACAATGCTACTTTATGAAATACTAACCTACACCAAGTTTCATTAGAATACCTCTATCCGTTTTCCAAATTTTTGAAAAAAACTGTTTTTGTTTAAACTTCAACACCCTGTATCTCGAAAACGAAGCCGTTTAGGTCCCATGTTGTATGAACTTTTTATCTTAGAATTGATCAAGGAATCACCCGTTAAAGTTTGTCTACGTACTTAATTAACACCCTGTATATCTCCGGGTGACTCATCCCGGAAGCGTCGAGACCCTCTCGACCGCTCCAGCAAATGCTGACGTGTTCGCGGGCAAGGTCGTTCTGGAATGTTCTGGAATGTTCTGATGCAATCCGGCCCGAAGGTCGTTACACTTTCTGGAATGATCTGGAAGGCTGAGTCATGCGTCGCACGGCACGCTGACTCACGCGTCACACGGGACGCTGAGTCATATATAGACAACGGCCTGAACCAAGGTCGTTACAATAGTAATAAGTAGGTAAGTAGCAAATTATTATACACTAGCTGACCTGGTAAACGTTGTTCTGCCCAAAAATAATTTGTCTCTGAAACCCCGTTTCACCACTATAGAGTTTTAATTTTATTCATGTCCACCGCCTTGGACTTAAAATAAATGCTATTTTCTCAATCAACGTCCCAAAAAAACCCCAATAACAACACCCGTATCGATTTATAGGCTTATTTACCCCATTTCACCCCCTAAGGGGTTGATTTTTGGAAAATCACGAACTACGTGTTTGCTCATTTGTTTTTAGGAGTACTCCTACGAAGTTTCTAGTCGAAATGTCTATTTAATATTATTTTTCCATACAAAATTGGAACCCTCATTTTACCCCTTTAGGGGTTGAATTTCGAAATATTTAGTAGTTATATCCCTAGTGGGGAATATTGCAAGACTATTCCTCGAAGAAATGTTATCCTTTGTATACCACACTATTAATTTTTAAAGAGTTTTCAGTTTTCTTTCTGACATTTCTTGGGTACCTAGCTGATTTGCTTTTCTTCCCGCAAATACTCGATATTGCACTTGTGCAAATACCCGGGTATTGCACTAGTGCAAAATATTCGCTGTATTCCACTCTGATTTGTTCAAATTTTGAAAATTGATTGATGGAATTGGTTTATATTATCTGAGGGGAATAGTCTTCCTTATTCCTTGTATACATCATAGCTGTGACCTACCCGGCGTTGCCCGGGCATAATATTACGTGAACCTATGCGTTATGGACGTCTACTTTTTAAACAATTGTTGTTTTTCTTGTTAAATGTAAAACAACAATAGATTAGCTGCTGTTTTCTTTTACCATTATATTAAGAAAAAATATCCAGTTACAACCTACATACTAACTATGCGTGTATGTTTTGAAACATGACTTTTCCATTGTTCTATTCCGGTTTTTCCATCCTGAAAAGAAATTCGATTTTCCTAATTTTCCGAGTTTTCCACTCCGATTTTCCCATTTTTCTCTTCGAAAAGCTATTCAGAAATGAAAACAAACGAAATCCCATACAAAATCATCTTTTCGATTTTTCGAATTTTCCGACTTTTTCGGTGGATTTTCCCAAAATTTTCTTTCATACAAACCTTGTCTTGACAATTAGGAATACAACAACAAAAAATGAACCAAATCGGTCGAGCCGTTCTCTAGTGATGATGTAGCATACATGCGGCAATTGATTTTTATTTATATAGATTAATAATAATAATAATAAAAAATTTTATTCCATAACCCAAATATATACAGTTTATAACGTAACACGCAAAAATGTATGGAACCTTAAGATGAGGTTCAGAATCCTGCTTTTCAACCTCACCTTAAATATAATAGAACGCAGGACTCTAAACTATAGTTCATGGTGACGTAAATCGCAACATATTTGTGAAACATCCAAAAAATAAACAAAATTCAATGAAATCAAAACCAGTAGACAATGGCCGTGAGACGCAATATTATGAAAAACTAAACATCAAATTATATGGAGATAATCACTGAGTTTGAAGTAAATACTCGAAGAAAGCAGGTCTAAATCTATGCAAAGGTAAATCTTTGTAAGAAGCGGGTAATTTGTTTAATACTTTTACAATATTGTAAGAAAACGATCTTTCAAAAAGCGATGTTTTATGTAGAGGAACAGTTAAAGCCCACTTATGTCTTAAATTTAAATTGTGTACGTCAGTTCTATAAGTGATTTTATTATAAAGATAAGGCGGTTGCTTTTCTAAGATTAATTTAAAAAAAAACAAGCAACTTTTAAGGAATCTTCTGTTTTTCATATTTAGCCAATTTGTTTCAAGAAGTGTATGCGAAATATGTTCAAATTTTTTAATACCATGGATATATCTCAAGAGCGTTAAGACCAAGACCAATGTAATTTAAAACAGCAATTAACAAATCATGATTAATAGTATCGAACGCTTTACTAAAATCTAATAGCGTTAATACTGTTAATTTTCCATTATCAGAAGCAGCTAAGATATCATCAGTTATATTTAGCAAAGCTGTAACACAACTATGAGATGGTCTAAATCCTGACTGAGAAATTGGAAGGATATTATAATTACTTAAATATTGACGTAACTGTTTATTTATAATTTTTTCTAAAAGCTTTGAAAATGCCGGCAGTATACTGATAGGCTGCAGCATTATTTATTTTGGGGAAAGGAATCATAATTGCATTTTTCCAACATTTTGGAAAAACATTTTCTGTTAAACAGCAGTTTAGTATATGAGTAATAAACGGTAATATGTATGGACAACACAGTTTAATCATATTGATGGTTATACCGTCTATACCCGCTGCATTACTTTTTACACTTCTAATTAAATTTTGTACTTTCTCAACGTCAACAGTAGTGAAAGAAAGTTTTTCTGATGTAAGTTCGTTATTACGATAAAAATCTAGAAGCATTTGATCAGGAGTGCTGTGAGGTATAGAGTCTACAAAAAAATCATTTACTTCTTGTACATTACTGAGTGTTTCCGGAATAGAATTTTGTTTTTTAATGTTTATATTTATTAAATTTAGCTCCTTCCAAATAGCATTTGTGCCTCCAATCCCAAGTTTATGCTCGAAGTACGCTTTGTTTTCATTTTGAATTGCAAGATTGGTAAAATTACGCAAACTTTTATAATATTCCCAGTGCCCAGGGTTCTTAGATTGTTTATATTTTGATTTTGCCTTATTTTTACGCTGGATTGTTTTTCCTTTCCAAAAGTTCATTTTTTAACGTACAGTAAATATATTTTTTGCACTTCCGGGACCCGTAAACAAAGACTAAAGTAGCTCATTTAATCCCTAGGGACTAAAGTAAAAATGATACCGTAACTATGGTAAATTTATGTACACACGAGGTTAGTAGGTTAGGTTTTGTTTGTCATTTGACACAGTTTTTAATAAATTGTAATTGTCAGTTCCCAAATTGACAGATTCAAAATTTCGGAAATGGTTGATGACCTCGAATTTGACGTGGACTTACAGTGCCACCAACACAAACAAATATTTCAAAGCCGAGCTTGATTTCATTTTCGTTTGCTCACATGTTATCTTATAGCTTAGTTGGTCTTTTACTTTTATGCGGGTGGTGCATTTACTGTTTATCTCTTCTATGACGTTAATTAATTTTATATGTACTCTCTTGTTGTTCATAATTTGCAATACATCCTGTAATCTTACTTTGTCAAAAGCCTTGCACAGATCAATGAAACACATATACAATGATTTATTAAATTCTACAACTTTTTCAGCTACCTGTCTTATCATGAAGATGGCTTTAGTGGTTGACCTGTTTACTTGGAATCCTTGCTGTTCCTCCTGTAGTGATATATGCAGTTCTAGTTTATGCTTTAATGTTTACTTCCTTTTACAATATAAAGGAAGTATTGGATTCACCCCAAAAATTGAGTTTTCAACAGATCTTCACGTTTTAGAGTCTCCTGAACCCAAAAAACATATTTTTGTTCGTTGGTCTGTCTGTCTGTCTATGTGTCTGCCTGTGGGTGTGTGTGATCAGAGGTATGGCGTTGAAACTTCATATATAAGTTTTGTGTACTATCTAGGTGCGACAGCAAGCTTTTGAAGAACATCGTATAATTGGAAGTATGGTGTTTACTCTTGTGATTAATCAGTTTTTTTAGATTTTTTCGAAAACGGCTATAACGTTCTTTTTCTTTTCTTTACATTTTTATTACATTTTTAATGTGTATTGATGTGAGATAGGTGATTTTCCAGTTGAATACCTCTAAAATGGGTTTCTTTTATATTTTAAAATTTTTTTATTAACTCTTATTTTAAATAGAACACCAGGTATATTATTATATTTTTGAATTCGGCTTAACATTTTAGAGAAAATTTTTCTTTTCAACCAATGTTCTATTTGTGCGGTTTCTGTAGAATTTGTAATTTTTGAAAATTTTTGGCAAATGCGTAAAAATTAAAAATCAAATTTTTGGCTAATTATAAGATCACTGTAAAAGGAAGTTGTGTGCGTGTACCAGATTGTTTTGGTTAATATCTTAAGAGTAGATACTGTTTAACATTGTTGTTCCCCTATAGTTTTCGGGCTTGGTTTTCTCGCCCTTTTTAAAATTGGTAGAGTTATTACTTAACCTCCAACTTAATGGTATACAGACTTGATCTATTATGCTTGAAAAAGTTTTGTCAATTGTTTTGTCAGCTCTTCATCTACGTATTTGATTATTTTGTTGGTTATCTCGTCGTTTTTCAATTTCTTTACTATTGTATATAGGCCCGACACTCCGACTCAGAGTATAGGCCGCCTTTTGCATGAGCTCTTTTGATCCTTTACTCTCGCGGAGGATCAGCCCGCATATTCCTTTTTCTATGTGTTCCTCTTTACAGATTGTTGTGCGTCTTAGCTTGATTTGTTTTCTTATTCTACTCATTTCTATCGGCGATCAGCCCTGTCCAGTTATCAATTCCCATAACTTTAATGTCCTCGGTCACTTGATCTTGCCATCTTGACTTCGGTCTTCCTTTCGGTCTGGTTTCCGTGGGCTTCCAGTCTGATATTTTCCTTATAGTGGAATCGGGGTCTCTTCTCTGAATATGCCCGAACCATTTTAATCTTTGTGCGTTTATTACTTTAACAATATCTTCTCCCTCCATGAGATCTCTAATTTCATAATTCATAAGTGGTGCGTATTCTCCTTGTATTTTCTTAGGTCCAAATATCTTTCTTAATATTTTTCTTTCTAATACTGGTAGCTTTTCACAGTCTCTTTCAGTAATGCACATGGTTTCTGCTCCGTATGTTATAACTGGCCTAATTGCTGCTTTGTAGATTTTTATCTTGGTACTTTTTCTGATGTGCTTGTTCTTTAGTAGTTTATGGTACTTCGAGTATGCTCTGTTTCCTGCTTTGACTCTTTCATTTATCTATGAGCTTCTGTTATTTTTATCGCTCACTGTCACTCCTAAGTATTTCAAATATTCCACTCTCTGTAGCTTGTAGTCGTTTATCTTCAGTTCTGTAGTGTTGTGTTGGTTTCTTGAACATATGAGGTATTTTGTTTTTTCTGTGTTAATGATCAGACCTCTTTTTTCGGCTTCTCTTGCTAGTTTTTGAAATGTTTGTTTCAGGGTTCGCTTGTCTCTTGCTATCAATACAAGATCGTCTGCATATCCAATAACTTGGGCTAAGTTTCGGGTGATTGACTTGTCTAGTTCCGATTCCTTTATCGCCGCATCTAAGGCAATATTAAATAGGGTTGTAGACAGACTATCTCCCTGTCTTACTCCTACATTTATGTTGATATATTCGCTGTGTGCCCGCTTTTTGTCGTCAATTTCTTTACTGCTTCCGCGAATTCATTCTCTGTTCGTTGTATTGTATCTTTCTGTACTTTATTTTAAAATTCTTCATTTTTTATGTACCGCATCTTGAAATACTCTTCCCACTCCTTAATACTGATTTTATTTGTTTGCCAAAATTGTAATATATAAAATTTTAGAATAAATTGGCTAACTTTATGTGAGAATTCCCATATATTTTTTTTCTGTAATAAAATATTTAAAAGTTTCCTATTGCTAAACTTGGTTACAAATTTGTTCACAAAGTTTTGTGTTCACCTGTCAAAATATTTCCCAAACTCAATTAATCAAAATTTACTCTATCACTTGTACATAACCTTGACGCACTGGCTTTTTCCAATTCGCCTGAGCTTCTATCACAGAACTGGAACTAGCAATAAATCTGCCCATGGAGAACCGTACAGCAAAAACCAATTTACACGATCGCCAGTAACTGCAAATCGAACAGAATACCAACGTATTCTAATCATACCAAATTGCTCACAAAGAAATATTTTATCTACTGTATTGGACTGATATAAAAAGCTGTAGAGAAACATATCTTATAGGATTTTAACCAATGTGTGACAATTTGCTTACCTCTCAATATGCCATTTGGGCTATTATGTTTTAGTAAACATTATATGACTCACAAGAGAATCTCCAACGACTCAGTGTACATAACACCAACGAAATGGAGGCTCAGCCCTTATCGCAATGCGGTAACAATATTTTTATTTCAGAACCACCTACAATGTCTATTTACGTGTTTATTTGTGCAATACCAATGGTAAGTCTATCATACGCACACCACCAAACACTAACGAGCCCGTGACGTCAAAGGAACTAAGGCCTGTATTCTTTAGGTGGTTATGACTTATGAACTATTCAACGCAACAATTATTTTAAACCTGTAGAGATAACACGTGTTAATGTTCCTCAGAATAAATCAATTAATGTATCTTATCAGCTCGAACTAATCAGTTGTTCAAAATGTGGCAAAAATCTTAATAGTATCTTGTGAAAAAAGAATCTTGCACCTAACGAAATATAGGAAACACTCGATAAGAGTGGTATTGTAGTAGTCTGATTTCATTGTTAATATCCGACCGGACAAACTAATTTCTGGAATAGCGAAATTTAATCTCATTCATTCAGCGGTGATCAGAAATTAGGCGATTTACAAATTAGTAAAATAAATTGTGATGAAACTAGAAAAAAATCTTATTTTTGTGGGGACCAGGCCCTCTCTGAAAATTATTTATGGGGACCACTGGCCCCCATGGCCCCCACGTTCCCAAGAAAGATGCTAAATCTGCATTATTTCTCACTTGGTATTCTCGTTCCACAAAAAGGATTTTGTAAATTCTACAAATACTATTGAATCTTCCATTCGTATGGATTCCAATACTTTGTTAAAATATTCGTCATCACTGGCGCTCCAGATAATTACCTTAAATGGTTTCGTTATTTAGATAACAAATCAGACAATGTACAGGAGATCTGTAAACTGTTCAGTGATTACTTTTCATCTGTTTATGAATCATCAGATCAGCCTTTCATTGATAATATTATCATTTTTCTTGAACTTTTTCGCTAAAACATGTGCGACTTCACTGTCGGAACTTCTTTTTATAATTTTTAATAAATTTACAATTGAAGGAATTTTCCACATTTCTGGAAAGAAGCATATATCATGATTGTCTATTTTTAAATCTAGTGCACGGGATCTTGTTATAAACTACCGACCAATTTCTAAAATGACTATATTTTCAAAATATTTCAGACTAATCAATTCACCTGTCATCTGTCAAAAAGTGACCAATAAAAATCCAGAATTTTGACGTTTCTTGACCAATCACAAAAATATTAGTGGACATATCTTTCTAGAAGGCATTCAAGTGACTATTTTAAACAAATGTGATTTTTATTAGAAAAACTTATATTAGTGTTCAGTTACTATAACAATTGCATAGTTTGTTGCTAGATTTACTGAAAACAAATTTCAAAAAGTAGTTTGATTCATTAAATAGTCCCTCGAATGCCATTCTTAGTCAAAGTTAAGTAGAATATTTTTGCGGTGGTATCACTACTCATGTCCTTTGCGCTTAGGGTTAGCACTCGTGCTAGCGCACTCGTCCTAATCGAACCTAAGCGCAATGGACATTCGTGATACCACAGCAAAAATATTCGACATAACTTTGACTACTCATGGTATTAGAAGTGAGTATTATTAAACTTCATAAGTTTGACACTTTCAAACAAGTAATCATTTCTGATCAGGATGGATTCTTCCCAGGGCGCTCAGTTCCCACAAATGTCACCTGCTTTTCGAATTAGTTACAGGTGGTTGTTGATAATAATGTCCCAAGTCAACGTTGTGCATTCTGACTGCACTAAATAAGTTCTATTTATTTTTATTTATTTATTTAAGAATACAAGAAGTAGGCGGCGAAGCCGATAAAACTTCTATCAAGAAAACAAGCAGATACAAACAACTGCATATAAATGACACACATGTCACATGACAACTTAAATTAATATGTTATTAATTTGTTAAACAATAATTATATAAAACGATCATACAGACTCTTGAAAACATTTAAAGTAGAGGAATTAACAACAGTGTGTGGTAACGAGTTCCATTGCTTTTGCACGCGGCAGCTAAAAAAGTTTTGCCTGAGAAGTAAATTAAATCTATTACACTCTAGTTTGTAATTATGGCCTCTAGTCATGACATTTCGATTCAGAGTGAAAAAGTTTATATCACATGAGTAATGACCGTGAAGAACCTTGTACACTTCTATCATATCACCACGGGATCTTCTGTTGCCCAATGTGGGCAGGTGTAAGCGCGTAAGGCGTTCTTCGTAAGGCAAGTTTTTCAAAGCAGGGCACTTCTTGGTAAATTTCCTTTGTACACGTTCCAATTGGTCAATATCTTTAACAAAATACGGGTTCCAGACTACTGAAGCATACTCTAGGATAGGTCGCACATATGTTTTTAGAATTTTTTTAACACTATTCGGACTAAGATCTTTAAACACTCTATTTATAAGATACGTCACTGAATTTGCTTTTTTAACAACTTTAGAGACATGCTCACTCCACTTTAGATTAGAGGTAATAGTAACACCTAGATCTTCCTGCGATGTAACGGAACGTAGCAATGTATTATGTAGCAAATAATTTTGATGGGGGTTGTTTTTTCCTAGATGAAGTACTGTGCATTTATCGGCATTCAGCGACAGAAGCCAATCCTTACACCATGCCTCTAGTTTCCGGAGATCCTCGGAAATGCAGAGCGGATGAGATATAGGGTTTGCCATAAGCTTAGCGTCGTCAACAAAAAGGACAAAGTAGATTCAAAATCTATTCCCAAATCCCATATATAGCTAATGAACAGCAACGGCCCCAACACTGATCCCTGAGGGACTCCACTTAAAACCGGTGAGAATTCCGAGCGATGCCCTTGTACTGATACGCAGAAGGTTCGACCCTTTAGAAAGTCTGCAATCCACTGTAATAACATTCCACGAACACCAAGATGTTGAAGTTTCAGCAGTAGCCTTTCATGAGGAACCCTATCAAAGGCCTTGGCAAAATCTAAATAAATTATATCTATAGGGTCCCCGTGATCCAGGGAAGCCGTGCAATGTTCTAGGGTAGTTAAGAGATTGGATACTGTTGAACGTCCTGGTAAAAAGCCGTGTTGATTATTGTTGAATATATGGTTGCACTTAAAAAACTGGGTAAGCGCCTGAACGATTACTTTTTCCATACATTTGCATGCTACAGATGTTAGGCTTATCGGCCTGTAATTGGCAGCCAGCGTCTTATCACCTTTTTTGTATACTGGAGTAACTATGGATGTTTTCCACTCTGCAGGCAACTTACCACAGTTCATTGAGTTCTGCATAATCTGTACGAGAGGGTTAGTTAACGAATCCGCACATTCCTTTAGAAGTATAGGAGGAATTTCATCTAGTCCAGGAGAAGCATAGCTTTAAGAGACTTGATGGCCGCTAGTATTTTGTCTGGCGTAAATTCTATTGAGGTTATGCTAGTCTGCATTGCAGTGGCAGGAGATAGTACTGGCAAGGAAGAGAGATCTTCTCGTACAAATACTGTGTGGAACTGGCGCATAAATAAATTAGCAATAGTACACGGATCAGAGTGAAGAGTGTCAGTTTCCAAGTCTTTTAAAAGTAATGGTTGCATCTGGGGTTTAGTGTACTTAGCAATGTATTTAAAAAGGCTCTTGCCACCACTTTCAATAACTAGATTTTCATAATTAGATTTTGCAGATTTAATCACTGTTGAGAGAAAATTGCATTGATTGCGGTATTTTACGTAGTCGGTTGGGAGGTGGCTGAGCTTATATCTATCCCAAAGCTGTCTTTTTTTATTGATAAAAGTGCGAATTCTTTCCGTCATCCATGGTTTATCTTGAGCTCTTAGTTTCCTTTTAAACGGTACAGTTTTGTCCACGGCCTGAAGTATTTTATTTTTCAGAATTGCCCATGCATCATTAATGTTTAAGTTCGACGCAGATACGTTACTCAAAATGTTATTCATGGTCACATAGTCGCCCTTTCGATAATTTCTAATCAAACCCCTTTTGGAGTTTGATGCTTTTGAAGAGGAAAGAAATTGTATACTCGCAATTATTACAATATGATCACTTTTACCTATTGGGGGCCTATATTGAAGGTTTGTGACAAGGTTTTCTTCAGTAGTTAAGATTAAATCAAGAAGCGACGGTGTGTCCGAGGACCGGAAGCGAGTAGGTTGTTTCACAACTTGATGGAGACCGGATTCAAGATACATATTTAGAAAATCAGCAGATGCACCCGTCCCGTCAGTAGAAGTCAACGATTCCCAGTGGATTTTCGGGTAGTTGAAATCACCAAAGATAATAAGTTTACCTTCTTTACAGTTGAATGCAGACGATAGCATTGAAATTAGTATGTTGTTCTCATCACCAGTTAAACCGGGCGGTCTGTAGACACACACGATTTTATAGACCATGTTAAGCAACTTCAATTTTAAAAATAATAAGCTTAAGTTTGCACTAGAGTATTCATTACATTTTTCAGCATAAATTTTTTCATGATCAATTTCATTTAAAATATATATTAGAACACCACTCCCTGCACGACCTATTCTGTCACATCTGAATAAGCTATATTGCGGAATAGTTATCGTGGTGTCACTGACACTAGGATTCAAACATGTTTCTGTGATTAGGATAACTGTTGGTTTAAGATCGTTTATCTGTATTAGAAATTCATTAAATTTGTTGCCAATGCTTTGTATGTTTGTATAGAAAAAGGTTATGTTAAAAAGCCGTGGATATTCTAGTTTTTTGCGTTTGTAACGATTTTAGGTGATCCTCTAACGTACTTTATGGTTAGGTCTGATTCTCCATTATTTAAACGATCAGTTAATTGATTCCTGAGTGCCTTTAAGTAATCACGTTGCATAACTGTATTATCATTGCTAAGTTTAATCGGGCTATCGGCTGTAATGATGTTTTTCTGCTTAAGAACTTCACGCGCATCAAGCTCACTGCCAAAAACAATTTTTACTGGCCTATTTTTCCCGATAGTCGGTTTACCTAACCTGATTACCTGTTTGACATCAACAGGTGTAGTAATATGCGATAATTTTTCTATTATTTCGTTGATTTTGTTTTTGTCATCGTTAATACGATTCTCAACAGTAGGAGCAGTAGATTCCTCGACATTATAGGCAATCACATTGAGGGACCTTAAATTGCCTTCTCGTATCTCAGATATGACGTGTTCGGTTACCTCCGGCGGTGCTAAGAATGTGTCGTTTCGGTTTATCTTTAGATCCGCTACTTCTCGGGTAAGTTTGACAATTAGGTCTTTTAATTCAGAGATTTCATTACCTTTATTCTATATTCTATAACCTTGGCATCTATGGGAACTTTCTGAGATGGCTCTGTTCCTAACTTAGAAATAAATCTCGGGCAACTGTTATTAATGGTTATTCATCTAAATTTTTGGGTGTGATTTCTGGTGTTTCCCAGGGTAGTCATTTGGGGATAAATTGCAAGAATATATTGATTACTAAAATGCTTTCGATCGAGTAAAACACCAAAAAACTAATAGATGTGTTGAGGAGTAGGACTAGATGACAAAGACATCAGGGTTATAACCAACCTGTACTGGCATCAAACAGCTAATGTCAGAGTAGAAAGTGCAACCACAGACGATATAGAGATTAAAAGGGGTGTACGGCAGAGTTGTGTGCTTTCACCGATACTCTTCAACCTCCACTCAGAGGAAATATTAGCAGAAGCTTTGAATGAAAGCCAGGAAGGCATATTAATCAATGGAGCAGTAATCAATAACAGTAGTGTACCTAGGGGGATTCTGGGCCACATTTGACCTTGAACTTTTTTCAAGGTAACGAGCATAGCTGAGGTCAAGGTCACGAACCTAGCCGGTAGGCCGGGTCATTGGCCTAGCCGGAGGCGGGGTCATTGGCTTTGGCTACTTCCGGTTCCCACGATGAAATTTTGGGGCTAAAAGTGTAATTTTGAAATTTTACAAGATTGCCACGATGAATTTTGGGGACTAAAAGACTAAAACTCCATTATGAGATAAACCGGATGTTATTGTCTACTGCGAGACTTAAGCGATGCTACAAATATTGCTGTTAAAACAATTAATAAAATAAAGAGAAACAAGATTATTAAAACTCCTCGAGTAATACGTGTGCCAAAAACAGGAGGAATGTTACCCTTGATTCCAATCTTTGCAGGACTTAGCGCGTTAGGAGCTCTTAGCGGTGGAGGTGCAGGAATTGCAAAGGTGGTTGAAGATGCCCAGTCGGCAAAAAAACAATTAGCAGAGTCTGAAAGACATAATAAAACAATGGAAGCAATAGCTTTAGGTAAAGGGTTATATCTAAAACCTTATAAAAAAGGATACGGATTGTTCACGACAAAAAACTTTTAATGCAGCTGCCAAACCGGGCCTTGTCAAATATAGATTTACAATCATACGCTAAACGTTTAAAAATTCCTAACTTTCGCGGCATTTTTATGAGAGATAGTTTACCAAAGCAAGTTCGAAATATAGAATGCGGTATTGTAAATTTGGATGATAAAACCAATCTTGGTACACATTGGGTGGCTTACATAAAACGGGGGAAAGGCGCAATTTACTTTGCTAGTTTTGGAAACTTACAACCTCCAATAGAAATTGTGAAATATTTGACAATGGCAGCTGTCATCCTATTAAATATAATCATCAGGCATTTCAAACGTATGATTCTGTAAATTGCGGGCATTTATGTCTGCAATTTTTGCACGATGCCACGTGTTAGCTTCCTACCAGTTTACTGCGAGAAAATACCTGTACAAACCTGTCCAGACTTGTCAAGACTTGCAGATGTGGGGAATGACGTCATCGTCTGAGGATGTACTTATAGTATGGAAAGTCTGAGTTGTACACATTCACATTATGAAGCAGCAACGATACTATAAATATCGAATGCAGTTTAACCGCTGGACTGAAGATCTAGAGAAATTGAAAAGAGATATTGAAATACATTGCAAATTAAAAGATATTTCAAAGGAACTTTTTTGTTTGAAATTAAACGAGCGGCAGCCAGATCTGAACTTGTTAATAACCCAGTTTAAACATGAATTGGTGCTGTATGACAAAGATCGTCAGGAGTAAAAACAACAACAGCAAGCAGGTTTACTTTTACCCGATTGTTGAAATTCACCATTTTATAAAGAAAGAAGAAGAGAAGAATGATAAACTTCCATACAATTACTGGCAGTTGTGCGCACTCGACAGAATGAGGTTTAAGAATGGAATAGATAAAATATCTCTATTGTTAGAACCTATCTTAAATAAACAATTGCAATGTATACTGAATAAGGATGTAAAAAGGAAAATAAAACCTATTGTTTAATAAAAGTTGTTTTATTTCCAGTAAGATTCTGAGAGGAGGAAGAGAGTCGTAGGCTAATGAGAATTTAATTAAAATTATAGATCTCCAGGTGTTTTGTTTCAGTTCTAGTTAAACCGTCTAATATTAAACATGTCCTGGACGTTTACCTTGTCTGGAAATGAATCTGTTCTCACAGCTCAGTATCCATCCATACATCTGGATCCGGAATCTGAATACGTTATAGGATTAATCAGTTTTGAAGCTTATAATACTATACCTAATATTGATTCGAATAATAATAAATTTCATTATACTGATATTGATGGTAAACAAGCTATAATTGAAATACCTCACGGTTCATATGAAGTTGCCGATATAAGTCAATATATTAGACATAAGCTGGGTATAGGTGTAACAAAGTCTAAGCCACCCTCTCCTTCAGCGGGTAGTGCTAATGATGTACTAGAAAAAAATATTGTGCAGCATCAAGCAGAACCTGTGCTACGTATTAAGCCTAATAAAAACACGCTCAGGAGTGAAATTAAATCATCCTTAGCAATCGATTTTACTGCTAATGATAGTATCGGACAGTTATTAGGTTTCAAACCTAAGAAATTGAAAGCTTATGGTAGATATATTTCCGATAATCCTGTAGATATATTTAAAGTTAATACTATATGTATTGATTGCAATATCGTAACTGGTACTTATCACAATAGCAATGCTGTATTCAGAGTTCATTAATTTTTCCCAACAGATCCGGCAGGATTTAAAATTGTAGAAAATCCCTCTAACGTTATATATCTACCAATCAATACGAGAATTATTGATAACATTGTCCTACAAATACTAGATCAAAACTGTAAATTGGTCAAGAGCAATGACAAGAATTAATAATAAACAAAACTCTACACCAGAAGAAAAAGGCAGGTACAGACAAGGATATAAGACGCAAAGGAATGCACTCAGCAAAGAAATTACTAATGCAAAAAACGGGTATGGGTTAATCTATGTAATGAACTAGAGACTAACATATGGGGACGAGCGTACATGATTGTAAGCACAAAATTACAAACACTCCCCAAGATTACACTAGAAAAAGAAGAACGAAGAAAACAAGCAATTAAGTTGTTTCCCAGCGATAATGATAATAGATGGGAACTTCAAGAAACGATACAAGAAGGAGATATACCAAAATTCACGATAGAGGAAAAGATGACTGCATGCTCTAAACTTAATAAGAAAAACACTCCTGGACCAGACGGAGTGAATACAGAACAGGTATAACAATTCAACAACACCCCGAATATTGAATAAAAATATACAATAAACTGTTAACCGAAGGACAATTCCCTAAAGAGTGGAAGAGAGCACTGTTGGTATTACTGGAAAAACCGAAGAAGAACCCTCAAGATGAAAACACATATAGGCCGATATGCCTACTCAATAGCATGGGCAAAGTATTAGAAATAATGCTCTGCAACCGCATAAACAAGAACTAACAGGAAAACAAGAACTGAGCGAAAATCAATACGGGTTCAGAGAAGGGCGCTCTACAGTCCAAGCGATGCTAAAGGTACAGAAAATAGTAGACGAAGCTAACAAGGGATCGTTGAAAACAAAAAATACTGTGCAATGGTGGCAGTCGATGTGAGAAACGCATTTAATACGATTAAGTGGAAAGAAATTATGAGGGAACTAGAAGCACGAAAGATATCTGTATATCTATTAAAAATGGTACAAAGTTACTTACAAGATAGAGTCTTGCAAATAGCAGGAAATGAAGAAATAGAAATTACTAGAGGGGTTCCACAGGGCTCGGTAATCGGGCCACAGTTGTGGAACATACATTACGACCGATTACTGGAGATAGATATGCCAGAAGGAGTGTCGTCAATAGCATATGCGGATGACCTCATCGTCATTGGTACAGCGAAAACTCAAAAAGAACTGGAAAACAACGTAAACATAGCGCTTAATAGAGTACATTACTGGATGTATCAAAGGGGTCTAAGGTTAGCGACAGACAAAACAGCAGCGGTCTTCCTAGCAGGTCCCATAAAACTTGACTATGTATTTATAATCGATAACCTCGTTTTACCTTGCGGTGTAGAGACTGGTGTTTTATGTGCTTGCATCTGGCGGTACAATTCTCAAATTGTCCCGGATTCGCGATACAAAGTTGGAGCGCGCCTTTTGTGCTTGCGCAGCAACTATTGTGTGAGATGTGTGTGTGTTATATTGACCTTGTTACTCTATCTCTTAGGTTTGTGGTTCTGAGTAGAGCACAGTTAATTTGGTGCCCAACTGTGAATGGTCTCACCGAGCCCGGTTCACATCGCAAGGCTGAGGCTCCGGAAAATTCCGGCACTCGGATTCGAACCGAGGACTTGCTTAATGTAAGGTAAGCGCTTACCCATCTGCGCTACTCAGCTTCTTTAATCCGTATTAATAACGGATTTTAAAGCTTGAAGATAATTGTGCTTATCGGACTTAATTCGTACTGTACCGCTATATAATTTCTTCACGCGGCTTTCCAACATTTAATTGCTTTGATTACGGAGGAGCCCAAACTTCATTAATATTTTATTTATGCTGGATAGTGTGAAGTTTTGTGTACCTTAGGGCTCTGACATCTGTAACACAAGCATATCTCATTTTTTCCCAGGTCGTATAGAGTAATTTATGCCTAAAAGGCAAAAAAAATAAGGATCCATATATTTCACTTTATATGGCTCAGCTGTAGAATTTTGCATAGAATCTTTGATAATCTGAACAAAATTTGAAGGGGAAACTGATTTTCTATTTTTTTCGGCTTTCGATAGTGGATTGTATGCTGTGGCATTCTTTTTGTGAATCACCTTTAAGTATTGTTTTGCATAATTCTAGTCTCCTTGGAATTACAATAATATAGGAAAACATTGAAAAGCAAAGCATTTTTATTCTGCGCGGAGCACAGCTATAAAATACTAGCATGGGTCTACATTTTTCTTCCTTTTACAATAAAGAAAGTATTGGATTCACGCCAAAAAATCGAAATTGAGTTTTCAACAGATCTTCACGTCTTAGAGTCTCCTGAACCCAAAATAGTTATTTATCTACGACAGTGCGTAAAATTGCCTTTTAGTTGGCAGTTTTAAGTTTGTAAAACGACTATTTAATAACATGTTTTCATTAGTTTACGTCGTTAGTAGTAACGTGTTTAAAAGATTTCATTAGGCACGTTGTCAGTGTTTAAATTTTTTAAAACACGCCAAATTACGACCGGTTTTTTATATTTACCGTGTTTTCTAGATTCCAATGTAGATAAAATATTGTACGACACACATGCATAAAGCATCTTTAGTCACTCGCGGGGCTCAAAATGCTCGCTCACTCGCGTTTTAACTCTACCTCACTCGTGCCTAAAAAGTAGCTTTACGCACTTGTATCGTAAATTACTATTTTAAAATTTCATTAAATATTCAAATCCAAGCCTATTTTGTATAGAATTGTATTTACCTTCATTTTAGTCAAGTGCGTTGGTCAGTTCTGGGAACTAAGGAAACATCCATTTAAAATCGTTCATTCCTAAATTAAAAGCAAGTGATGTGTTTTTATCGGACTTTTTCCACTGTCTAGCTAGGGTGTATATCACACGACGTTTACGAATAAAAGCCTACAATATCAGTCCTTCTCAGGACTAACCAGGAACACCTGAAGACGGGAGTAGATCAAAACTCCCGAAACGTCCTATGATATACACCCTAGACAGTGGAAAAAGTCCGATAAAAACACATCATAATAGACCACTGCCAGAAAATGACATTCAGAGAACAATAAAAGCAAAGTGGCACTTCACACACCGAAATTAATTAAAAAAGCCTGCTTTTTAAAATGGAATTTTAAAAACATGTTTTTGTTCATTGGTGTGTGTGCGTGTGGGTGTGCGTGAGCTTGCGTGTGCGTGTGCGCGCGCGCACGTGTGTGTGTGTGTGAACAGAATATCTCAAAAATGAAAAGATGTATGACGTTGACATTTCATATACAGAATGCAGCAGGCAGCTAGGACCATTGCAAAAGCAAGGAGAATAGACATGTGGCCGTCGTAATGTTTAACAAACGAACAATCAATGTACGATAGCGATAGGTCGTTAGGGATCATTATAAATACAAGGTATATATTAGATTCTTTAATTTTTTAAATACAATTACGGCCACATGTAAAGTCCCCTTGCTTTTGCTATGGTTCTAGTGGCCTGCCGCATACTGTATAAGTTTTGTGTACTATCTACATGTGACAGCAAGCTTTTGAAGAAAATCGCATAGCTGGAAGTATGGTGTCTACTCTTGCGATGTTTCAACTTTTTTAGGATTTTCTCAAAAACGGCTCAAATGATTTTTTTCAAACGTTACATTTTTATTACATTTTTAATGGGCATTGATGTCAGATAGGTGATTTTCCAGTTGAATACCTCTAAAATGGGATTCTGTTTTTTGGGTTTTTATACTATAATGTAGTAGGGAAGCTAAAAACAAATTTTTAACTAATTATAAGATCACTGAAAATGTGAGCATACACGTTACGGTTTACCGGAGGGCAGGCCTTCCGGCTTGAAATCCGGAAGGAAAATTGCATCAGCCGGAAGGCGAGTCTTGAACTCTCGGCCTCCCCATATATATAATACACATATATTGCTAGTAGGGCCTGGAAACGTTAGAAAACATTACGGCGCCGACATAGTCTCACTTAGAGTATAACGCGTATCGTGCGCATGCGTGAGGATTCGAACTCCGCCTTTAGAAGCGAATTTTAAACTTGACCACTTCCCCATTGGCCGGACGACGCCGCCGCGCCTGCACACAGCTCACCATTATACATTGAAGAGTTGGTTGTCTGTCTCACTTCCTTGGTCAGTTTCCTACTCATAGCCGCTAGCAATATAGTAAGTATTAGATATATGGGCCTCCCGAAACACTTGAAATTTTGCCTGCCGGCTTTGCTTATCGCATACAAGTCGGAACGCGTATGTGAGCGTTGTGGGTACAGGCCCAGAGTTACGCTGATGGCAGTGTGGTGTTATTAGGTAGCATATCATATTCTGCCGTGGTTTGTTCAATTATCTGCCTATAATTTAATAAAAAATTACCGATATCCGATATGAGAATATGGTCCCATCAATTCTTAACGGAATTTACTGAGCTATACAGGTCTCTGCCTAGTTTGTATGATATAAAAAGTAAGCAATATTTAAGTTAAGTAACCCGGCTCCAATCCTAATTTTTTTATTAAGTCGATATGAGAATGCTCTTGTCGATCTCTTAACTACTTTTTCTCCCACTTAAACGTGTGCGCTTCATCTTTTTTTCGTTGTTTTTTCGGCAGCAATGCCAACTGCCAATCCTATTACAATGAGATGATTTTCCGAAATCATATTATTATCAATATGACCTTTTCGCTACACTGAGCACTTTAAGACTGACCAAAATCCTGGGAGAAAACGTAATGTGTATGCCTGCGCCGATGGTATAGATTTAGCCTTCCGGACTGCAAGCCGAAAAGCCTGCTTTCCGGTAAAACGTATCGTGTATGTCCACCTTAAATGAAGTTGTGTGCATGTATCACACCAGATGTTTTCTCTTTATATAGTCCATTGTTTAAAACCTCAATAATACAGGTTGTAAAGCATTTACTGTACATACCATCTTCTCCCTCGTGCTACACGTAAAACACTACTGCCTTTGTTGCCAAATTGTAAACTGTAACATCGTAACAGGCTAGTTTTTGCTTGAAATAATGCATACCAGCATGTAACTGTGGGGCAAGCTGTACAGCCTGAACATGAACTGTAAATGCAGACATGTTTTAGGTAGGTAATTGTTTTTATCATCTATATATTTATTGCACAAAATACCATTGATATGAACTAACCTATGAGCAAAACACAGATCACATTGATCCTTACGGGGATTGAAGATGTCGATGTTTAACTTTTCCATTTCTGCCACGAGAGCATCTTTGTCAGCAGGTTGTTAAACTTCGTTCTTGTTAACTTCGTAAACTTCAGAGTAGGATCTAAACAGTGGCTTACGATATAATTTTCTGGTAGAAACCCTACAATAATAGGGAAGTTTTTCAAAGAACTCTATGATTTGTTGGCGATTATTTTCCTTTGCCTGTTTAATTTTTGTAGGAAACCTTTCTGTGATGTTAGGTATGTTAGCATCGGTTCTCTTCATCCAAATTTTCCGGACCATTTACCTAAACCGAAAGTTGTAAGAAATAGTTCTTTGCAGACCAGAGCTACTTTTTCCCAACTTGCAAATGGTTGGAAAAGCTCGTTTGCCTTCTTGAGTTTCCTTGAGTAAAGAAGTTTATTCATTTGTCTGACATTTATTTACCATCGCTACAATATACGTTTTACGTTGTTACCAGTCCATTTCAGCTCAAAATAGTATACAGAGAAGATGTTTTTCTTCTTTTGTTAACAATGAGCATTGCCTCTTACTTTTAGACTGTGTATACTTACTGGAACTGCATATATTGCACATTTGTGGATGCTACCTTTCAACTAAGGTCTTTTTACATTCTCTTTCTTTTTTATAACTTTGGTAACCTTGTCTTTTTATCCTTATCAAATGAGTTTCCTTTACTTACCCTGTCAAAAGATTAGCAGATCCTTTTTTAGCACGTTTCGCAACATGTTTTGGAAGATGAAATTTAGAATCATATTTAATAATCATATTGCCAGAGAATTCGTAGGATACATCTGAATTTGCATCACAATCTGACGGTTTATAACGGAATAGGCTCCTCTTGAGCAGACTCTTTACAAGTAAAAGCTACTTCTTCCAATATAGTTTTTATAATAGATTTATTTTCATGTTCTGCTTGAATATTATATACTCTTTCAAAAATTGTAATCTCTTACATTTATTAAATTTCTTTCCGTACCTGGAACAGTGCTAAATTCAACATAAGCACTGTTTCTCTGAAAGTTTCTAAAGCATTGTTTGCTTTAAATACTTCAATTGCTCCAATCAGTAACTTACTTTGCAAAGGTAAGCGTTATCATGGCAAACAACAAAATATACTGTTTATTCATATAATAAGTGACATTGATAGGAAAACATGATATGAGCTTTTGACGAAGTTGTTCCATCTTAATTGTTGGGGTTGTAAGACATGGGAAATCTAAATTTATCACAATGCTTGCGTATTGAAACTTATTAGTATACAAGCTTTCTTAACCTATGCTATATGAATTTCTCTTGCTCTTAAACCTCGTATCTCAAAATAGGCGCATTTTGAGATACGAGGTTTTGTCATCTAGTGACAACATAGAAACGTAGAAAATTATTTATCAGGTACCCTAAAACTATTGGGAAATAGTTATTTGTTTCATTAGTACAAAAAATGCATGATTTCGGGACAAGTAAGACAGAGTCCCGAAAACGCATTTTTTGTGCAAATGAAACATACTATTTTTTCTAAAACTACTGATAAATTCCGTAATGTGACTTATTATTTAGAATCAAACATTGTAGGCTATATTGTAGAACTGTCATGGCGCAAATAAACAATCACTATACGGGGATATTAAACAACAACGACGGCGATTGCAGAATATTGACGAAGCGTTTGTGTTTTATATAAAATTTACCATGTAAAACCCTATCTTGTGTCCATTTTTGTACTACTGCAAATATGAATTGAAAAGTGTACAGTTGCCAAGGTAATTGGTGAACATCCCTAAATGACTTACTTTTTGTACAAAATTATTCGACAATGTGGCGTCCTATTCGTGTGGTTGGAGAAAAACATTATTTCTTCCCTTCTTAATAAAATATTTTTGTCTTACATTCCAGATAGCGTAACTAAAATGCCTTTAACTGAAGAAGGTGTATTAATGGATCGAAATATATATTTCAAGCTTAATAAGTCACTGTTTTATATTCAATGATGAATTTGTGCTCTTCAATGACAGTTCCATGCAAGATAATTTTTTAGTCGTACTAAACACTTAGCTAAAACTGTTTCTTTTTCAGAGTGTATTACCACAGGCAGGGTCGCCGCGTGTAGGTGGGCAAGTTGGTCACCGCACAAGCGTAGGTGGTTAATCAAAGAGGCGGTATTTTGATTGATTATATGTACAGTAAAACTTTGTTAGGTATCATTTTTTCTCAAAATTTAAATATCGCGACGCTACGAAAATACACCAGCTGGACTCAGTGAAGACGACGCGCAGTTCTGTAAATGATGTTTTTACTAAATATCAGGAGTCTTTAAATTAAAACAAATATACTCAGATAGATCAAGAACTTATAAACTTAGATAATCGCAGCAGGCAATAACACAATATCTGAAATACAGACGGTAGCAGTAACAAAATCAGACAATAAATGACATAAACGGTGCATTGGATTTATTAAGCAAACGTAGCATAGTGTTGTTCTTTTAGAAACTGTTATGATGACTTTAAACACAAATTACAAATTCATACAAAAATTACTATATGTAGAAAATCCACATACAAATAGTAAATTAAGTATAAACGCACGCCGAAATTTAACTAGGTAATTAGAGGCTGAGGAACCCGACCCGCATCCTCAACTTGGTTAGAGTGACAGAAAACCGATAAAGATGCAATGTTGGAATCCCAAAATCTCTACGTTTATATACGTCGCTTGTGCAAGGCAAGGGATTCCCCATTCTTTCGATACAATATGGTTGTCCAGCCCACGCACGAACTATAACTTTCGCCACGCAAAGGAATCCCATTTTCTCGGTTTGGATTTCCGATCCATTGTTCGCCGAGCAAGGGTTTACTCTCACTTTCCACTGGTCCATGACATAAAAGGGTAGATGGAAGTCCCGCTGTGTTGATGCGAAATACTTGCTGTTGAAAGAACTGTCGTCCGAGGTTTTACGAAAGTTCGCTTATATGAAGCTCGCTTAACGCGACATACATTAATCAACTTTTAAGTTCACGTTACCGAGATTTTTTAACGGCATGCACACAATGGACTTTGACACTGTTTTAGTCGAATCGTCGTACCCAGAATTTCACTTTTATTAGTGTTACCGGCGGAATTTTTACGATCCTAATTGCGAAGCGTAATTCCTCACATTTTCAGGCAGTATGGTACTGCTCAGCTGCACATATACTAGACAGCTCAATCATTTTTAAAGGTGTTGCTTGAGCGAAAGGTGCACCCCCAAATAAAAATATCATACTAGTAACTAAGATAATTAAACAGGTAATCCAAGGTCAAACAAGCAAGGTGTAAATTACAGACTACAAACAGCTTTAATTTATCTACGTTAATATATCTACAGTATTCATTAGGCCATGAGGTACTTATCTGAGAGATTTGGGCTTCTGCAGTGGTTAAATTAAATCGTCCCCAAACAGGCTGCTACAGCTGTGCTGCTGCAGGTAACGAATGCTGGCAGAGATCACCAGCGGATCATTCAGTAGATGTGGCCAAAAATTAAATTATGCCCCTAAAAGCAGAAAGGAATGCGTCTTTTCAAGTAAACGAAATCGCAACACTTGGGTGAAGGAAAGCTAAAAATACCAGATGCAATTAGCCAATATAAATTACATTACCAAAACCGAAAATGAAGTAACCAACTCACCCTGAAATTCATACTTTTCTACGTAACGATCATTACATGCAACTTGCCAATTCGAGGCCTCGTAGGAAAAAGGAACCTATTCAGGTCGCAACAAATAGCGAACGAAAAGATATCTGCACGACCAGATACGCATTAGAAACAAGCGAAAGCTGTCAGAAAAAGATCCGCAAAGTTTGCCGGTAATGCGGATAACCAAATATAAGCGCAATGCGATAGGCCGATTAATGCTGCGTTAATACAAAAAACGCGTTCAAATAAAGGAGCGTTCCCACGACGAAGAATTATGCACAAAATACATCCTAACGCTAATTATGCTTTTTGCACGTAACAAGTTCTCTCCAACCGACTACTCGACTTAGGTCCGGTTCTACAAACCAAGGATAAAGTTATCCGGGGAATAAATACCCTATAAACGATTGCTGTAACAAAGGAAACTATGACAATAATACATCGGATTGTTCTAGGTATATACTTGCATTGTAAAGCCGGCCCTTAAACGACCATTCCAATAAACGATCATACTTTCTAAGAACAGAATTTTTTAAAGGTATTAGTAATGCACTATGTACACTGCTACCCCTGTGGAAAAACTTCTTTTACGCGACTGAACCTGAAAATTTGATCACTTGGAATGATTGTCTTATTTTCTTAATCTGGTAATTTTTGTGTATTTCTTAAACATTAGTGTCTTGTCTTGGTTATTTATGTCCTGTCTTATTACAAGTGCCGGCTTCTAGGTCAATGGAGTCTATGTAGCTAGTACAACCAGGACTATTATTAATATGAATGGTTCAGAATTACATACACGAACAATGTTAAACGTTGATTACCATTATGTAACTTTTAACACTATGCATTAAAACAATATACTTTCAACTAAACAATGAATTTTACCAACAAGATTTCGGGAGGACAATGGGTTCTCCTTTATCCACCATTGTTAGTAACATTTTTATAGAAGACTTTGAACAACAACATGTCTAC
>OW679201.1:114694249-114794018 GCA_940337035.1 Agriotes lineatus | reverse complement strand
TTAATAACACACTTGAAATACACTCCATTTGATTAGCAGCCGTAAACTGACTTTTAACCGCGATTACAGGTTAATTTAGCTCGCTCCCAACTCGCGAGCGGTAGCGAAAACGAACGAAAATTACCAAAGATATTACACGCTGTCGACAGCGCCGCGACGGCTATCCCCGGCATTGGGGCCGCTTTTATATACAGCCGTCATAGCAAGTTACATCTCTTTAGTACAGTCTTTTTGACTTCAACATAACCTACAAAAATTGATTAAAAATGTTTAATTTCTCTATTCAACTATAGTTGAAATCGTCGTCTGCGTTGATAGTCCATATTTTATATGGTCTAAGCGTCATATTCAACAATAGTTTGAAACGTCAATGTCAAACTTTAAAAATTTAAACTTTAAAACTTGTCACTTGTTAGTTAAACTTAAATAACTTCTAGAAAACAATATACTGGTATTGTTGTTCTTAATTGTTTCTATTATTTACTTTATGTTTGCGATTATATCTTGATTTAAAAAGTTCTACTGCGAACAAGCTCAATAACTAATCCTTAATGTTCTGAACTTTTTTAAACTCGAAAGTGAATGTTTTAAACTCTGTGAGATATTGTCTCGTCCTATGACATCGATTTATAAAAGAGCCGCTAAGCTTTACAGGTTTTACCGACAGTATTACATCGTTTGGAGAAAGGAAATGGAACATATAACCATGAATATCGTACAAATATGGTGAAGAAAGTTAGGTCCGTAAAAACTCATAAAAGTATTTCAACTCTCAATAAATATTAGAGACAATTTATAATGTGTATAAAGCTAAAGAGCATGTAACTGTAAAACCTTTGCGTCGTCCTTTAAGAGAAGAAATGGATGGGATTTTCCTTATTACTCAGTTTCTAGTTTGGCTAAATGGTTGCAGAAGAAAATCTGACAGCGAAATATTGAAAACCAAACATACCGACAGGGATATAAACAAGAGGTCAATAAAAAAACTAATTAGGGTAGGCTATGATATGTGTTATACGTTTGGCAGTACTGAAGTGTATTGTCAGTCTATGTCAAATTCGAGAGGTTAATAGGTTAAGTTTTGTTTATTGTTTGACACAGACTGACACAAAACTTAACCTGCAAATCTCGAATTTGACATAGACTGACAATACGCTTCAGTACTGCCAAATGTATAACATATATCACAGCCTACCCTAATTGGTTTTTTTATTGATCTCTTGTTATTAACAACCTGGGCTGCAGCAATCTAAGAAGTTTTTTTTTTATTATTATAATCAAGATCCCTGTTACCGATTGGTGTAGGATGTTACAATATTTTCTTAACTTAACTAACTACTTTTTCAGCATAGTTACTATAATCTATAATCTAAATAAATTGAATTCTTATCTTACACTACTTGAGTTTTACTGTACACTATGTACAAATTTTCGCCACTCTTTTCTCACTTGAGCTATCCCCTTTGCTTCCTGCCATGTTTTGCCCCTTGCCTACAGTATTTTCCCTATCATCTTGTCCCACGCCTCCTGTGGTCTTCCTCTGCTTCGTCTCCCTGTGGTCTTAGCTTCCCATATTTGTTTTACCGTTCTGCTTTCTTTCATTCTCTGGATGTGTCCCCACCAGCTGAGTTTTCGGTTTTCTATGTATACTGTCACTGGGGTTTCGAGCTCGTCTCTGATTTGTGTACTTCTTATCCTATCTCGGAGTGTTACACCTTTGACTCTTCTCAAGAATTTCATTTCTACTGCTTCCACTTTTCTCATCATCCCTGTTGACATTACCCAGGATTCGGATCCGTATGTCAATATTGGCCTGAATACTGTTTTAAATACACTCAATTTTGTTTCTTGTGACACTTCCCTCTTGCTTATAAAGGACTTGTTCATCGCTTGGAATAGTTTGTTTGTTTTCTCTATTCTTTCTGTTATGTCTACTTCTTGTTTGCCTTGTTCATCTATTGTCACTCCCAGATAGTTGTATTTTTGTGTTTGTTCTATGCGTCTGCCATTTATGTTTATTTCTGTGCTGTGTCCTTCTTTGTTTACCACCAGTATTTTTGTTTTCCCCGTGTTTAATTCCATCTTGTTTTCTAGCAGTATCTTATTCCAGACGATTAGGTTTCTCTGTAGGTTTTCTTCGCTTTCTGTTATAATTACCACGTCGTCTGCAAACGCGCACTCTGATATATATATATTGGTTGTAGGTTTCGATATCCTATATGCATTCTCTTGGATTCTAGTTGGCATTTCCTTATTATTTCATCCATAAAGAGATTAAAAGGAATTGGGGTCATCACCCCTCCCTGTCTCAGTCCTTTCCTCGTTATGGATTCGTTGGAGCTGTTGTTGTTGCTTATGACGTTATTTCTAGTGTTGTTATACAAGCTTTTAATCACTCTTCACAGCTTTGGTTTTATATCCCTGTTCTTTAAGCTTTTCCATACTTTTCTTCTTGGAACTTTAGATCTAGAAATGCTAGGAATGTCTTCTTGTTGTATTGTAGTCTTATGGCTATTATATCTTTGATGGTAAATATGTGGTCTTGTCTACCTCTTCCTGTGCGGAAACCACTCTGCGCCTCATCCAGTGTCTGTTCTGTTTAGCTTCTCAGCTTCGTTTCTATTATCCGCTCGTATACTTTGAGTGGGATACTTAATAATGTTATGCCCCTGTAGTTATCACGCTGTTTGTTCTCACCTTTTTTGTGTATGGGTACTATTTGTCCTATTTCCCAATCTTGCGGCATTTTTTCCTCATTCCATGCTTTGTTGTATATTTCCAATAGCCATTTCTTTCCTTCTTCGCCCATTTCTTTGACCATTTCTGGTGTGACCTTGTCGCAGCCCGGGGCTTTCCCGTTCTTCATCTTTTTTATGGCCTCTTCCATCTCTTCTCTAGTAATCTTCTTCTCGTCTTCTTGGTGCTCACCTCTGTTGTTTTGTTCTTCGTTTTCCGTATTTGTACTGTCTTCTTCCACACCTGCTTCCAGCAGTTCTTCAAAGTACTCCTTCCATCTGTCCATGGTTTCCGAATTGGTTTTTGTTATCTCTCCTTGTTTATTCTTTACTCTTGTTACTCTTGTTGCTTTTCCTTTTCTTAGTGTTTTTAATACTTTGTAGAAACGTTTTTGGTTTTGTCTGGTGTCTTCCTTCATCTTCCTTCCGAATTCTTGCCATGCTTTCTCCTTTCCTTCCGTTGCCATATTCTTCACTTTTATTCTTTGTTTTTTGTATCTGTTATATTTTTTTTCTGTTCTGTTCGCCAAGCATTCTCTCCATGTTTTTTTCTTTAGTTGTATATGTGTTTTTATTTCTTCGCTCCACCAGCTCGTTCTTTTGTGTTGTTCGTTTCTTTGTTTAGTAGCTCCACATGTTTTTCTCGCTGCCTGTATAATGATTCCTTTAAGCTTCTGCCATGTTTGTTCCGCTGTCATATGTTTTATGTTTGTCGTTTCCTATAATATTAATCTATTCACCATTTGGGCGTACTGACTTGCCAGTTCTTTTTCTCTCAGTTTGTATGTTTTTAATGCTTCTTGGTTTTCGTTTCGGTCTTCTTGATCTTCTATGTTATCAGTCCTCGGTCTTTTGACTTTTGCCTCTACTAAGAAATGGTCGCTGTATATTTCTGCCCCTCTTTTAACTCTCACATCTTTAATGAGTTTCATGTTTTGCTTCTCTACTAGCACGTAGTCTATTATAGAATTTTCCCCTGTCGTTGGCATTTGTCTGGTGTATTTGTGGATATCTCTGTGTTCGTAGAACGTATTTAACACTATGAGGTTGTATATTGTGTAGAAGTCTATTAGTCTTTCCCCGTTATTATTTCTTTTGTTTTCTCCGTGCTTGCCTATTACTTTCTCCGCCCCATTTTTCCTTTTCCCTACTCTTCCATTGAAATCTCCCGCTATATATAGTTCTCGTTTGCTGCTGTTTGTTGCCCTTCCCAAATCTTCCCAGAATTTATGCTTTGCTGCTTTTGTGTCGTCCTCATTGGATCCGTAGACCTTTATTACCGTTATTTTCTCTTCTTTGCCAAGCATAATATCTATCGTTAATATTCTTTCCGACCAGCCCCTCCAGTTATCGACTTTATTTACTCTTTTTTGAGCATACAACCTATTCCTGCTGCTGCCCTTTCGTTTTCTGGTACTCCGCTGTAGAATATCACATTCCCGTCCTGCAGGTCTATTTCTCCTTTCCCTTTTTTCTTAATCTCTGGTAAGAATAGTATGTCTAGTTTCGCCCGTTTGAATTCGCAGTTTATCTCTTGTTCCTTGCCTCTTAGACTTCTCGTATTCCATGTTCCTATTTTCCATATTTTGTTTCGACATTTGTTTTTGTCTCTTTCCCCTTGCTTGTAATGTTTTAAATCCTGTCCATGTTCATTGCCAGTTCCGCCATCATCTTCTCCCAACACAACTTTTCTTAGTAGTTTTTTCGCATTGTACGTGTTATTTTCCTTATCTGTTCTTCAAAACTGTCGCTCTCTGGGGACCTGTCCGCTACTGTTCTTTTTTGTGCGTTGCTTCCACTACTTGCCTTTTTTCCTGGTTCATCCTCTCTTTTTACATCACTTGTCTTGTATGCTACGCCATTGACTGTCAGTGTGTTGTATTTTATGAAGGCCTTGTGTCCCTTGCTACGCGCTTCCTTCATGTATGGTATCAGTGTTTTCCTGTCCTCTTGTACTTCCTTGCTGAAATCTTCGTCTATCCATATGTCTGTTCCTTTGAGTTTCCTAGCGTTTTGTAGCATTGCATACTTCGTATCCTCTTTATTTAGTTTCAAGAATATGGGTCTTATCTTGCCGTTTGTGAATCTCTCCATTCTTCTTATTTGGTCGATGTCTTCTTTCGTATCTATGTTCGCGCCAATTTTCTGCATTATTGTAGCAATTTTTTCCTTCGTCTCGTCATCATTTTTGTTTTCCTCGTCTATTACTCCTTTTATTATGACATTCTCTCTTTCCCGCATGTCTATTCTTGCTTCTAGTTTTTCTACTATTTTCCTTAATGAATCGTTTTCGCCTTTTATTTGTTTCACCTCTAACACTATCATATCTAGTTTCTTGTTCATATTTTTCATATTCTCGTCTATTCGTTTGAGCATTTCCTCCATTTTGTCGCTCATTTTTATTTGTGCTTTTGATGTCCTCCGTTAGTGCCTCACTTTCGTATGGTATCGGCCTATGCGTTTTTGTGCGCTTATACCACCCACTAGGCAGCTCTACGTACGATGTGTTGCCTATCCAGTTTGGCCGCGCAGCCCACCGTTGGAGGTCACTCTTCTTTATCTTTTATTTATAGGTTATTGTTTACATCCGTTAATATTTAGTCTAACCTGGCTATTCCGGTCCTGTTTTTCTAGTACAACCCTACCCTTGGTCTCTTCTTACTCTTGTTCTCGTTTTTGGTGGTTTAAATTCACTCCAAAGGACCCGATTTGGATTGTTTTCGGAGCAAATGATCACCACATTTACCACGTAAACACGATCTCTATGTAAGAAGTAACATCCACTAAGTAATAAAATTACGTCTGCGGGATGCAATGGATATTGCGCCAGTTATTATAAATGTTGACATCACCGATGACTCTTCACCTGATACCGACAGCTTTAATGCTGAAGAATTATCGTAACGGACATTATTTTATAAAATTTCTTGTGTCGTTTTTTTACATTTTAATGGTTCACGCTTAATGTTTGTCTTGGAGCAAGATCCTTTGTGAGGAGTTACTTTTATGAATGTAATTGATGTCTGATGTGGAAGATGATTACATTGTTTTACCCATTGTTTTAAATCTCTGTATAGTGTATTTTTTATACATGCATATTAAGTAATCCAGACAACCATTTTTATTAGTATAATAATACTATAAGTACTATTCGATGTTATCGGGTTGTATGTCGATAACTTGTTGCACAATAATAAAAGTGTCAGTTTGATAGGTTAAATCACGGCCTGCTGAATTGTGTGACAAATGTCACTTTATACGGCCTGTTTTCATTTCTGAGAAAACGCCAATTTTGGCCGTTTGGCGCCACATACCCACGATGACATTTAAATGACAACGGCTGTCAAGACTAATTCCTGTTTAGAAATGATTTTTTAAATGCAGTATCAGTAGGATAAGAACCTATTGTTTTGAATGTAATATAAATATGAATGGTGTAATCTATTTAGTGGCGTGTAAGTACCTTAGAGATCTTAGAGTTTTAATATTTTTCTTGAGAGAGGTGTAGAACTCCAAGAATTTGTAGTTGAAGACGGATTCATATTTTCAGGCAGGTATTTTTTGGATAGCTCACACATTTGCTCTAAAATAGCAAATGATATGCAGATAATCGTATTTCTTACAAATTTGGAAGATGTTCTAGGTGGTAATAGTAATGAAGTATTTTATTCTGTGTGATATTGCAAGGTTCTAAGTTTATGTGTAATTTATTGTAAAAAAATTTAAAATTAAACATTTAAAAGTTATTTGTTTTATTAAATATCTATCTGTAAATATAGTAATTAAAAATGTACTAAAGGAAGTGCAATGTGATTTTATAGTCTTCGCCCAGAAGTTACTCGGAAACTCCTTTCTTGAAAGCTACAACTAACAAATCTTTCCCATTGTTTATAGATACTTATTTAAATAAAAATAGAAAATAGAAATCGCTGAAAAATACGTTGTTTGAAGCACCAGTGTGATGATTTAAATTTAGGTTTCAGACCATTTCCTTCGTAAAACTTAGTTGGAGGTAAATTCATGATAAGATCTTCCCCAATTGGTATATTTGCACTTTGTAGAACCGCTTCCTATTTTAACAATACCAAACGAAATCATAAGCAATAATAACGAATAAATTAATCAACAAATTGTACTGTAAACGTAAATAATGTAAATGAGAAAATACACGAAAAAACTAGTAGGAAACTGATAAAAAAACACAGTAGAAAAAATACACGGGAGGGTTATATTATTGTTGTAAAATTTTAAGAAACTTAAAATTTAATCAAATATTTGCATTGTAGATAACGTATAGTAACTGATGTTACATTGCAAGTTTGAAATTCCCGCTCGTGAGTATACAGCGCTCTGTGGAGAATCGCGAAACTTCACATATGCCCAGGCCGTATACAGTGACGTTTGTTAAACAATTCAGCAGGTCGTGGGTTAAATAGTCCGATTGCGCAGCGGGAGGATTACTCTATCAAACTGAAACGATTTGTTATTGTGTTCGAAGTTTGAGACGTCGAAGTACGCATTGTATTCGATTTGATTAGTTTTTTAATAAATTTCAATATTATGAACAAATAAATACTTTATTGGCAGCTCGATTTGTTTTTATTAACCTAGCGAGACAAGACGAAATAAAATATTCCCGTTCCATTTTTAAAAATAAGTACTACTTAGGCTGGCTCTTTGTAGACGTGACATTCAATTGCTATTCTGTTATAAGAACGTGCACTTTACATTTTATAAAACTTCAGCATTAAAAATTCAAAGGAGGCGATCAGTTTCGCGTGATCACCCTGTGCTTACCAATGCAAAAACGAAATATCTAAATCAATTCAGCCACAGGAAGCAGGCCTTAATCGTCTTCATCCAATTACTATTCGCAGCAAACCTCCAGCCAAACTCGCTAATGCCGTTTTAAGGCGCAGACGGCATGTGCGAGGCATTGTTCATTTGTGCAGGTCACGGTGCTTATTCCTATTTCTAATAACACGGAAGCTTCGAGTGTCCGACACATGCATGGAATACGGAAATAAAGTACGTGTACTACATGGAAACACCGCGATTAACGTGCAGATAGCCAATTCGGAGACTCTTTGTCGGGCGTCTGAATATACCGTGCAAATGATTAGCACTTCCTCCCGATAACGTAGCGTTTTGTTGCAGGAACGAAGAACACCGTCGTGCTGAACAAAGGCTGGAACGATGGCGGAAGGAACGGCTATCATCGCGCTGGCCGCGACTCCGCCATGGCGGTGCTAATGCGTCGTCTACTCGTAGACGCTCATGTAAGTCCTTGTGTAGTTGCTTTTTCCTGAAATAACTCTGAATGAACAGTTGAAAGTGTGTGTCTATAAGAGAAAACAAACTGTAATATGTCCTCTAATCTGATTGTCAACTTGTGTACGAATTATTCAATCTTAAGCTTTAAATAATCACACTATACATATTATAAGTTATTAAGAAATCTGGGAAATTTTTCATATGCAAAATGATTCACGGGAAAAGTAATTATTAGCATACGATTCCAAAAATAAATAAGCAACCCAAAAAGTTTGAAATGATAGTCTTCAGCACAACCGGAATAAGTAAGACTATTTAGCCACACTGTCTCAAATGCTGTTGTATATCTAAACATTTTTTGTATTTTCTTAACCTTCCACAATGATTTGAGTCATTCGTAAAAATTGATAGGTTGTTGAATGTTGCCTTCTAAAAGTAAAGTGAAATCCTGAAAGTGTTGAGTTTGTTAAGAAATCTAGATTATTTTTCCTAGTAGCTTGAATAGAATTGGTAGAAGACTAATTGACCTATAACTTTCGGCATGTTGGAAATCCTTTTTGTGTTTATTGAACACAGAGTGTTTCACTTGTTGAGGGAAACATTATATGCATCATGCATTGAAGGTCATGGTTAAATAGGCAAAGCAATTTTTCATAGCTTTTTGAGTATACTTACTATTGGTAATCATATAACGACGAAGTGCGGTTTAGCTAGAAGTTTGCTGATATAATGTTCCAATTCCAACGAAAAGACTAAATCTACTTTTAGTAAATATTACGAAAACTATTAAACAATATACTGCCGACATTACTACAACTGACTCAGATAATTTATTAGTCTCGGCGTAATCGGCCTTGGTCGCAAATTATATCCTCGTCCGTTATATACTCAATATCGGCCGTTAAATACTATAACTACAACTACAGATGCAAGAGAATCAGATTATATGCGTTTGTTATAATTCTAGTCGCTTTGCTTAAACATATATTTCTACCACGAGGGTACCATGCTTTTAGCTATCTGGATTATCCTTTTCGCCTGTCCATTGCTACGTCGCATCCTATTTTTTCAATCTAAAATGAGATTTGTATAGAAGATTTAAAATGTGCAACCGCAATGAACTCGGTACAACAATGCGATTATTCAGCAATGCTAAACCGCCTTCAACACTAATATCTCCTTGATATTTAAAGTAATATTGAACTGTCGGTATAACTCCTTCTGTTGCTTTAGGCTACCCTTCATGACGATATTTCATGATTTGGTTTGACACAAGATCATCCCTAGTTTATTGAAGAAATTCTTTTCTCTTACTACCTGATGTATTTAAATTTACACTAACACTATGTACTACGTCGCGCATCCAATCTATTGCGACTCTTCACTTATACACGATCTGGAGAGAACATCTGCTACATACATTCACTTTCCTGTTAAATATATAATATTCAAATTGTGTTTTAAAAGTCTGATTTTAATTCTTCGAAGCTTAGCTGATGTTATATTCGTAACATTTTTTTCTCATATGCATGCCAAGTTTGACACCTGAAACACTTAAATTTGCTGTTCCTTACGCCCTCCTTATCCAGATACCTTTCGGTGTAACTCTTTAATATATTGACGGCAGCTTTTTTCAGTTGTTGATTACCAGTTTACTTAACTGTTCCAACTACACTGTTCAATAGTTTTTTGTAACGTTATGTCTTCGATACGTAGCACCGTTCCTTCTAAAACTAAATCTTGTTTGCCGAACAATATCCTGTTCCTTACCATCTGTTCACACAAGCATTCAAATTCGGATGTTTGACTGAGTTTCATTATTTTCGTTAAAAATTGTTCAAACGGCACCCCCTCGTTTTGATCTCGTTTGTAAAAATAGAAATCGTTCATGCAACCCTTTTTTTGGATTATAGTGCCCTTCAAATGCTGAAACTGCTTTACCAATATTATCTTTCTCAAATAAATTAAATTCAATTCTCTCTTCATCAACTAAGTTCGAAAATACTGCCCTTGTAGTCCTTGCCCGTGGCTTTCATAAATATATGTTATAGCTTTATGTACATTTCCACCAGTTCAATCTAATATTTTCAGTAAGAGTTAAAGACTTTAGAGTGTTAAACCCTTCCACTGTACAACTTAAAATGTTTAAATTCTAACCTTACTTTCTTTCACACTTGTTGGAATTCACTTGAAGTTGAGGGTTTACTGTAATCAATTATTAATATATTCTGGTGCGTTCGTTAGACTGCGCCATGTCATATTTTTATTAAAATACTTTATTCTTAGAACGTCGATATAAATTAAAACTTCAATAAACAGTAAATATACATACAACAAAGTACATACTAAAAGTGCGTTTCTTAAGAATGCATTAGGAGAATACATATTAAAATATTATACTTCATTATTTGTTCTCAATTTAAAATTATAAGCATTTTATACATTTTAAAGCTGCTAAAATAATACATTTAAAATAAAACTGATATTAAATAAAACAATAAAAGAAGTTGAAGTAAAATGCATCGCATCACTTTATTAAGAATACTTATGCAGTGAAATACTCAGACAAAAGATAAGAGAATTTGGCATGAGGTAACCAAATGGTTGCATTATAAACAATAGTATATTGTATGTTAAGAGCTGAAAGTGCATTCTTGCCGCTTGCGCATGAATATTGCTGGTTGAGACGAAGTCGAAACCAGCAATCATGCAAAAGCGGCAAGCGCACTTTTAGCTCGAAACATACATACTATTTTTTCGACGACTGAGCATATTATTAAAGGAAAATATCAAATTTCGTTTTATCGCAAAAATTAATTGACAATCAAATTAACATTACTGGCGCAGTCTATATGACATGTGACGCGATTATTTCCACAAATGACGGGCGTTGTCAAGGAAACATTCGGACGTGGCTACCTATTTTGTTAACGCGGAAACCCAAAACGCTCGGCGAGCGGCAAAATGATGAAAACGCACGCTCAGCGGCAAATGTCAACTTTCTGTTGTCAAATGACAGTGAGAAAAATCTACTTTCGATGTCAGTCGTCGAAAAAATTATTACTGATGTAATCACGTCTTTCTTACAACAAAACTGCGAGTTCTATGTTATTGTCGTTGTTTTGCAGTGACGCTCTATTGTTACCGTTTTGGATTGAAGAAAAGCCTGTAATAACATCAATTGAGTCACTATTTTTATTAGGGTAATGCCTAAAATGATCCAAGCCCCCTATAAATCGAACGCCCTATGTGTGTAACTAATAGTCATAATTGTATTAAGTGCGATCTTGCTCAAATGATTTATTAAAACATATGTTATCAAGAGAATACGAAATATAAATATTCACGATAATATCTCATTGCAAATATATTTGAAGCAATACCTCAAAGATTAATTTAAGCTTTTTCCTATATAGGTACATTATACTGTACTACACATTCTTGTTAACATAGAATTTCGGCTTAAAACGCGTAGTCTTTGTGGATAAACACGCAACATTTTTTGGCTTAATGTACCTTGCACCATGTAAAATCGAGCACAAATCCGCGCAATGGCCATGCTCTTTAGTGGCTTGTGTTAGTTGAGTACAGTGAGAACGAGGATACTTAGGCAGATTTGGCCTTTTTGCTGTTTGTGCACCCATATTGACTAACGTTTGCGTCATACGGCCACGCCCCACAGATTACGCTGCACTTAACGACCAATCAGGGTTACGTTACTCCGACCGGCTGGCACATAATAACAATAATAATAATAAATGGCTTTATTTTCTTTATCTTCCACTTAACCCAACATAATGTCCAAATAGGAACGTTAATATAATGTTATTCCATCAGATATACTACCTCAGTTGAAGTTACTTGAAATTTCGTGTCCATAAGCATAGTAAAACACTGCATTATTTCATTATAATTAAAATTATAAGACTATAAAATTTAATAGCTCCACACCAATCTTCTGTTCACCGAGCTTTGTGGATTAGTAGTTAGAACGTCTGCTTAGCATTCGGAAGGTCGTGGCGATTATGTTGATCCACATACGCCAATTAGTCTATGAAGCACTCGATTGTAAAAAAAACCGTACAGATGAATGAAGAAATTGAACAGATTATAGAGAATAAAAAGCAAGCGTGCCATACTTACTTGAGCACCAATATTTCAGAAGACGTGAAAGTGTACGCGCGATTAAAACTGCACTATAAAAAATGAGTGCAAAAAACAAAGAATGTAATAAGCTCGAAAAGAGTCGAACAATCTAGAATAATAAAGAATAACCAAAGCCAAATCAACTTGTCTTATAAGGGAGATAATGATCCTGAAGAATGGAGACATGCAAATCAAGAATAGAAATGACATGGAAAAACTTAAAAGAGCAAAATAGGTTTAGAATAGAACGGCCGTGCACACCTAATATATTTTGCTTTAAGATAACTCATAGAAAAAGATTCAGTAAACGCTTAGTGTTTGTTGATCTGCAAAAAAGACGTACGATAGTATACCCCGTTACAAAATGATGAAAGTTTTCAGAAAAAAAAACTATAAATTAAGAGAGATATGTACACTGATACTAAATCAGCTGTTAAAGTGAATAACAAAATGCAAAAGGCATATTACAAAGATGTTGCATGTTGTCCTCGTTCTTTAAAATCTATTCCACGTACGCACTTCGTAAATGGGCGAAAACATGTTTTGCAATGGAAATTCCTATAAATCAGTTGTCTTTGTGTACATAGCTTTTCGCTGACGATCAGTTGGTCATAGCTGCATGTGGGGAATTGAGATTGGAAAAGAACACAAAAACGATTTAAAAATAAACAATACCCGTACAAAAAACTGCAAGGGTATTACAGGGTTAAACGGTATTTGCGACACTAGCAAATTGTTTACATGAAACAGCTGCTCTGCTTGCAGCGCTCGTTACTAATATACCAGTCAACGAAGACCCGTTTTTAGCGTTTGAAAAAATAAATCGGAAAGTTTTAAAATTTGGTGAGGATGTTTATTTGGGCGTACTATTGAATATATAAAAAGTTCCGAAAAATTGAAGGTGAGCCGGCGCCGCCATCTTGGAAAGAAGGTACAGTTTTATATTTTTTTCAAATATTCTATGAAATGTCAACTTTATCACAAAAAATAATCTTACAAGACTGAAATAGCATTAAAACGCATAACACATTTTTTTGTCCGTGGAATAGTTTCCTCGGACAGACTACTTAAATTATGTTCAAAATCACTCTTCGATGGTTACTTCAATACCCAGAATACTACCAAAAAATCGGAGCAAATTTCATCGAGACTTGGGAACAGCATTCTCTTCTTACATGCGTTTAGTGGCTGTGACACGACTTCAGCAATGTTTAACAAAGGAAAAGTTAAGTGTGCTAAACTATTTCAAATATGTAAAGCGTTGCATGGCATTGCGGACATTTCCAACAATTCTGACTCTTCACCAGACGCAGTCGGTCGAGCTAGGGAACGTTTTTTCCTTGCCATCTATGGTGCACGCCTCACAGATAATCCTTTAAACAAACATCGATTTTATTGTTTTACGAAAGTAGTGAAAAATTAAAATTTAAACCAGATATTCCCTCACTACCACCAACAGAAGGAGCAGCTAAGCAACATTCTCTGCGGGTATACCAGCAAGTTCAAAAATGACATGAGAATAAATTATCCCCTGAGTATTGGTGTTGGAGACGTAAAGAAGGCTATCGTAATCCAATCTCAACAATGGACCCAATTGCTACAGAAAATTTGTTAACCCTCGTATTCTGCAAATGTACAACTGGCTGTGCAAATATGTGGGGATGCAAAAAATCAGGAATTAATTGTACGGCGGCTTGTCATAATTGCCATGCAGGATGTCTGAATGGTCCAACCACAGTCGACGATGACAATGAAGATGGAGATGATCAGAGGACATTAACGGACTCGTGGCCAACTTCTCTTACAGAAAGTGTCGATCTTCAATTATTGATGGATCCGTTAGATTTTCCTGAGGTGGTGGATGAAGCCATACCCGGACCCAGCCACATTGAAAAGAGAATGCACTCATAATGGTAATAATCAAGTGAGAATACATACCGGGTGGTTGGTCATACCTCTGAACATAGGCAATTTACATGGCTTATCACGGTTGTGCATATTCCTGCTCACCATTTTTATGGAAAAATATGATGGTGGTACTAAATTAAGGAGAATAATTTTCCGGGTCGTTTAGTATTAAAAACTTATTGGATAATGTTAATTGTGCATAAAAATATTCATTTGCAAATTTAGATATTCGCAAATATGGGCGGCCGCACTTCCCAAATATGAGTGGCCGCGCTTGTTAAAAAACCAAAGCTGTCTGTTAACAACTCAGATAATTGTGTCGCTTAAAATGGATGCAATTTACTCTAACGAGAAAAGGGTGTTCTTTATTATAACTTTTAAATGCTTCTTAAGTATTTTTAATACCGATCCATGATTAACATTGCACTCACGAGCTACTGATCTTGCACTTAGGTTTGGATTTAGTTGTATTAATGCCAAAACCCTTTCCTCTAAATCATCATTTCGACATTATACATTTAAATAGTATCAATGAACACATACACTGTATGAACTTAATTATTTATCTTTGCTTTCTTTAGCTGCTACTCTTCCCGTCATTTCGAATCTCTGCACATAAGTTTGAATAGGGCTATCTTGAAATTGTATCTAGAAGAAGTCCCTAACTCTGCGCAAACTATTGACAGCATAAAAAGTTTTAATAATGAACACCCTTTCCTCGTTAGAGTAAATTGCATCCATTTTAAGCGACACAATTATCTGAGTTGTCACCAGACAGCTTTTGTTTTTTAACAAGCGCGGTCACTCATATTTGCGAATATCTAAATTTTAAAATTAATATTTTTATGCACAATTAACATTATCCAATAAGTTTTTAATACTAAACGACGCGGAAAATTATTCTCTTTAATTTAGTACCACTACCATATTTTTCCATAAAAATGGTTGTTAGGCCTTTTTAGTCTAAGATTCTGAGCAATCTATCAAAGCAGCATCAAACAACACAATAGGTACACTTGGGTGCAATTTGCCGGCCGCCGGCTCAATCGGTAGTAGGCCGCGGGATGAATGACAGCAAGAATATATCGGTAGAGTTTTAATTAAATATATAAAACTCCAGAGCGCCAAAAATTTTTGAAGATACGACAATTGCACCCCGGTGAACTATGGAGAAATTGTAAACTCCATACCTAGCACGCAATACTTCCTGAAAGATAGCTTCAATAAAGGCAAACGAACCGTAGCTAACACAACTCGTATAAAGATAATTTAAAATCGTTTAATTTCATGCAGAAATACAATATGTATCTTTTACATTGACTAACTTATAACTAGCATGAAATGAAAGGTGAGGACCGCCCTAATTAAATATCACATGCACTAAATGTACTTACAGTTTTGACAGAACATTGGGGTTACAACATATTTAAATGGGCAACCTCGCCAGCTGCTCACCGCGAAAGACTTGGATCTCTGATTCTGGACGTCGGCGTCGCTACATTCGTACTTCGGCGTCGGCAGAGAACCTTTCGCGGTCGACGGTGGCCGTTTTGGCGGGCAATAACAGCGCCGCTCCCACGGGTCGAAAGGCCAAACCTCGGGGTTAGTTACACCTCACAATACGGTACCCTCTTGTGCCCTAACTGTGCGCCGGCGACAAGGAGAAGCGGTTCCGTGGAGGTTCGACAGATTGCCTCGCTAACTTTGCTGCACGTGGCCAAAAGTTCCAGCGACTTCAGAGCGAAAACGCAATTTGTGCCAAGTACGGCTCGATGACGAAATGTTGTCTAGTACGACTTGCTGTAAGAGAGAAAACAAAGGTTCTAATAGAACACGCACGGACAGGCTTCCTAGCGCGAATTAGTTACTCACCCCAGGTGGTTTTTGGGGGCAGAAAAGAACAGCTCGAGTGTGCTAACACCGATATATCCGCCGAAGCGAAGGAAACTAACGTTTATTAAATATGTTCGGGGGGCTTCAATCCACGAAACGTGAGGGCATTCCTAACTCCACATATCCAAACCAACCAAATAGCCCTAAATAAGCATCCCCGAACTAGTTAATAGCACTATTAGCGAACTGCTCGCTTCAAAAGCTGGCCTGCGTGTCTAGGACAACTCGGCGCCGCCATCTCGGCGCGGGGCCAGCTTGGCACCGGGACAACTCGGCGCGGAGCCATCTCGGCGCCAGCCAACTCGGCGCGAGGCCATCTCGGCGCCGAATTTAAATTTGCAAACTACAGTGTGCACTACGTAAGAAAATTATTATAAACAAATAATAAATAATGTGTTCGCCAAAAAGCTGGCATCAAATGAAAAAGAATTATTTAGATTTCGTGGAAAATCAAACACTAACGACCAGAGGTAATTGCAAAGTGATTACAAATGGGCCAAACAAAAGTTGTCACATGACTTCTGTTATCAGTAAAATTTTACATTTTTTAAAAATAATTACGAAGCATGCATTGAAATTTATTATGAAATAAAAAACTTTGTTAAAAATATTTCTTTTTCCATAGCTGTTTTTGTTAAAAGTAAAATTCTTTGATATGGGACCTAAACATAAAAGAAAATGTGAGAGGTCAAAGTTGGCAGAGGATTTTAAATTTTGGTATAGGAGCCTACATGTTGATTCTAAACAATTTTTCTTAATAACTTTTTGTCGTATTTTCCACATAAAAGGCACGCTACTCTACAGTAAAATAGGTTTTTTGGAAACTTCAAAACTTCACTTGATTTTTCAAAACTGAAATGCTCTTCGAAATTCGCCTTTAACCACAGGGCTGAACCCCAAAAAATGAAAATTTAAATCGAGAATTGTTTACCTTTTACAAGAGTCGTTTCACCTATCCGGTGACACACTGTATACAGGGTGTCCGGAAAATACGTGTACAACGAAAGACCACAAGTTCCTTGGCCCAAAGTATGATGATTTAACTCAACTTACATATACAGGGTGTCAGGAAAGTCAACCGTGTCACTTCTGAAGATACTAGGGGGCGCTATATGGAGTCGAAAAGTTCTAATCCATTTTTGGTTTAGAAGCATAGTTTTCGTAAAAACGAATGTTGAAAATAAAAAAGAAAAAGTTGAGAACTGCTGTACTTTGCCTTAAATTGGAGGCTTGATGCAGTGTCTTGAGATAGGCTGGGAAAACAATTGTCACATATAGCGTCTACATACATAATTTATTAGCTTTTAGAACACTTTTAAAAGGGAGTTTGATAATTTTAAATCCAACAATGAAGTATCGACGTACTCACAGACCCAACAGCACCAGAACACCATACACAAAACACATATCAGCATACTCCTGCACGGTGTATATTTTTACTACAAAAGTCAAACACGCAATTATTTATTACATTGACATTAATTGACAAAAAAACATCAAAAAACACAAAAATGCAGTAGGTACCATACAGCGGTTCACAAAATTTGCGGTACCAATTTCAACAGTGAATTCTGAAGAAATTATGCTTCTAAGCCAAAAATGAATTAGGACTTTTCGACTCCATATAGCGTCCCCTGGCATCTCCAGAAGTGCCACGGTTGACTTTACTGACACCCTGTATACAAAGTTGCGTAGTTTAGCCGCTAGAGGTCTTCAAAAATGATTAGCTTTTTTAAATTTTTTCAAGTAAGTCGAAAAATCTTTGATAAATTTTATTCATGTTTAGGCCATGCGTTTGTACCAGTAAACTACAGCATTTTGTGGAATAAACCTTAATTTCGAAAATTACAGGGTGTTTAAAAACGTCACAATAAATTATCCATCCATATTTTTTTAACCACCTGTATAATCACTACCAATGTTTTTTTGTGAATAGCTACTTTAATTTAGAAGCTATTTCCGCTTTTACAAAATTTTAGTTGGGTAAACGGTTTACCCACAAAAAATAGTTTCTAAATTTCTACAAGCCTGAATCAGTAACTGTTACTTAACACTAGGGTTTTAGGAATTTAGAAAATATTTTTTTGTGGCTAAACCGTTCACCCAACTAAAATATTGGAAGAGAGGAAATAGCTTCTAAATTAAAGTAAAATTGTAGTGACTATTCAACTCACTTGTCATCTACCAAAAACTGACCAATAAAAATACAAGATTTGACGTCTTTGAGCCAATAAAAAAGAACTATATTGACAATTTTTACTAGTGTTATAGTGAATATTTTTTGACAATGTTCACTAGTGAAAATAATCGACAATTTTCACTAGTGGTATAGTGATTTTAAACAAACTTGATTTTTATTAGAAAAAGTCAATATTAATGTTCTGTTACTATAGAAATTGCGTAGTTTTGTGCTGGATTTACTGAAAACTAATTTGAAAAAGTAGTTTGGTTCATTGAATAGTCTCTCGAATACCATTCTTAGTCAAAGTTAAGTAGAATATTTTTGCGGTGGTATCACTACTCATGTCCATTGCGCTTAGGATTAGTACTCGTGCTAGCGCACTCGTCCTAATCGATACTAAGCGCAATGGACATTCGTGATACCACGGCAAAAATATTCGACATAACTTTGACTACTCATGGTATTATAAGTAATTATTCAGGGGGTTGAAGCATTTAAAAAGTTAATCATTTTTAGAGCCCTCTAGCGACTAAACTAAGCAACTTTGTATATATGTAGGTTGAGTTAAATTATCATATTTTGGGCAAAGGAACTTGTGGTCTTCCGTTGTACACGTATTTTCTGGACACCCTGTATACAGGGTAATTTTTAAGTTGATTCTTTCCTTTTACCAGAATAAAGCTAAATAAAGTAAGTTTTTTTTTCATTTACCACTTTTCCGAAATATCAAAACTAACGGAGATACAGGGTGTTAAACTTTCAAATTAAAAACTAAACTTTGGCGCAAAGGCGGCTGAACAATTTTATTTTTGTTTATCTCTGTTGTCAAGCAATGATCTGTCAACTAGTTTTCCATTGTATTTTTTTTAATGTTATTGCTGCAATCATGGCTCATGTTTATGAAAATAATGAATGAGTGAATATGTTTATTATCTACTGGGAGTGTCGTCAAAATGCCGCTGCCGCATCGCTCTTATACGCAATATGTGTGTAGAAGCGAATGCTGATAATTTTGATCATTTAAGTTAGATTAAGTTCAGTTTAATTTTCGTTAAGTAATTTTAGTTCATTCTTTGAAACTTTAACACCTTGTACCTCCGTTAGTTTTTATATTTCGCAAAAGTGGCAAATGGTTTACTTTTTTTAGCTTTATATCCTGGCAAAAGGATAGAATCACCTTAAAAATCACCCTGTATATACAGTGTATCCCCGGATAGGTGAAACGACTCTTGTAAAAGGTAAAAAATTCTCGATTTAAATTTTAATTTTTTTGGGGTTTAGCCCTGCTTGGTTAAAGGCGAATTTCTAACAACATTTCAGTTTTGAAAAATCAAGTATGCCTTGAAAGTTTTCAAAAAAACTATTTTTTACTCATGACTTCAAAATTCATATTTCCCGGTAATTCCCGATACGTCGAAAGTTACTTTTCCCGCACTGCGTTGTTTTTTACTTTTCAACAAAAACTAGGGGAATTGTTTTTTGTAAATTTTTATAATAAACGGGGCTGCGCGCGCTATTGCGCGGTCTATTCTATTCAATTTACTACCATTTTTAGGCCTATTACGTTGGCTCATCTCCAAGGGGGCTCTTGGGGTTCCGCCCATCTCCAAAGGGGCCTCTGGGGCTCCGCCCCTCTCCAAGGAGGACCTCGGGGCTCCGCCCATCTCCAAAGGGACCCTTGGGACTTCGCCCCTCTCCAAGCGGCTATCGGGGCTCCGCCCCTCTCCAAGGGGTTTTTCAGGGCTCCGCTCTTCTCCAAGGGAGCCCTCGGGGATCCGCCCCTCTTCAAGGGGGCCCTAGGGGCTTCGCCTCTCTCCAAAGCGGCCCTCGGGGCTCCGCCCATCTCTAAGGGGATCTTCGGGGCTTCGTCCCTCTCCAAGGGGGCCCTCGAGGCTTCGCCCATTTCCAAGCGGGCCGTTGGGGCTCCACCCCTCTCCAAGGGGTCCTTCAGGGCCCCGCTCCTCTCCAAGGGGGCCCTCTGGGTTCCGGCCCTCTCCAAGGGGGCCCTAGGGACTTCGCCCTTCTCCAAGGCGGCCCTCGGGGCTTCGCCCATCTCTAAGGAGGCCGTCGGGGTTCTGCCCCTCTCCAAAGAGGCCCTCGGGACACACACGTCTGGATCGTTCTCCTTTACCATATAGAGGATTGTCCCTCGTTGGTTTAATTGCGCCTGCAAACACCAGGAGCGCTGTAAACGTCGACGAAAACTGACAGGTGCCTAGGATAGGTGTAAAAGTTTAGTGATTTGTGCTGTCAACTCAGTAAATTAGTAAAACACTAAATAATAATTTTTTTAAATATTTTCAGTTATTCGTTACAAAAAACGTTGTACCTAACTTTTTCGGGAAGAATTTTCCCGAATTCGCACTACAAGCAGCACTCCCTTCGGTCGTGCTGCAAACAAAGTGTTCATTCGGGAAAATTACGAACTTGTTAAGTAAATAACTATTACTGTAGAGTAGCGTGTCTTTTATGTAGCAAATACGACAAAAAGTTATTAAGAGAAGTTGTTTAGAATCAACATCTAGGTTCCTATACCAAATTTCAAAATCCTCTGCCAACTTTGATCTCTCAGATTATCTTTTATGTTTAGATCCCATATCAAAGAATTTTACTTTTAACAAAGACGGCTATGGAAAAACAAACATTTTTCAAAAAGTTTTTTATTTCATAATAAAAAAATTGTTAAAAATACACATTAAAGAAATATTTGTCATATAAAAAGCACTTTACTTAGAAAATGACGTTTTTAAAAATTGTGTAAATCCAAAAAGTGCTATTTTTCGGAATTTAAGCAAGATTTCAATGAGATTTTTTATTGTGTGGTAGTTTTAGCTGACTGAACAATCTTAAGGCCAGAAAACTTTTTTTTCGTAAAATGTGTCTCTATCTTGACTAATAAATGCATGCTTCGTAATTATTTTAAAAAAACGTAAAATTTTACTGATAACGGAAGTCATGTGACAACTTTTGTTTGGCTCATTTGTAATCACTTTGCAACAACCTCTGGTCGTCAGTGTTTGATTTTCCAAGAAATTCTCTATAATTTTTTTTCATTTGATGACAGCTTTTTGGCGATCACTTTATTTATTATTTTTTTATACTAATTTTCTTACGTAGTGCACAATGTAGTTTGTAAATTTGAATTCGGCGCCGAGATGGCTTCGCGCCGAGTTGGCTGGCGCCGAGATGGCTCCGCGCAGAGTTGTCCCGGCGCCGAGCTGGCCTCGCGCCGAGATGGCGGCGCCGAGTTGTCCGGCTTCGCCGGCCTGCCAATGGTTTTTCCAGATAAAAGACTATCGCCCGAAGACAGATAAAGTCACAACGCGCGGGAAAATAGCGTTCGAATTCGAAATATGGCAGGCGGCGCATTCTGCAGGTAACATGGTGAGCAGGAATATGCATAACCGTGATAAGCGATGTAAATTACCTATGTTCATAGGTATGACCAACCACCCGGTATAATATATGGATTTTAAAAAACAACCATCTACAACACCAAACTTGTTTCGTACGTTATGATTATTTATTGTTTTATTATTATTTATAACCCATATTTTCTATAATGTCAGTGTCCTGAAAATAGTTTTTTATTATACGTGCATCAGAATCGCCGTTTAAAGCACGCCTGAGCGTGCGAATACAGGCGATTAAAGCTCGCCGAGCTTTAAAGGTTGTCAAGGAAACGACTGAATGCAACAACGGACATGGACGCGACAAAAACGTAAATAATTCTCGTAACTATAGTAGCAATATTATTATGCCCTCTCGATTTATCACGACAAAAATTATTTCTAAGTTTTTAGTGAGTAATTTATTTCCAGTATTGGAGGTATAATAAAAAATAGCGTAAAGTATTCGTGGATAACTGGTCTTTAAAACACTTGCTCTATTTCTAGCACTCCGGCTACGCCGTCGTGCTCGAAAATTCGCGCGTGTTTTAAAGACCTTGTTATCCACTCATACTTTAATATACTATTAAATAAACCTAAACGTCGACAAAAACATTTTAACAATTATGATCCAAAATCCCAGCAACAATCAAACTTATTGAATTACAAAGCATCACAAATAACCAATGTATTAGTATACGGTATTTTTAAAATACATTTTTCAATAATCGTTTTTTCTTACAAATCTATAAAAATTATCACCATCGAAAATACGAAACATTTTGGAGCAGAAATTTGAATAACGTCATCCCACTGCCTGCGATTAGAGTGATTTATCGATCCATGCAACATTCGCTGGCCATTTTCGATGAAACTATTCCACTGACAAAAAAATGTGTTACTCGTTTTTGTGGAAATTTAATGCTCTTTTATTTTTGTAAGATCAGTTTTTGTGATAAAGTTGATATTTACAGAATATTTGCAAAAAACTATAAAACTGTACCTTCTTTCCAAGACGGCTCACCTTGAATTTTTCGGAACTTTTTACATATTCATAGTACCTACGCTCAAATAAATCAACCTCACCAATTTTAAAACTTTCCGATTTTTTTTATATTTCTTTCGTTGACTGGGCTATAAAGGAAATTACTATGTTTATACGATTCGGATGCCCACACAAATTCAATTTACCCTGCAGCGATATTTGTTTTAGCTCACCGCAGTTGAGAAGACGGGTTCGATAACGATAGAATTGTAGGTGTATGATAACTCGAAATGCTTGTTCAAGGGGGCGCCGCGTAATTTCATGTACCGTGTGTTACTAAAATAGCGTAGAAAAGCTTAATATTAAAATGTTGGATTGGTGTTCATGAGCACAGCGAAGGGATAATATAAGTAAATCAAACCACAAAAATACTTTACAAATCTATTAGATGTTTAATAGTAGTTTATTTATCTAGAACGAAAAGTGGAATTTTAAAGACGAGAAAGTTGTTTACGTCCAAGGCGTCAGCCGAGGACGGAATTACTTGCGAGGTTGCGAGGACCTTCAAAAACACTTCTCGTTCGTGGTGAATACAACGGTTTATTTCATACTGCAAGTTTAATGAATTTAAATAAAAAGTTGTAAAGCATTTCAAATTTCATGTCAACAAGTGACGTATAATTTTAAAGTACTTGAACTTTAAAATTTTACTTTAAAGTACTAGGACTTTAATGTTCCATTTTTTACAATAAATAAGTTTTAAAGTACTTGAACTTTAAAATTTTACTTTAAAGTACTAGGATATTAATGTTCCATTTTTTGTACCATAAATAATCCGAAAAATGTCATTTTTGACATCAGTATGAAATAAAATATCATACTTCACATTTGTTACTTAAGGAATAGGCTAAGTAAAAATTCTCTAAGTGGTAACGTCACGGCGTATACAGTCTAACTTCAAAATAGTTAAGTGTTGACAAGCAAGAATGCTGAAGGAGCTCTTATTTAAATATGTAACGGACAAGGACCCTGAGGAGCTCTTAATTAAGCTCTAATTTTACGTTACAGCACAGAATTCGATTAAACTCCAGCGTTTGAAATTAAAGGTTCGCTTCCCGGTAATCTGACGCACTTTCTCTACGCATTGTGTTACATGCAGTTAACGAATAAGGTCTACCTTTAGCAGCTTGCAGTGCTCTAGAACTCGGTGGCAATGTTTGTGTCTTAGTAAGTGCTAGCTTATATACTGTTTGAGGCTTTCGCGATTACTCGAATTATTCTTCTTAACATAGAATTTCGGCTTAGACCGCGTAGTATTTGTATATGAACACCCAGCATTTTCTGGCTTAGTGTGCTTTGCACCTTGTGAAGTCGAGCAAAAACCCGCGCGATGGTCATGCTCTGGTGGCTCGTGTTGTTTGAGTATCTTGAGAACAAGGATACTTAGGCAGATTTGGCCATTTTGCTGTTTGTGCATCAATATTCACTAACGTTTCGCAAGACCTTACAGCTTGCATCATCAGAGTGAAAGTCGCACTAAGAACCGAAGGAAAAAAAGGACAAAGGTAAAGGTTATTTCAATTCCTCCAACTGGGGGCGGGCTGCTATAGGGACCTTCCGTCCCTCTTCAGCCAAGAACGGGAAACTCGGGATGGGTGAGAGAAAGAAGGTGTGGAGACTGGAAGAAAGGTCAGGAAAGGTAGAGAAATACTGCCCCGACATTCGCCTCAGAGAAGGTACTCTATTGACTCAGGAAAACCACCTAAAAACCCGAATCAAGGCAGGCGGCCGCAGGAATACAACCCACGACCTCCCGAATGCTAAGTGGACGTGCTACGCACTGAGCCACAGAGCTCGGTAGAGAGAACCCAAGGTCGGTGTGGAGCTATTTATAGTCCTCCGTGCCAGGCGCGCGGAGTGGCATAACGCTGGTTGGTCGTCCGAGTGCAACGTAATCCGTGGGGCGTGGCCGTATGACACACAGTGGTTGTAATGCTTTAGATCGTGTATCACAAAGGTCCACGTTTTACTAAGCTTAAAGCCATCTTCCCTGTTGATATTATTCGGATGTTTTTCTATTTCTATGGCTTCACGTACGAGTATCACTTGCGGGAAGTAGTGAGGTATTCTGGCAAGTACTCTGGCGTGCTCAAATTCTAAAGTGTGCCCATTTGTACACGTATGCTCAGCTACGGCTGATTTTGTGATGCGTTTGTGTTTGCAATCGCCTTTATGTTCTTGAAGTCTTAGATCAACTGAACGACCAGTCTGTCCAATGTAACTCGAGCCGCAATAACAATGAATGCGATATATGCCAGCGGTTTTTAAACTTGGCATCTTGTCTTTTACCGATCTGAAGTCGTTACCCAAAGTTTCCTTGCTCGTGAACACAGTTTCGATGTTGCATCGTTGCAGAACACATCCTATCTTATCAGTCGAGCCTTTAACATAAGGTAGAAATGCTATGCCTTCCAGAGGTGGGGATTCTTCTTTAGCCTTTTGTGTCTTGTCTACTGCTTTTCGTATGGCGGTAGTTGTGTGTCTGTTCTTTTGTAAAGAGTCAAACAGATGTAGCTTTTCTCTCTCTAGATTTTCCTCATCTGAGATACGAACGGCTCTTGTCGCCAAAGTCTGGAGAACTGTTGCTTTTTGCATTGGATGATAGTGTGAGTCAGCATTTAAATATATATCCGTGTGTGTTTTCTTTCCATAGACTGCATGTCCTAAACTGCCATCTGATTTACGTTTCATCAGGACGTCTAGAAACGGAATACTGCAATTTTCCTCTACTTCCATTGTGAATTGTATGTTGGGATGTACAGAATTCAGGTGTTTTAGAAACAGATTCAATGTCTGGCGTCCATGTGACCAGATGACAAAGGTATCTATATATTTATATCAACCAGCAAGTCGGTTTTACCTGCGCTTGTTCGAGAGCCTTGGTTCCAAAAGCCTCCATGTAGATATTAGCGATAACTTGTTCGTATATTTTATTGTTCCAACTGAAGTAAGTGTTTTTCAGGCAAAGTTCAACTTGGTCTGTAGGCAAGAGATCTTTGAGCCTTACTAGCACCTCATCAACCGGCACTTTCGTGAATAGTGATACTACGTCGAAGCTGACTAAGAGATCATTTTGTTTAACTTTATGTTCTTTAGTTTCTGGACAAAATCTGCTGAATCCTTGACAAAGGAGTCTGTTTTACCAGTTAGAGGCTGTAGTAAACTGGTTAATTGTCTTGCCAAAGCATGTGTAGGAGAATTGATCGCGCTGACAATTGGTCTCAATGGCACGCCCTCCTTATGTATCTTAAGTAGACCATACATGCGAGGAGTTATTGCATTTCTAGGAATCAATCGGTGCTTTAAAGTGGGATCGATACTATCGGAGCATTTTATGGCAGAGGTTATCTTTGTTTTGAGAGAGGTAGTGGGATTGCGGTTTAGACTTTTGTAAGTTGTATCAGATAGTAAGACCTCCATCTTCGCATTGTAATCTTCAGTGTTCATTACCACAGTAGCATTTCCTTTGTCAGCTTTGAGAACGACAATATCTTTGTTCTTCTTTAATGCTGTAGCTGGATGATTTCTGCATCTTTTCTGGGAAGTTTTTGGATTGCTGCTTCCACTCCACATATTATCTCCTCCACAGGTATTTGTTTAGGGGCTACGGCGAAGTTAAAACCTTTCTTTAGTAAGGATGTGGTCTGTTTATCCAGTTGTATATTGCTAAGGTTTACGATTACTTTGTCCGTAGCCAATTGTTTCGAAGACTGCTTAGGCGCTAGCTTATCATATTTGGCAGATTGTTTAGCTGTTGCTTGTTCCAGGGTATTGTGTGCTTGTCTCGTAGTGATAGCGTCGAGCGTCGATTTTCTCTCACAATGTTGGCTCCAGCGTGTTCGCCAGTTTTATGTGTAGGGTGTACAGCCTTGATCCTGTGCTATCTAATTCCTGCCTAACTCTTTGTATTTCGGATCTGAATAAGCCCAGACTGGCATTGTTGAGAATTCTGTTGTTATGATGATTTCTTAGATGGTGTTTAATGTGGACACAGTTAGGTAAGCCCTTGCTGTCACGGCAACGTTTTAGAAACCAGAACATTAGACCAACTAAGGCAAAAGAAGGCGAAATTATTAGCGGACCTAGCCTTTCTAAAACGTTGCCGTGACAGCAAGGTCGAAATTCCACAACTCTCGTCAGGCTTAGAAGTGAAGGACTCAAGTACATCAAAATTCCTTATCACCCGGCTACAAAGGGCCGAGCAAACATTTTTAAACAATCGGACCATAAAGTTGTGCTGGTTCAAACAACAATATTAGAAATTGGTTGGGAAATCCAAAAGACAAACTGAGGACTTTCGAGAGATCTGGAATTTACGTAATTAAATGTTCCCATTGTGATTCTAAATATATTGGGCAAATACGTTGTACATTTGGTACTAGGTTTAAAGAGCATTTAGCTCATTTTAGATTCAACAGATTCGAAAAATCGAGCATTGCCCAACATATTTACGAAACGGGCCATAGTATAAAAGAGGATGACCTAAAAATTGTAAAGGCGTTAACTTCAACAAAGCAACTAAATTCTTTTCAAAGCTTGGCCATTTTTAAGAACCGAGATAATACACTTTTGAACAAAGATGGTGGACCAATACCGCCCTCCATCTTGTATGAATTGTTGAAGTTACATTGACCGTCGGCGATGTTCATTGGCCCTCTGCCACGCCCTCCGGATCAGGCAGTATAAATAGATGTAAAATGCGCGGGCATCGCCCACTTCCATTTGTGATTTGGTCACGAGTATATCGTTGCCTTTTTGCTGTGTAAGTTTTTTTCGTAGCTACCGATGATGACAGCTTGGCTGTCAAACTACGTATTTAGCAGCTGTTAAATATTTGTGTGGCAAGGGGTTTTAACGAATTTGTCTCATTTTGTAAGCCAAACTTTTAGTGAGTTGTTTGATCAAAGTACGTAGCTGCTGTCTCTCCTGCTAAAGCATCATACGATTAATCGCAGTTTAGCAGCAACTTATAGAATTCATATTATAACACAAATTTTTCCCATTGTTAATTAAATTTTTCTTTGCTCTGGCATTAGAGTACATATTTTGTATACTTACTGGCTGTTGCGTGATTTAAATATTTGATCATGTATAACTGTGAAAATCACGAGCACGAGCAGTCATGAAGAATACATTCAGTACTTGCTTACCATATCTGCCTTTTGATGTTTAGACGTATTGTTAGAAATAGTTGCTGGTCTGCGAAATTCAATAGAAAACTGTTACATATATAACAAACGTCATTGTTTTGGCTTCGGGAATTTGAACTCGGTCAAGAGTTTCGCATTAAAAAGACATTTTTATTTTTGCGCTGTTGCTCTAGCGGAGATGATTATTGATTGGAATGTATTTATGTGTGGCCCCTATTGATTTAGATGAAGACATAAATATAATTAGATCATCTACTCTCGTTTCTTACACAACAAGTTTATGGTACTGCACAATCTTTATTTGAACTAGCATTACTGTTATGTCGTTTACATCTAATATCATGGAATATGCTAATTCTTTTACAGTCATTTTTAATGAAATCTACCGTACATCTTACTATCAAAGTACTGACAAACAAGACTTCAAAGGTGTTGTGATGCTAGTTCTTATTTTAGATGATGGATTTTCAGGAGGACGTTAGCTTACTATACTAGGAGCAAGAAAATAAAATTAAGTTACTGAACACCAAAAACCTAGCTAGCTCGACTTCGTCTCGGCTTTGAAACTGCCAGCCGCGGTTTTAAATCATATGCTTTATTGCCTTATTAAACAAACAGCTATTTAAATTTAAAACAAAAGACGTACCTGCACTATTTTTAAATTCCAATCCTTCCTGAGTATAAAACTGCCATCAATTTTTAAATAAGCGAGATGATTATGATACAGCAATTCAAAGTCCCCAAGTAACTTTAGAATAACCCTATACATTAAAATCAATTTTTATGGCATTTTTTGAGTTGTCTAAGTCCACATTCGTTGTTTAGGTTTTTTAAGGTTCGTATTCAGTATAAGTTTCATTTGCAATGTTCCCCACTACTATTTGTGATGCCTAATTCGTATTTTCAAATATATTTAATGTCGTCTACCATTGTCCCAAGCTTTGCTATTGTCAAAACTTCGTAGAATCGCTGTGCATTCGCATCCTCTCAGTAACTGGTTGGCGCACACGTATCGATGTATAACTCCTATTCTGTAGCGTTTATTTAGGGCAATAGTGCAGATGAAGTGAGTTTTCGTTACGAGATGTTAATATTTTTATTTATTAGGAAAGATATTACCCATGGATGCTGTTGAGTATCAGAGTTTGTCTAAAACATGAGATATACTGGTATCGAAATAGTGTTTCATCTCGTGGCGGGCGTGTTTGGCTTAATCGGATTACGTTTCATTCTATGTAGGTATATTCGGCAAAATTTACTTCCTTTAGCTTGTATAGAAATTTAAAATAATTTTCAGTTTTTCATTTACGGCAAGCTGCCCCCAAATAGTAGTTGAACATTTTCAGTTGAATGACAACATGCAATATAGCAATGCTTGTATTATAATACTACAATTATTGCAAGACATACTAAAACAAAATAATTTCGAATGTGAAATTGTTTTGAACTTTAGTTTTTGCTTATAAATCAGAATGTTGCATGTTCAAATCATTTCGGGGTCATCACTACACACACAGTGTTTGCTTTATATTAGGAATATACTATCCATGCTAAATTGTACAGATTATTCAGAGCGATGAAAAACACGTCTAAACTGTGAAATGCGAGTCTTATTAATTGTTTAATTACATTTTGCGTTTGTTTTATAGTATTCCATGGCTATGTGATGGAATGACCATTACAGTGCCAACAATTGAACCTATACATTAAGTGACTAAAATTGTAAGCAGCAGTGCAATCTAGCATTATTTAAATACACGCAATTTCATAAAATTCCGATTTTCACTTCCTCTTACTTTCAGGAAAAGCTTCGCAGAATGGTAGAGGAACACTCTGCTAATCTCACAGCTCGGATAGACCCCGAGTACCCTTCCTCGACCCCAACTCCTGCCCGAGAAGCGGCCGACCCCAAGCGCTCCGAGTACAAGGACTCCCCATCGGCGGCTCTAGGCTGTCAGCCCCCCGAATGCGCCCCCGACTCCCCGAAGTGCCAGCCCGAGGAGAAGGCAGACGAAACCGAGTGCAAAAAGGACGCTAGGTGCTCGATAGAGGCCAAAAGAAGCAAGTCGCTATGCAACACGAACTCCGTGGAGTCCTCCGGCGACGACGCTAAGAGCAAGAAGGAGAACATTAAAAAGTGCAAGTCGGCACCCCTGCCGGCCGAGGGCGAAGAGGCCGCGCCCGAAGCGAAGGACTGCGCCAGCAAGGAAGTCGTGATGACCGTGGAGGAGAGCACCACCCCCGTGAAGGACCGCAACACCCCCGACTCGCAGAGCCTGGGGAGGCCCGAGTCTCCCAAGCCGGGATGCAGCAGTCAGCAAGATTTTGGTAAGTTGCGCCTGAAGATAGGCAACTTAATTAACAGAACATATATCAGCTATTATTGTACTTAAGCTATTCGTTAGTAATTTGCAGTACAGCAGTATCTATCCAATAATGAGTATATGTTTATTAGCAAATTTTAAATTTTCAATTAGCAATCGAAAACATACTGACTGCTTGACCGGTGGATGTTAAAATTTTAAAGTCAATAGAATTTTAAAAATTACTGGTTTTGTATGAAACTATTATTTAAAAAATAAGGCTTACAAATAAAAATTTTCTAACTTTGACCATGCCCAGCACCACGCTTCTGTTTATTACCATATCCACTATCGAGAAACCTGAGGAGAATTAACAGTAGAACTAAATTTCTAAAATGTATTTAAGAAAAATAGGCAATCCAACTTTGCACACTAAATGTGGAATGCTATACCAGGGTTAAACTTTGAACTCTGTTCTGTTTTGCGTTTTCAGTGCAATGATTGTGACTTAACACCAGTATGTTCTTTACTTGTGTTCATCATTAGGAATGACATGCCTGATGTAGTTTTTCTTTTTGGCTCTAAAATATATCATGACATTGATGAATTACAGAATGTAACAGTACTTTTATTCAGCCCTATACTCTACTGTACTATTAATTTATACTGCCCTGGGTTCGCTAGCTTAATCAGTCGTACAGATACAGGGTTTTCATTAATTCCCATTTCCCACGTGACCATGTATTCACCCTAAATGCTAGGCAACCAAACTTATACGATTGGCAGTACGCCCTAAATACAGTAACACGACACAGACTAAATAACGCTTGAAAACATAAAATACAAAAATTAAAGTCAAAAAGGGGTTGAACATCCCCACCTTCTTTTACTAAAAATTAATGATGGTTGCGAATCATTTTATCCTCATAAAATAACAAAAAATAAGTAATTTATTTTATATCGAAAAAGGTGGTACAAAATATAGGAGAGTACTATTGGGAGCAAAAGTCAGTGATTTTTTAATCAAGTTGCAACACAGAACATGACACAAACTACAGAATATCGTTTGGACTCTGTAAATATAAAATATAAAATTACAAAAGGTGTTGAAAATGTTTACCTTCTCTTTCTAAACATAAATTTATTCTACGTCTCATAGAACCAAAAACAGCCTCTAGTTCATTAGGCGTTATATTCCATATTTCCTGCTGAATTGTGGCCTCCAGCTCCTCGAGTGTGTGAAGGCGATTCTTAAATATGTTGTCTTTAATTCGCCCAAATAAATTCAAATTCTCATTGATCCACTGACAATAACGTACTCGTTGTTCATGATCGAGTGGATGTAGCTGATGAACAGCAGACATTTTGTAGGGGTGCATGTATAGCCATTTCTTTAAAGGCTTATGGCAAGTGCCAACGGACAAACCTTCAAAAGAAAGATGTCATTAATCATATTATACTAACTAATTGTCATAATTAATATTGCCTAACTATTTTTTTAATCATTGCATCTACCTGTTTGAGCAGATAATTGTGGAACGGAGTTCTTAGGGCTTTGTTCTATTCGTCTCTGAATATCCGCAACCGCTTCTTCTGTTAAAACAGTTGGTCTGCCTGTTGACTTTCCCTTACAAATGCAGTTTTTCTCTTGGAACCGTTGAACAATCACCTCTTTGTGGTTCCTAAAGGTATCGTAAGCAATGTTTGCTGCCGGAAAAGCCTTCATAAATTGCTCAATGCAGGACTGCAATCAATAGCTCCAACTTCCATCAGCATTTCCTGTACCACTACGAAAGTGTGCCATCAAAATTAAAGCATCCTGCTCAGGTGTAAAAACCATTCTTCTTAGGTCAGTTCTGCACATTAAAGAAAATATATAATAATATTTTCTAATGATTTATTGCCATATCTAACATGTGAGCAAACGAAAATGAAATCAAGCTTGGCTTTGAAATATTTGTTGTATGAATAATATGTTGGTGGCACTGTAAGTCTATGTCAAATTCGAGGTTAGCAGGTTAGGTTTTCCGTCACTTTTGACACAGACTGACGCAAAACCTAACCTGCTAACCTCGAATTTGACATAGACTTACAGTGCCACCAACATATTATTCATACAACAAATATTTCAAAGCCAAGCTTGATTTCATTTTCATTTGCTCACACGTTACATTAATAATATGAATTTTAATTACTAACAAATATGGAAACTGTTATTTTAGGTTATGTGTAATAATAAATATCTCAACTTTACAATTTACTTTCATCCAAATAACCAGGTAATTTCAGAGCTCTGAAAAGAACTGTTTTTCGATGTCGACTCAACAAATACAATCCAATAACTTCTAAACAGCAAAACGAAACGTATGAAGTTTAGTGGTTAGATGTGACGAACGTCTATGTCGCGGCAGATCAAGATTTGGCAATTTGTTTAGGGATATTACCAATACCATCAACCTTCGAAAACAAATTTATAGCGGGAAATTTAAATTTAGTCACGTGGGAAATGGGAATTAATGAAAACCCTGTATAAGATTCTATTAAGATCGTCAGTGCGGCTAAGGGCAAGCTAATATTGTTTTGGAGTTGCTCGTTGTCACCTGGAACGCTAAAATGATGCATGCAAAAACTGCCAGCAATAAATACTCAAAATTTTACATAAAAAGATATATAATCTGTAAGAAAAACACAAGAGAAACACACTTTACATGTAGGTAAAGCAACAAGAATGAACGACGTCCAAACATATAGTGAAGCTGTCAACAATACTTTAATTATCTACTAGCGAAAGCTGTTTCTACTCGCGTTATTACATAAAAATGCATGTAAGACTACACAATATTCATGTAACAAGACTGTACGCTACATGCATGAAAGCACCTTAAATAGTGCGTTAATGTTCAACTGTCGACGCAAAATCAAACGCCGATAGGGCGAAATGTATTTAAATTCCGCACACAAATACAAGCTAGGCGATGCTGTCTATTCTTTAAACGAGTTTGTTGCAATTCTCGAATTCAGCTGACGCATACGTTGAGGGTGTACGAAGAATGCGTAACTCAGCGAAAACGCCAAGCTACGCGTTTTCCCAGGTAAGATTGCGTCATTCGCTATCAAGCTTCCGGTTTCCTCAATTCCACGGGTTCGGACAGTAAATGGAGGTAGTTAATTATAGGAACTAACCTAGCTTTAATATTTCCGCCAGAGAACGCGGGGCCAGCGTTGTGTGTTTGTTTGAGGCCAAAATTGCAGCTTCTGGCTGTGTTGATTAGGACACCTCACGGTTGCTTTCAAGATGATGATATGCTCACGAAGACTGCACCCCAACTTAAGATGCAACGGGCGTTGGCTGGTTGCTAATGCAAATCTACAGAGGTACTTTATAATACACTTTTAAATCAGGCGTCGCGTCTCCTGGGTTTTGGACACAAAGCTATCATCGCTTTACTCAATTGCGACTGCCCAGTTTCGTTGCTCCCCGCGCATCACGGGCTTTGTTCTATTTATAACTCCGCTGGCTTGCAAATTCACTGCCGCACTCGCGAGACACTTAAAGTGCGTGCTAACTTAATACATACTGAGACATATAAAGAATACGGTTAAGCTTATTATTAGCAGTGTATGGGAAAAGGATGTGAAATGTATATATACAGGTGGCACTGATTGGCCCGTTACAAGAACATGATTTCGGATTTCAGTTTCCAGTATAATAATGTCCGATTTTTAAATTGGCTACTGATTGAAAATAAAAGCTAATATTTAAAGCCAAGCTTCTATTATCGTTTCCTTGAACTACGTAACACTATAATTAAATATTTTTTAAGAAATTATGTGCATTGTTTGTCTAGCAACTTCTAAGAGTATAATTAAAAATAACCATAACTTCAAAGTTTCAATACTTCCATAACTACTTCAATTACTCGGAAAGCTACGTAGCCCCAGCGTTATGCAACAAAAACTGCACGGTTAGATTGCAGTTGTACAGAGGAGTGGGACTATAAGCTAGGGAGTAGCTAATTAAATACTAGGTGTCATTTGCCTAGAGCGACACAAGTTCTTAACTCAATCGGCATAATCCCCTTCAGAACTTCAAACAGGGGGCGGGAATTGTCACAATACTTCTTGAGATTGATGTGTAACCAGCCCTCAGCAACGGGAATTTACCTCTGTTAATTCTCATTGCGTCTGCTATTAGCTACTGTTACAATACAAAATTATCAAGTACGCAGAAAAATAAGATGATAAGCTTACGAGCTATCTATTGAATTAAGCAAAAGCCAAAAAACCAAGTGACATATACACTTTAAAGTTAGCTCTGAATCCTAGAATACGTGGTTGTAGTTACAAACTATCTAACTATACTTGTATCCAGCCAATGCCAGAGTAGTAAATATTATTAAACGACAGGCAAAAGCAGCGCCTGAAGGAGGATAATAAGTTTGCAATAAAATAGCACATAAAATGATAATGAAAAGAGTTATGCTTAGCTTAAAATGGGCGAAACAGTCGTATATGGGCGCAGATCGCGAACATAACCCATGCAATTACAAATAATTCTAGCTGAGCTGATTGTAGGACATCCTACTTGTTGACGGAATGTCGCCCTTGTGACGGGAACGACAAATAGGGTTGGCCCTTAAAGATGGTATCCACGAAAGCGGTGGGGTTGAGCAGCCAAAAATCGGGACGAGTTATCTCGATACGCCGCCGCCGGTGAAGGAAAGAAGGCAGTGCCAGATCCAATAACGGTGATTTTGAAGAATACACTAGATGACAACTTGCAACGATATCGATTTTTCGTAATTATTAGAATAAAACGGAAGCCTGTCTGACCTATTGCCCCGATCGCAATTAATTCAAGATAATTTTATCAAGGTGTATTCTCCGCTGAGAAAATGCGATGGTACAGCTCCTCGTATGAAAGTGCCAGAGTCGCTCACATATATTTGGGGTATTTTCCCGATGCTAACTCAGCTGGCTTCAGAGCGGAGCTATTTAAGGTTGAATCATGCACTAAAACCTACAGAACCATATGGGCGGAAATTCGCCAGCGATCAGCAAAAGCAAGAAAGAGTGGAGAATTCCGCGGTCCAATCATCCTCAGGAATAGCGCACTGTCTTCCTAGAGCACAAGCAACAGCCGCACCAACCCTTACGAACTCCAGGAGTCACAGGTATCGGTTAAAACTCCTTAAATTCCGCATATAATTGCAGTCCGGCAAAGCTAAACAAAGCCGTTATCAACGAAACCGCGCTGGGAGGGGGGGCATCCGTTATACGCATGGCCAAAATACGTACTTGGATCAATCCCGAACAAATTATCGGTTATTTTGTAAAATTAGTTAACCCCAATATATGAATGGTAATTACACTGTGTTTTCCTTACCGTATACATTTGAGAATTGGTGACCATTATTCTTTGACTGAGCTAACCCGAGGTACAAAATTAATAAACGTTTGAGCTTTTCCAAAATTAATGAACGTAGTACATAAATGACCAGAATTAATTACTATGACTAAAGTTAAATTCGGAAGGCGAAACATTACATCACTATAGCAACGCCCCAAGCTGCCGAAAAAGACTACTATAATTTAGAAAATTTAATAGTTTTATGCTATTACCATTTATTTTACAGAAAGAAATATTGGTAGTGACAAAAGTATGTACTTTACACAGGATGTAGGAAGATTCACACTGCCTTGCACCTTGCAACCCTCGTTCGCTTTACTTACTCGAGCATCAAACGGTCATCGGTAGTGTAAATCCATACATCCAGTGTATACTGTTTATCATCTATCTTACCGTTATAATATAACAGGGTTTAAGTAATGAGATCCGGAGGTAGCTATTCCACCCGCTTAAAACATGTAAAACAATAGCCAAGAAGCATGTCATCATAACATGGGTTATGTGTGAATACACTCGCTCGTATCAATACACCAAGTGGCTGGCAGCTGCTGAGGGCGATCCGAAATAGGGTTCAAGCTTATATGGGCATTACGGGCGAAAACGCTGAGGCAAATTGAGGTATAGAAGTTTCAATGTGATGCGAAGGCTAACTAAGCTGCAGTCGAGAACGTCGTAAACTGGCGGGCTTATTTAATCCGAGGGCAAAGGCGCCCGCCAAAGAGCAAATGTGGTGCAATCTTTGACATTAAAAATGAATGTATTTGAGTTCCGAGCACTGTTTTGGTTATAAATTAGTTCTTATCAGTATAACTGCTTGCAGAACAATGTGAAGTAAGGTGGGGCCTTCACCGACTTGATACTTTTCATGGGTTAGAGTACGTGCACAACGGAGCTGAGATGATAGAGCATAACTGTAATACTACATGAACGAGTAAATGAACAGCTCTTATGGGTGTGCACGACGCTTCCCTACGATGATTGCTAGTTGCTTGCAAAATGTCAAACAGCGAAGACTATTTGCGTTCTGCCGCTACAAAATATTGTATGGAAAACAAAAATTTACAACCGCAAATACCACATTCATTCTATTCATAAAGATAGGGCTGCTTTGGGTGGATTTCACCATTTGCATCGAAATTTCCGAAATTTTGCACAGCAGTTTGCGAGTACCTGGATTGGAACAAATCGATTGTGGTGATCAGGATGTGCCTGATTCCAAATGCATTCCTTGGTAAGAACTTCGGCAATCATGTAACTCCGAAATATTCATGTTTGTATGCATGTACTCACATTAACAGCTCGCATAAGAATGGTTTGCATCTTTCGGAATTTGATCATCGAGTATAACAAGAAGAATGCCCGCTGTACTCGTAGCTCCAATGTGCACACTGCAATTTGATCCCATGCTATTATTTTATGAGCGCTGTTAAAGCACAGCTTTAATTATAGCTTTAGGTACTCGTATATGAAATGAACGGAATATGAAAGCCGTGATCATATTACGCTATAAAATTATATTTTTTTAAACCATTAAATTTCAGTATAAAGTTTCATATAAAACAATCAATGCACATTAATTAAAACAATTTTGAAAAAGTTGTCTAAGCCGGGAAGTGTGTATACATCTTTTCACTAGAATGATCGGGCCATTTATGCCACATAATATTTAGTCGCACAGCAATTTGCTAACATTATTGCAAAGCTCCACGTTATTGGATCATTGATAAATATATCAGGCTCAATTATTTAAAATTTGCTAAATAGCTACTACAAACGTGATCTACAGTGTGCCCAAGATAAGGAAGGCCAATATGGGAATCTCGTTAATTGTAAGATATGAAAATTTGATTAAAGGAAAAACAGTTGCGCAATTAAAGGGCTAACAAAATGGCGCCTAGAAATACTTCATATGATTTTTCGTTTTTATACTATTTTAAAACAAACTAATTGCCGGATTACTAATGCTTCTTTTTCTGCCATTAATATTAAAGTTCGAGCAAAACTGTGAAAACGTCTGCATAGCAATATTTAATCGACTTAAAGAACACGTTATCAATTTTTATCTCCGACGTTTCATCTTCGAGCAACCATCATCAGCTTCAATTTTTTAAATGCGGTTCTGTTTTTATATCATATTTTAGAAGCCCTTTTTTATTTGGAATGCAACGATGTACCAGATATTACGGTTTAATTACGTTTCGAGTCTTTTTTGACTATCATCAAGACATTTTTGGAGACGGACTTGTGTCCTAAAACATCCCATATGTTATTTCAGATTTTGCAATTTAAATGAAAAGGTAATGAGCCATACTGGATGTTTTTAATCCTTAATCATCAGTTATGGTCTTGGTATACAATTAATTTTCAATAGTAATTGATTAACTTATTGATTATTTTTCTAACTTGTATACAATAATTAAAATTATAAATAAAAAACATTGAATTCGGCTCACTAATATCATTTTTAATTACAAAAGTTGAAACAACGTATGAAATGCTCTAGCCTTAAAAATTAATTTAACTGGTTGTTAGACCATGGGGAAGCAGATAATTTTTTACTTCCACATACTATCAAATCCAGAATTAATTAGATGAGTACAGAAATTCACCAAACCAATAAAACCAAATCTGCACGAGATTATTGACAATTTTTCGGGATCACAAGGAGTCATCAAAAGGAACATCGAACAAACACGTCTTATAGCTTCGACAGTAAAATTAGGCCCTGCTTTGAAGTTGCATTGAAAAGTTAAAAAATCTGGTGTGATACACTCACACAACTTCCTTTTACAGTGATCTTATAATTAGTCAAAAATTTCATTTTTAATTTTTAAAAATTTGTCAAAAATTTTCAAAAATTACAAATTCTACAAAAACGGTACAAAATAGAGCGTTAGTTGAAGAGACAAATTTTCTCTAGAATTTTAAGGTGAATTCGAAAATGTAATAATATACCGGGTGTTTTATTTAAAATAGGAGTTAATAAAAAAAATAGAAAAAAAACAAAAGAAACCCAGTTTAGAAGTATTCAACTGGAAAATCACATATCTCACATTAAAAATTTAATCAAAATATAAAGTTTAAAAAAAATCGTTAGAGCCGTTTTTGAAAAAATCGAAAAAAAACCGAAAAATCACAAGAGTAAACAGCTACTTCCGGTTATGCGATTTTCTTCAAAAGCTTGCTGTCTCATCTACATAGTACACAAAACTTATATATGAAGTTTCAACGCCATACCTCTTTTCGTTTTTGAGATATTCTGTTCACAGACAGACACACACACACACAGACACACACACAGACAGACCAATGAAAAAAAATATGTTTTTTGGGATCAGGGGACTCTGAAACGTGAAGATCTGTTGAAAACTCAATTTCGAATTTTTGGGGTGAATCCAATACTTCCTTTATCGTAAAAGGAAGTAAAAATAGAAATACCAATTGTGAATTCAAAAATTACGAAAAACTATGGGCAACCTGAAATACATAGCAACATTTAAAGTGCCGTTTCGCACCAATAATGGACGGAAATCAGATATACCATAAGATAAAAAAATGATTCTGAGCAGGCCTTGATATGTGTTATACGTTTGGCAGTACTGAAATGTATTGTCAGTTTAAGGTTAATGCTATTTTACAACTGCCTCTTTTCCGAAATACTGATAGAACTTCTTAATAGCTTATCTCCTATAAATTTCTCCAATTGGGATGTCACCTGTGCAATATTTACAACATGTTTTCCACACCCTCGATGCACTCATTGCACTCGTCCAATCACAAATTGATGCACTACGCAGTGGCGTCTCAGTGACCTGGGTTTATTCGCACTTCTAACTTGCTGATCAAATAATGTTAGTCGTCTTGTTATTGTAAGCTGAGCCGCCTATTTTTTTATCCATTATCTAGCTTTTTTGTTTTTATACGAGTAATCTTAGATTCCATCTTAAACTATGCTGTTTTTGCTGGATACATTTATTTTCAGTTTTGAGTAGTTGTAATTGTGTGTAGCCTGATTGTTTATCGCATATTGCATTTTTATAAATGTTTACGTCAGCACGAAGTTCTCATAAAAGAGCAAAACTGCTACCTTGGAAGTTTACTTAATCCGATATCGTTTTAGAAATATATGTATTAGGAAAGCTTTTGAATTAAGTGCCGGTTTTATGGCAGGCAAACACGCGTCCAATTAACTTGTTATCACTTAACAACAATATTCTAATAGATTTTTCGACATTGGCTTCTTGCCAAGGCAACATACAATATGTAGAGATATTTTTTAATACCTATTACGCTCGGCGATGTTAAGTCAAGTCAATTTGACGAAACTTTCGTAAATGCTTTGGAAATAAAGAGTCAAAGTTAGAATTCTTATTTTATAATTTATCAGTACACATTTCCTGAACTTTGTCATAGTTTCATACTGAAACTTCCATAAACCAGACGTTACAAGCTCCTCTAGCAATTATCAAATACACGCAAACGTCAATGCACAAAACAGTTCAGTAGCACGCGATCGCCTGCAAGGCTAACGTTCTTAATATTTGCGGGAATTTATGCAATAAACGTTCGTTAATTTAGTAAGAGTGTTATTAAAGAGAAAATGCGGTTAGGAATTTATAAATGACATGGCAGAATGTCAAATATGATACGGCGTTTGCATTTTTACTGGCTCTATTGTCACGTAATTTATATCTTAGCAAATCTGGAATTTAAAACATTAAATTCTTTCAAGATTAGAAATGTTCTGGAATTACTTTGAAAATTTCTAAATGTTTTCCCATTTCCCAATCAAAACCCATACTAAAATATTACAATTAGCGAATACATAAACTAAATACAAAAGTGTATTAACGTGTTTACTTATTTCGTGGTATAATCGACAACGGGTAAATTTTTGGGGCATCAAAAGAGCCTGGGAAGGTGCAGAAGATGCCTTAAGTAAATACAAAAATGCAAAAACACGCCATAAAATTATAATACGGTGTAGGCGGCTAGACTTCAATATCGCATTAGTACATAATAGTATTTTATTATACTAGTTTAATAAGAGGGCCTATTATAGCAGGAGTGGGTTTGGGCACGACGAGCACAGCGGGTAGTACTCCAATGTAACGAGTGCTACAACTCCTCTTATTAAACGTGTATAATATACTATGTTATTTACTTTGCTTAAAAATTATCAAAAACTTCGATTTTTTACATTTATAAACGCGACAATCTGTTATTTTGTTACCCCACGAAAAACGTTTAACGACATAAACAGGAAATCTACCTAGAATACGCGGACCTAACTCCTTTACGATGTACGGTAACAAAAGATTGCTCCGGCTAGAACTCAGTCGAGAGGGCGGGTTCTTGACAACCTTTGAAATTAGGACGTTCCGGTAAACGAGGGAAAAACAAAAGCAACACCAACGGTGAACGTACTCTGAATGTGGAAGTAAGTGCTCACCTTTCTACTTCTGGCTTCGCATAGCTTGAGGTGGCGACTACAACAGCTTAATTTGACCTACTTTTAGTTGCATTCACTTACATCATCTGAACTCCTGTACATTGAAACAAAACACAAATATACATGCAAACACCAATGAAAAACATAAGTAACTAACAATGAACTTGATTGAAATAATAAAATAGGTAAATAACAATGAACATGAAAATATTTACTCGTTACAGTTAAAAATATATGCGAAAGGGGTTAGTCAGGTTAAATTGTGATGCTTAACGTAAACGCAGCAGTTAAATGGCGATCAAACGACATGGTTACATTCCAAACTGTAATTACTTTAAATTTGCACAAAGGAACTACGTTACATGATCAAAATTATTGACAATCACTCAAATAGTGACGTAACGACAATGTTAACTTAAACTTATAATGCAAAACAACGTATAAACAATAAAACTTGACGCTATGACTAAAAATTCACTTCAAAAATCACTCCACTGTAAATATATAGGCGGTACAACAGTTAACAACTAACAGATACCTGGTGTAGAAATCCAGATGCTCAAAACTGGTGTCCAATGCAGCTGCGGATCGCAACTCAGCGAATGTCACGGAAATAATCAACAGGAAACCACATGGTGTTTGCAGGATGCAGAAACAGGGCTTCGATGATGTTTACCACAGCCAGGGGTTGGCAGGACGATAATCCCCTCAACGGGTGACAAGACGTAACGGAACTTCCAATAAAGAAATGACGAATCGTGCGAGATACAACAGGACGCCTTGGCAAGATAGCGTTGGTTCCTTTAAGAGTCCGGTAAATGATCCGCCGTAGCGATAATTAAGGGTCTCGCGACCCCACGGTAATGGACTCTTGACCACACTAACTTGATTGCCTCACGTTAACCCCGACAACTAGTACACAACTCAAAGAAACAGTTCCATAGCTACCGAAGCCGACAAAAATCACACCGTTAAATACTTAAAGCGGGAGTTCAACTTCTTCAAAAGGCACTCCGGCCGCGCAAAGCGATGTGGGGGGTGGGCGCAAAATCGACACACGTGTTTTCTAACTTAGAGCGAGAGCGATAGTCGAAGCGGAAGTTAATTGCTCAGTGCAGCGATGCCGGGACTAAATGAAAGGCGCACGCGCTGATTAAAAGCGTTCTCTTTCTAGCTTAAGCGGAACGCTCGGAAAAGTTCCAGCAATCTGATGAATTCGTGACTAAACATTAATCCTGGGCCTGCAAACTTCGAAAAACAATTAGAACCGCGATAAATCGGACTGGCAAGCGAGGGCAGATTGCGTCATGTAGGCAGGAACAAAGTGCAATTCATACCACGCCGGAATAAACTTGAATTGATTCTAAACAGCCTACAAAACGTTAGCATTTAAAATGGGCGGAAATAAATATCGTATGGAGTAAAGGTTTGAGCTAAAAATGCGGAAAGCACTAGATTCAGAAAATTGTTCTTATAAGTTGTCTGAAACAAGGTAGACTGTTTCAACGTTTTTCATATGAAAATCAAAGTAGATCAATTATATAACACAAGGAGCTAATAGCAAGACTGAGAACGAGATTTCCGGTCCATAATTCGCTACTATGCGTGCGAGAGAGAGAGAGAGAGAGCGCGAGGGCGAGAGAAATGCCTAAATTATAGTGGTAAGAGCAAACTTTGGAAATCGGTGGCCAGATAAACGAAGGTTTGACGGCTGAACAGCTCAAGGATCTGACGACAAACCAAAAAAGGAAGTCCTATAAAATCAATATAATACGAAACGTCAAAGCTCTCAAAATTGTGCACGCTAGACCTTGTTTTTTATATCCTGCAGAAGACGAAATACTAAAAAGATTGACGGCACTGTATACAACCTTTTCGCATTTGTGCACCGCAACGAAAGCTTCAAATTTATTTCTCCCGGTTGCAATGGCCATTTTTGTGTAGTTGGAAGCCAGGGTTCGAGATTAATTAAACAAAGAATAAAAATAAGTTGGTTTATTAACAATTATAAACAACGCATTTGCAATAAAAAATGTACGAATAAAAATAGTGTTTGACTAATTATTCCGCAGTGGGGCCAATGTTCGGACTTCGATTGACATCACGCTTGGTATAGTCGAAATCCCTAAGTGCCCCGCGGACTGTAACCACATTTATGTAAACACAGAAATTACAGACAATTTATTCGTTATGCTTAAAGCAGACATTCACGGTTCCCGTGCTATGGAAGTATGATTATGTGTAGGCGATATTCCACAGCGGCTTGTGGTTTTTCTGGCTGGGAACCCTTCACCACGTAAAGCGAGCTTTTAAACGTACAGTTACGGACACCTCAAAGTGCACGGTTTTTTGTTACTATGGTTATTTTTGCGATTTTTCGGCTTATTAAATGGGGGTTTCTCCAGTGGCGTTGCTTGTGGTTATAAGAATAGTTATTACTTTTTTAATGTTTGTATTTTAGCAAAGTTTTACAAGTAAATAAACTATATAATAATATGTATTTAATAAATATGTATCAGTATTCAATTGCTACTACGCTTTGCAGTTTGTTTCGCATAGAGTTGACCAATGTTTCCATATTGTATCCTTCTCTCAGTTCCTTCTAGGCATTCCTTATTCTTTCCCATAATTCATCGGTTTTGTTTGGTGCAAAACCTCTGGTATAAATTTTTGTAGTTAAATAGCCGCAAACATTTTCGTTGGGATTCAAGTCCGGACTTCTTGCAGGCCATGGTAATAAATTGATATTATTCTCATCAAACCATCAATGAACAACCCCTGCTGTATGCACAGGACAGTTATCCTGTGAAAATAATGTTATCAATTACGTTAACATAAACAAAATTAATTAATTAGGTAATATCTTGCTTGTTGAAAAGTAAATTGATTAAGAAAGACCTCTCTTACAGATGGCAGCATCATATTTTGCAAAATGTTGCGATGATTTTCAGCATTCAGTCGACCATTAATTCTATGGCATGCCCCAGATTCGTAAGCATTGATCCATCCCCATACGTTTACAGAGAATCGTCCACTACTCCTTAAGAGTTGAACATAATATTGCTCCTCAAATCTTGAATTTTGTGGTCTAGACCACCCTTAATCGTCAATTGGTAAATGATAGAAATACCTTTTCACCTGAGAAAACAGTCGTGTTCCAAAAGTCGTCGATCTCATTCAAATAGTCGGTTGCAAATTGTACTCTTCATTTTTTGTTCTCTGGTGTTAATTTTTTTTTCTTGCAGAAGTCTCTGCTGCCAACGATTTTTAATTTTGAAAGTGCAGCTCCTTCTCACATGCAAATCTGTTGCGACTCGACTCAGCGACCAGTTTTGTAATAGCTCGCATTTTCTCTGCTTCTGACAAATGTCTGGAAATTTTCCGAGTTTTCAGTTCTATGACAGTTGATGACAAACGTAAACGCCAAAACTCGACGTCTATGATTAGAATATCGTATTACAAGCTAAAAATCTGCCGTGCACTTTGAGTTGGCCGCAACGGTACGTTATTAGAACTAGCATCGAAATTCTCCGGTTACTCAGCGATCTGACGGTGCGAGGCGTTCCTCGCATCGGCAGTGGCTCAGAGCCCGGGACGGGCTTCAGGGGTATGCTTGCCACCGAATATCTGCTCGACATAGTGGTGCAGGTTAATGGTTTCCTTAAACCTCCCCTGTGGAGACTGAAGTAGAGGCAGCTCTGTGGGTACTTGCTACGCGCATATGTGCATCGTAGAGCTTCGATGAACCACCAAGTTTACAACGAAGAACAAACGTCTATTGTCACTAAGATGGCGTTTTGCAAATTTTCCCATAATTGTTTAATGGTCAAATATACTTTGAATGCGTAAACGTCACACGTGGACTGCCGAGTGCCCAGAAAATACATACTTAGCTCCCATATGTTCAACTCGCGGTGCCCTCTATCCTATCGCGGTAACATACGGGCAGACTTTCGAAACGGTCTACCACTCACGATGTGTATTATTCACTTATTCAGAAAGCAACGCTATCCAGTCTGCTGTTGAATGTAGAATATTATTAGATAGCATACAACATTCTAGAAGATCGTTCGTCGGCGTTTTGAAGCGGGAATCATCGTTTGAAGTATTCATGGTACTCTTAATTTAAATTCATCAATCATAAATTAAATATCTGTAGCCCGCGGCGCATGCCGCATTTAAAGTTTCGCGCGTTAGTATGAGATGCGCGCAGATCTTCTTGTCACAAATGCCACCCGAACTTGCATCGGGCGGCTACCTCGAAAAATCGATTTTTAAAGGTGGGTTTAAACGGATCGTTTGGACTCTTTCAGCAAGGAAATAATAAACCCCCCTTATCATTAAATGAAATGTATTTGTGTTCTTAGTTGAAAAAAAACACAACCAATAGGCATAATAAGTACTAATTATTTTCTGTGATAATATCGCTATTGAAAGTAATGGGAAGTTTGTTTACAAAAACCCGAAAATAGTGACCGTCGAATGCAACCATGGTACTTTTGCCCGTTTAACACGGCATGTAGTGTTGTGCATTATTATATAGGTATGATTTCATCTTAAAATGTTGTCTTTTAGCTAGATTTAATTTAATTATTCTAAATGTAATATTGGCCTGTATTACTCAGTTTTCAATGAGAACAACTCATAGAAACTAAAATCATTTCATTAAAATATTTTGATTAGCGATAGAATCTTCATCCCCACGATCACCCAGAAGCATAGATGGCAGTAAAGAAGATGCTCCTGCTCTCCTCCCATCACCTGCAGGATTCTCAACATCAGCCCTTCGAAGAATGCGACTGGAAAACGAACGTCTGCATGCTGAAATCACTAGGCTCAGGCGCCTCGTCGTGTCTGGAGCTTCTTCCGTCTTGGCGGAAAGGCAGAAAATCTCAGAAGACGATATCGACAACCCCTCACAGCTCCAGACCCTGGAGGTGGAGCTGCAGCTGGCTCGAGAGGCAATTTCAGGTAAACAAATATTGAAACAGAAGTAGACACGCAAAGCTAACTTTTGTTTGCAGCACTCAAATCTGATAGAAAACGATTGAAAGCGGAAAAGTTCGATTTGCTGAACCAAATGAAGCAGTTGTATGCAACCCTGGAGGATAAGGAAAAGGAGCTTCGTGATTTTATTAGGAATTATGAACAAGTAAGTGTGGGATAACAATTTTTTTAAATTTAAAAAAATTGTTTTTGGATCAAATACTTTTTGCAGAGGGTGAGAGAAAATGAGACTTCCTTACAGCAACTTTCTAATGAACGCGAGGAGCGTGAACGGGAGCGCTGGAGCTTGCTGCGTCACGCAAGGGACGAAGCAGAGAGGAGTTTATCACTAGCTGCTCAATTAAATGCCAAAGAACTACAACTGCAACAAGCTCAGGAACATTTACAAGAGGTGCTTGTCTAAAGTTGCTCTCTGCAGGTTTCTAACTGAAATTGCTTATAGGCTCGACGACAGTTAGTGTCAAGCGGCTGTGTATCGGACCAGGAATCTCTTATATCATTATCGAGGCACACTGCCAACGGCGGCGCTCTCACGCCGGGTTCCGGGGGTCTCCTCTCGGGACACCACGGGCTTGGTCTACTCGCAGGAGATAGGGGTAGTTGTAGCGCTGATTCTGGCGTGCGAGTTAGCTCCGATAGGGAAAGTGGTACTACATCAATTGGCGGTAATTTATCTGATTCCACCACTGATGGGACACCTACTATTACAGTTGAAGGTGGCAATGTGGAAGTGGACTCCGTTTCGATCGTTTCTTCCATACCACCTCCCCACATGTACCAGTGTAAGTATGGAGTACTAATAAGGAAATCTTGATGTTTTTTTAAATAAAGATTGAAAATGCAATATGAAATTGTAAAGGTACAGAGTGCTTAAAACGTGATGCATGGTGACTATACATTTATTATTATTCGTGTGTTAAAATTTTAGAAATGACCATTATACAGAAAGGGCCATAATTATAACGGGTGTTCATAAACAGTCGTCATCCCAGTTGCTTTGAAAAACAAAATGTTATGTCTTTGATTAATTCGTGCAACACAATGAAACGTCATTGAGTACTGTCATAGCGCATTTTTTCTCAATTTTAATAGACATACGTTTCTGAAGTCAAAACCTACTGGGATGACGACTGTTTATGAACACCTGTTATATAACAGCAATAAGATAACATGAACAACAAAATAGAATGCTTTAGTAAGAAAGAGATGACCATACGATACAATTATTTTAGTAGGCATGTTTAGTTGACTTATGTCGTAACTAAAATAAGCGGCATGCCTACTCGAATATTTACTACTATGTTTATCTCTTTCTTACTCAAGCAATAGGTGTTATTTTCTTGTTCATGTTATCTCATTGCTGTTATATATAATTGTGGCCCCATCGGTATTAAGTATAAATAACGGGTGTTCATAAACAGTCGTCATCCCAGTTGCTTTGAAAAACAAAATGTTATGTCTTTGATTAATTCGTGCAACACAATGAAACGTCATTGAGTACTGTCATAGCTCATTTTTTCTCAACTTTAATAGACATACGTTTCTGAAGTCAAAACCTACTGGGATGACGACTGTTTATGAATACCCGTTAGTTGAAATGCATACAAATATACAGGGTGATTCAAATTAAGTGCGCATCATTTCTATCTTTGTTATTATTGATTTTACAAAGTAGGTTAAATTAGCAAACTAGTAGTGTTTTCGGTGCTAATTAATATGCAATTAATAAAAAAGACAATCGAATAACTCGTTGGCGACAAAATTAAAAAAAGATTTTTTTTAAACGAAATACCCTGTATATTTTTCAAAAACTTGAAATAAAAATTAATTTGCGATATAAAAGTCTTTATATACTATTGTCTTAAAATGAATACTAAAGAAGTTATCGCAAGTTTCAGTTTATACAGGGTGACTATAAATGATTGAGATTTTTTTTCTTAGGTTGGCACTGTTTATATTGGTGGCACTGTAAGTCTATGTCAAGTTCAATGTTTGCAGGTTAGGTTTTGCGTTATTCTGTGTCAAAACTGACGCAAAACCTAACCTGCTAACCTCGAATTTGACATAGACTCTCAGTGTCACCAACATAAACAGTGCCAACCTAAGACAAAAAATCTCAATCATTTTAAGACAATAGTGTATTAAGACTTTTATATCACAAATTAATTTTTATTTCAAGTTTTTGAAATATACACAGGGTGTTCCATTAAAAAAAAATAAAAGTTTTTAATTTTGTTGCAAACTCGTTATTCGATTGTTTTTTTATTAACTGCATATTAATCAGCACCAAAAACATTACTAGTTTGCTAATTTAACCTACTTTGTAAAATTAATAATAACAAAGATAGCAATGGTGCCCACTTAATTTGAATCACCCTACAGAGCAAGAACCAGTTAATGTGACCATATTAAGACACCGGTGGAGATGGATTGGTCACACATTAAGAAAACCACGCTCAAATATAGCCCGTCAAGCCCTTGAATATAATGTTAAGGGAAAAAGAAAGAGAGGCAGACCAGCTCACACTTGGAGAAGAAATGTACTTAAGGAAGTAAAAGCAATAAATACAACATGGAACCAAGTGAAAGAACTAGCCCAAAACAAAATCAGATGGAAAAATTTCGTTCAATCTTTATGCAGCCAACAAGAACAAAATGGACTCAACTCGCCAAACTAAAATAAAGTGAATAATAGTGAGCAGTGTAAAATATGTGTGGACAGTTGTAGTATAAGACTGACTACCTTATACTACGGACTTACCAGTCAGAGAAACGTCTTGAAGACGCCCTATATTCCGGACGGAATGAAAGGAACGAAGAAGAAGATAGAGTTAGTGTAGCGTGAGTAATAAAAAGTGGGGAAAGAGAGAGAAATTTTGATTTAAAGCCTAGTAATGTTTTGCTTTTATGTTTCTCGCAGGTGTATCACCCTAACTTTCTGGTTACATGTGATTGGTGGCACTGTAATTCTATATCAAATTCGAGGTTAGTAGGTTAGTTTTTGCGTCAGTTTTGACACAAACTGACACAAAACACTTTCAGTGCTACCAATGACATGTAACCCAAGAGGACTGTACTAACGAGAAATAACTCGCGGACCGCTAAAAGTTGACAAATATGGCGATTGTCGTGTACTATTATCCATTCACAAAACTCGTGAACTGTCAATGTCAAGTATTTGCTGAGTATAACTGGAAATTCGGACTATGTTTTAACAATTAATAACACACTTGAAATATACTCCATTTGATTAACAACCGTAAACTGACTTTTAACCGCGATTACAGGTTAATTTAGCTCGCTTCCAATTATCGAACGACAGCTAAAACGAACGAAAATTACCAAAGATACTACACGCTGTCGACAGCGCCGTGGCGGCTATCCCTGACATTGGGGCCGCTTTTATATACAGCCGTCATAGCAAGTTACATCTCCTTAGTACAGTCTTCTTGATGTAACCAAAAAATTGGGGTGATACACCTGCGAGAAACATAAAACCAAAAAATTACTAGGATTTAATTTAAAATTGCCCGCTCTTTCTCCACTTTTTAGTACTCCCGCTATAATAAATAAGGTAGGTATTAACAATTCAAATGTCTTCAAGTAAACTACAAAAATTTTTACCTGAATAGTTATCTAAATTTGTTGCAAATGAGCACATAACCTCAAAATTGCTAGTAACATTGTAATCAAATCAAATATCGCGGTCTGAAACGTAATATTGATCCTGAATCATTCTATGTTCATACATCACATATTCCAGTCACTGATAAATGTCTACCAGAAAACATTTGGTGATTATTGTATATTATAATCTTGCAAAGTTGATGATTGGAGAGGTTTTTCTACAGTATTCCCTTGAAAACTATTCGACTTCTAGTTGAAATGTAGAAGTCTTTCAGTTTGTAAAGTACACCTCGTCATACATGCGCAGAATGCTAGAAACGTTCGGACGAGTCCATTACGTTCAACAAGGTGATTTCCGCTGTTGTATTCAGTTCATTGCCGTTCGTCGTGTCATTTTGTTTTCTCATGTGTTTATTAAAGCTTAACTCTACTTTTTACTTCATTTCGCTTTTTAAAACAGTACTCTTCAGAATTAAATAGCTAGGATTGGGTAATTTTTCATGTAAGTAAAAATTTTCGTTTACAGTATGAATTTGAGGTTACGATTACCGTACACGCCTCGAGTAAACCCATTGCTATGCCACTGATACCGGCTATTGGCGCATAACTGTAGCCACGCCTATGTACTTCTTGCTTTGACGCTACTCTAGTACTGCAGTTAGATCCCCTAAAATATGATCAGAAGTATCATTCCAGGGTGATTAACCGAATTCTAATGGCGGATCCAAATCCGATTTAACCAGTAGGTACGGTGAACAGGACACCTGACAGCATACAAACAGGTGGTATTCATACAAATATGAAAATACGTAAAATAAAAACGCTTACATAATGAAATATGAATTAGAATCGAGCATTTATGTGCTATCCTGAGATATAGGTATCTTTGGGAAACGTACCTTCAGATTTTTAATGGTGTGCATGTGCTGGTTGACTCATGGTAAAATACAATATTAAACTTGCTGAAGCTGTATGGCGCCCACAAATTTTAGAATTACAAAATAAAGCGTCTACAACACTAGCACACACACCTAACATAATGGTTGCTACACAAGCTCAAAAGGCGCGCTCCAACTTTGAAACCCGAAACCGAGGCAAGTGGAGCACTGCACCATCAGATGCTAGCGTACAAAGCACCAGCTTCTACACTGGTAGGTAAAAGAGGTTACAGATAATGCATACATACCAAATATATGTATAATAGAACTATTGTCGGCCCAATACGCCACCAGTTCAATTTTCAATTACCAAACAAAATCCGTGTTGCTTTCTGTTGCAATGAAGATGGGAGGAATGCTCGTGGACGTGTTTTCATGAGCAAAGATAATTCTAGCGACCCACCTCGAGAGTAACAGTTAACAGTTGGCCAATAAAATGTGCGTTCACAGAGCGCTCTACGGTTACTTCAAAAATGAACCGTAACATATTTCAACAGATGAAGAGCTTGCAAGACATAAAAGTAAAGAATGAAGTCGTATAACTTTTTCCTACAACCGTCTTAAAAGTGATCACTTTTAATACCAAAATTTGTCATTGAAGTTGCCAGTTTCCTTACTAATGTGTGTATGTATGTATGTATTATCTGTAACTTCATTTACCTTGCGGTTTCTTTACTGATACAAAAAGTATATGTAGTTAGGCAACACTTTTAGTACATAGGATTAAATAGCTATTTATGTTACAAGTATGAAATTAAGGACTTGTTTGGCTAAGCGAGCGAGGCACATAGATAAGACGAGTCTAAAAGTCCGCTTTTGTACGAGTTACATACATAATTTTTTATTCTACTGATTTGGAAGCAGTTTTTTCTAATTATAAAATTCAAGTTTAATAGAGGAAGTCGAGAAAAGTCGCGGAGATCATGACCATACTGCAAAATAGGAGTATCCATTTTTATTTCTACCAATAGAAATGTTTGTTAATTTTTATTGCTCTGGTTACTTACTACTGCCAAAAAGGTACTAGTATAAAAAAGTGGTAGTTTTCAGCTGCTAAACACTGCCGAAATTGATAGCTTTTCGATGCAGTAGAACAAAATAGATATTTATGCATTAAGGGAGATATGAATATGTTTTTTCCTTGAGGTTGACATGTGTAAGTCAACCGAAGGTAAAGAACATGAATATCTCCCGTGGTGCATACAATATTTTATCTACTAGCATATTCGTAAAAACAGTATGAAATTTCAAAATTTCATAATGACATTTAAAATTAGAATATGTAAGTAACATCAAGGATTGTCTCATTGTATGGTTGCTAAGACGTTAATTGTAGTTGCATTGTTACCATGAGTTTGAGGGAGAAATAATTTGACAAGTCCCTTGGGAGTTATGAGTAGCTTTTCATATTTTGTTTCTATGGCGAAAATGTACAATATCATATTGCTAGTAGATAAAGTACTTTTTTGCACTACTAGTCTCAGAACGCATCGTTATTGGCCTATTTTTAGGTCGTGAAGTTGATTTTCTCCACCAAGGGAGAGAAAGTAAAATAAACAATTTTCACCGTGGTAACTAATAAATTGCTAAGTTACCAAATATGACTATTTTAATTTTGATGTTTTAAAGAGCTGTATTGTCAGGTTGACAGTTAAAATATTTTCGAAATTTGTTGGGAATTTAGGTATTAAGCTGTTTAGTAGTGCAAAAAATAGTATATACACCACGGTAGCGAATCGCAGTATTATAACCTGAGCGCATATTAGATACTGAGCGCGCAGCGCGAAGTATCTAAAGCGCGAAGGTTATAATACTGCGATTCGCTACCTTGATGTATAATATACTATTACTTCCTATGAACTGAAAATAAGTTCTACTTGGTCGCCTATGGATACAGTTGCCCCAACGATTTTTAAATGAGAAAAGTCAAATGTCAACAAAATAATTTCAATCATTTAAAATGTTGAATATGTTTTGCTTCTCTTGGTTGCAGAAAAAATAGTATGTATTATTCGAATTAAAAGTGGCTTCGTTTAACTCGCAATTTTGCATTTTCTCGGCTTTGCTTTGCAAATGCAATCATAATTATTTATCAAACAAAGTGCCACTTTCAATCCTAATAAAACAATATACTATTGTTGGCCACTTTATCAATAAAACTTATGATTCAGACCAAAGCAGAAGCGAAGGGGAGAACGCTCACCAAACAGGTTTGTTGACAAGGCTAAAAACAGCAAGGAATGGAGCCACAGTCCACTCATAATTTAATTTCAAGACCGAGACGTTTGCAAGAAAACTATGACAGGAAGAAGAGTAAGAAGAAGAATTAAACGGAAGCACCTTAAAATCTGAATATTCCATATAGTTAAAGAAGCATTACATGATTCCGAATAGAAGACTAAAGACACGATATTAATGACAGATTTTGACAACAAAATTGGCAAGCTTAAACAAGAAGATGAAAGAATAATTGGAAAGTTTGATTATGACAATAGAAATCACATGCCCTATCCATTGCAGCCTTTCTTTTTTCGCTAATCAACCTTATAGGTTCCAGCATTTTCTTTTTCTCATTTAATTAATATTCAATTGTTTATTTTTTGACTTCTCTTGTTTAGTACATTAATTTAAGTTTTTTATGTGATATTTTCTTTTTATCAGCATTCCCTTACTCCTCTTTTTTTAATTTATTCACATTCAATTCCCTTTGTTGCTTATTCTTTTTTCTACTAAAAAAATACAAATAACTACTCAAAAATAAACGTTGGTGCTGATTTATACCTTTCGCAGTATTTGAAAATCATACAACCAATGATAACATCATAATAATAGTAAAAAGTTGGTTGTCGTAGTAACAAAAGGTGATTGAAAATTTTCAAAATCGTTCCAAAATATGCTACAAACTAATCAACAATTTGGGTCATTTTTACTTTTTAATATAAGTTATATATAAAAACTTATAATGAATATGCATTACTTTTTAGCCATTCTGTACAATAATTTAATATTAAGTTTTGTAAGACGTTCGTATTTTATTTAACCTTTGGGTGGACATGGCTGTTTTGACAGTTTTCACATTGTAAATTTAGTATTTAAAAGTTTCATATTTCTACCACGGTTGATATGCTTTGGTGAGGGACCATAGTGATCAAATTAATGTAGCAGTGTATTAAAGACAAAATCATGACCAACCACAGGTTAACTAAAATGTGCACGAATTATACATCAATACATATTCCACTTTTACAGCAGTATCGACGCCAAAAGACTGCAGCCCAACTTTATCCCCTCTGAACGCAAATTCCTTCTCTCGTTCTATCGATACTGGAGTGTTATCCAGGTAAAAATATGTGTACTTTGAGTATTGAAGATTAATGCTGTGTTTCTCGTAGATCCGTAGAACAGCTGAACTCTCCTGTTGACACAGAACCACCTACTATAGGGCGCCGTGCAAAAAATACCCAGAACAGGCCTGGTGGAGGTCGTGGTGGCACTTGGGGTAGCATATCTAGAGTATTTGCTCGTTCTCGGCATAGAAACAAAGCTAGTTCACTGCAAGAGAGTAAGTAATAACGTATTGGTTTTCAATACACTTTGTTCCTGCAAATTGTATTTAACGTTTTACGTGCCCTTCTGCTCTTGATAGATTTTGTCTTTCATATAGTAATAATTAAAAATCTCTGAAGGCCCATATTTGACAGCAATCTATAGTAATTAGCTAATCAATGTAAACTAAAATGATGAACAAATAAATTATAGATTAAATTTCCATCTAGTATAGTCAAAATAGTGTAAAAATACCATTGACCTGGGAAAAATTGCAACACAAATGATTCTTTTTGCATTATACTTTGAAAAGTGTGTATTTTAACATACTCAAAATCCCCATTAATCCCGACCCGGGAAATCAGTCAAAATCCAAGATGGCAGCTGAATTTTCCGGTTTTTGCCCTTTTTTTCTCTATTTTGCTGCATTTATTGACGTATAAACGATAATGTGCACATAAAATAGGTACTTATTATGTACTGAAGCATGCCATTTACATCATGCTTTTGAATTACTTTCATACGTATCGTTATAGAGTGTCCGCCAAAAAATCGGCATAATATGGGAACATTTTTTTATTTTTTATTTTTCTAAAAAACTTTTTACGTCAATAATTTGTGCTTTTCTAAACACCTATTCAGCCCCTATCATATATACCGAGTGATTTTTACTTATTGAGAAAATGGAGTTTTTCGAAATTGTCAAAATCCAAAAATTGCTCTTTTTCGTAAATTAAATAAGATTTAAATTTTTAGCTAACTGAGCAATCCCAAGGTCAGAAAACACCTATTTTTTTTAACTTTAGCTAAAATTTCATTTTTCAATTTTTTAAATATTTTCAAAATTTCACATTTCTACCAAGACTTAATATTAAAATTAAATTTTTTTTATGTGAAGACATTAAAGATTTATAATTGGAGTGGAAGCATCATGGTTCTCCACCTCCTCAAAAATTGAAGGTTTATCCATCAGCCGGAAAAGTAATGGCTTCTGTTTTTTGGGAGCCCAGGGAGTAATAATTCTAATTGATTTCTTATAAAAAAACGGAGCTACTATAACAGGCAACTATTATACAAATTTAATATCAAAATTGCACGAAGCTATAGAGGAAAAACGTCGTGGCAAATTGAAACGTGGTGTTCTTTATCTTTACTTGCAACAGTATTCTTGCACAAGAACAGAGGAAATGTAAAAGAGATTCACTTACACTAAAACGCAGATCTGTTTACAAATACCTGTGTAGTTTGCTGTCTTGAAGTTATATTTCGGGACCAATTTAATTAAGACCAGCCTGGGTTGTCTGCAATGTGCTAACGGTACATTTCTTGGAACAGTGGAGAATGGCGTCAGGCAGAGTACGAAACAATCGTAGCGTAAATCTTCAAATGCTGAACTTTGAGACCAGGTTTTTCGTTTTGCGAAAATGCGAATATTTAGAGATCAACCAAAAACGCCTTTAATTTACTTTACTCTACATTGTTATATAACCCCTTTTTCGAACGGTTATTACAATTAGTAAATTGGATATCTACCCTGAATTACAAAATTATTATTGTATCGACTTCTTTGTCAATCACACTCCTTAGTACTTTTAATAGAACCTTCTTTTAAGTTAGATTGTATTATTATGCTTGGTTTGACAATACAATCAATCAAAACTAAATGTTGTCAAATTATTTAATCGAATTACTTTTTCTAAATTGAGGTTAAAATTAATTACAGATACCTAGACCAAAATGATATAATTTCTACTTATAATGGCCGAAAACGTTGAGTACCCGAATCAAAGCAAATTTAGAAAACTTAATATTCTAAATTGCGCTCTAAACCTAAATTACAATGCTTTCCACCAATTTTGTCGTACCAAACTTGTTAATAAAAATACACTACCTAACCTTCACGAACACTCACTTGTACCTTGAGTGTATTTTCTATCAGCTCCTAACTGATTGGCAGTCGTCAAACACCTCCCTTGAGTTGTTGAAGACCCAAAATAGCTCGTTGTAGCTCTCGTACCTCTTAATACCTTGATAAACGGTAGTACAGCATGCCACAATCACTCTCACTTTCTCTTTCTGATGGTTTAAGTACCAATTACCACTTCAAATGGTTTCAAACAATCTTGAAATTATAATATGAATAATAATTGTGACCTTTGGTCAAATTTGATCGTGAAGAAGGCTATCTTGCTATCACGTACCAAATATACAATATTACCCTCACAATTAAAGGAAAGTTAGCCCTTTAACGTGACTTATTAAACGTAGATTATTCAAAATTAAAGAAGTTTTTTCATTTGCAGTAAACAACCCCTTGGTTGCTTATTGCTACTTCTGCCAGTAATCTACCACCAACTGTTATCACATGATACCCTTTAGATATCTGGATATTAATATTGAATTAATTAAGCATCCACACAGCATGCTACATTACAACGTTCAGCCCAAAAGAACTACAAGATCAGCACGTAAAAATGGAAAAAACGCAACAACAGCGTGGAATTAAAGCACTGTATAATCAAAAATTTAATTGAACGCTACGAAAATCGGTAATGTGTAATTTTCTAGACAGAGTTAATTGCAAATTACCTGCACTGTAAGAAGTTTTGTGCACCTGTACTCTGTTGGAGATGTGGGACGTAAATTCTTTTGTTTACATTCTTTTGGCTTCCATTAAAAAGAAATATTCTAGAACATTCTCGATTGTTCAGCGTTAATATGTGCAGTTCCGGCAGTACTTATGGATATTTCTCCAATAATTGACATGCATTTCCTTAAACTGAGATTTGCGGCGGCCCTACCAGTTGCGATTCGAAATCCCAGAGGAAATCTGAGAAGATTCGCTCATGACACAAATACTAATTACAGACGGTTTCAAAAAGTTACGTTAACCGTCCTAATTATGAACTTTTAAACGCAATTAACAATGTAGTACCTATACATGCGTTAGAAATCTAACCTCTCAATTCAATGGAAAACTTAGGAGCACTGTTTAATAATTGAAAGTTTTTATTTATTCGCCTTCACCAAGAGCTTTCCAATTTTTGATTTGTAGTTGTTGATTGGAAAATCACAAACCCTAAACTGATTTAATTGCAGGTGACAATAATTACGACCCTTACCGCAGTTGGTCGCCGCTAACTGAGGAGGGGTACGCAGAGAAGCTTCGACTGCTTCGAGAGGCATCATCAGTTCCTATGGAGAGGTGGAGGGCACCAACGGTGCTTGCATGGCTGGAGGTTGCGCTCGGCATGCCGCAGTACGGGGCACGCTGTGCGGAGAACATTAAAAGCGGAAAGGTAACCTCCCCCCTGAAGTAAACCTCTTGTGTCGTGTGAAATTCCAAATTAGCATTAAAGCAAAGCTGGTCCTTCACGAACTTTTCACTGTGCATACTCGCCCGAAGGCAGCTTTGCATTGTTGGTGGTTGTTCGATCTACCCGAGATTATTGGGAGTGATTGGAAATGAATCTTATAGATTGGTGATTTGCATGGCCAGGTGCTTCTAGAGCTGAGTGATATAGAGCTGGAGTGTGGCCTGGGAATCACCCACCCCATGCATCGAAAAAAGCTGCGGCTGGCCATCGAGGAACACCGGCACCCGGCCCTCGTGAGGTACCCCTGCATCGCGCAGCTCGGCCACACCTGGGTTTCTAGCGAATGGCTGCCTGACCTCGGACTTTCCCAGGTTTGTAGTGTAATATTCTAATTGTCGAGTTTTGAACTAAACAATGTAGTTTTCGTGAAACTCAAGGGGTTAACCCTTAAACCAACTGTAGTGCAAGCAGGCTGGCAATAGAAACATTGTTTTTCACCAGGATAGCAAGAGATAGTCGCTATACATCTCACAAGCGAACACATTTTGCTTTGAAATGTTTCTATTTACAGCTGATTTGGCATCAGTGTCATTTGCCAACTTTACTATCAATTATAATCAGCAGGAACTAATTTCTACATTTATGTGAAACGTACCTTATTGTTATTGTTATCAACTTAACCTCAAACAAGGTGGATGTGTATATTTGGCTCTCCAAATAAGTTAAAAGTTTTTAGTGGAAAAATAGTATTAACAAACATATACTTTATATCAAATTGTTCACCTTTAACTGGTAATTCAACCTTGCCATATTGAGCTGCACATTGGATTGGAGATAACATAAATATTGTTTGTTTAAACATAAATCAGATGTAGTTCATTTAGATCAGTGAACCTTTTGTGACTGTTTTTGTATTTGATAGTGAATAAAACACAGTACAGGACTGGACTTAAAATTTTCACACGCTTCCTGAATATTTAACCAAAACAATGAATTGCTTCAGATGCAAAATAGAGACCAATGCAGATGAACTTTTCAAATGTGATGGCTGCCAAAGTAAAATTTGCTCAAAGAGCTCAAAGTTATCCTCAACTGAAATAGGATGCATGAACTTAAAACAATCCAGAGTACTAAATTTCTATTGCGATGATTGTAAATTCAATATACGCCAGATCCCGGATTTGATTAAACTGATAGCTGATATGCAGAGTGAAATGAAAACAATAAAAGATATGCTGGCTGAAAGCACACAGTTAAGAAATGCGGAAACTGACCTGCAGTCGGACGGTGAGCAGATTATCATGGAAGTTGCTGAATGAACACGAAGGGCACAAAACATTATTATTTTCAATCTAGAAGAATCTGAATCAATGAACTTGAAAGCCAAAATTGATCATGATATCTCTAAAGTTAATGAAGTAATTTTAGAAGCAACTGGAAAAACTATTTCAGATATTAAGGCTTTTCGTGTAGGCAAAAGAACAGACCCAAATAAAAATAGGCCACTAAAGATTATATTAGACTCCCCTCAAAGTGCTCTCTAAGTTTTGAGGAATAAAACTAAGCTTAGAAATGACAACATCAAAATAAACTCAGATCAAACACCAATGCAACTGAAACAAATAAGGGTCCTTCGTGAAAAACTAAAAGGTCATATTGATCAAGAGGAAAATAATCTCACAATTAAGTACATAAGAGGAGTGCCAAACATTGTAACAAAAAACGATTTAACACCTAAAGAAAAAGCCTTAGTAGATTTTCCCATATTATATACGAACCTAGCTTCCCTCATGGCAATTATACTAATAACCGAAACTTGGCTACAACCAAAAAATACGTGATTCACTTATCAACATTCCAAATTTTACACTTTATAGAAAGGATCGACAACTGGGTAATTTGGGATATGGAGGAGTTGCAGTGTACGTATCAAACGTGTACCAATCTATTACAATATTATCATCATTAAATACCACACACAACAATGATAATAGTGAAACACTTTGGATTGACATTCAAATACATTCCATCAATTTACTATTAGTTGTTGTCTACAGACCCCTTCATTCCACCATCCAGAATGACACATTAATATTTCAAAAAATTAAAGAAACGTCTTTTACAGAAGACACTAATTCTGGGCAATTTTAACTTGCCACATATAAACTGGCCAATCATAAGAAATGATCATAGAAATGCCGCTAATGACTTATTTACAGACATGTATCTGGAAAGTAATTTAACCCAGTTTATTGATAAACCTACAAGATACCGTGTCTCAAATAATCTGTCTTTGTTAGATCTAGTGCCGAGTAATGACGAAAATTTGGTAACCGAAATCAAATACAATCAACTTATTGGTAAGAGTGACCACCTGACCTTACAAGTAAACTTACAACTTTATGTGCATCTTGAGCAAAAACACTATCAACCTCGTAGAAACTTTCGGAAAGCGAACTACAATGAAATTAATAGATATATTGAAAATTATAACTGGACGGAATTATCAATGAAAATATCTATAGAAGGAAAATGGACTATTTTCAAAGAGATGCTGAACACTGCTGTAGAAAAATATGTTCTATTAACAAAAAATAAGACTAAATTAAGAAACCATGGATATCAAATAAATCATAGACGTAATAAAAAATAAACGCAAACTCTGGGACAACTAGGTATAAGAGGAACCAAACCGAGGAAAATTATTCAGACTACCGCACTATAAATAATCTAGTAACAGAGACAATTCCATTGCCAGCGGGAGTAACAAAGCATTCTATAGTTATATCAAAAAAAAATTGCTTGAAATCCTCAGTGCCAAATTCTATAGATAATGGTGGTGTACTGATACAGAATACTACAGAAATAGCCAAAATTTTTGCCACGCAATTCACTCAACAGTATATCACAGAACCCGGTGACGATATTCCTGAAATAGAAGGCTTACAGAGAGCGGTAAATTCATTCACTACCATAAACACCACAAAAGATAAAGTGCAGAAAATGTTTATGAACCTAAAGAGCGACTCGGCTCCTGGTCCTGACCAAATAAACTCTCATTTTCTAAAAAATACTGCTAACACCGTTTCCCAACCCTTGGCAGAGATAATGCAGACATCTCTAGAGTTAGGCATACTTCCAAAAGACTGGAAAACAGCAACAGTCACACCCATCTATAAAAAAGGTGATAAAAAGTTCATCTATCCCTTGCAAATGCATGGAACGAATTATTACCAATAAACTATTGGAATTCCTCACAGTGTAAAATGCAGTACCAGTAGAACAGCACGGCTTTATGCCAGGAAGATCGGTTGTAACCAATCTTCTAGTCAACCTACATAACTGGATTAATGAATTTGATATGCAAAAGCCCATTGATGTTCTCTATCTAGATTTTGAAAAGGCATTTGACCGAGTTCTTTTACAATGCATGATAGCTAAACTGGAGCATATAGGTATTCGAGGGAATATTCTGGCCTGGATCAGTTCCTTTTTGAATGGCAGAGAATTTTATGTGAGGATTGCAGACAACTTTTCCAAGTCTAATGTTGTGCTTAGTGGAGTGCCTCAGGGTTCTGTGCTAGGACCTGTCTTATTTGCCCTTTTTACTGCTGATCTGCCTTCATCAATAACGTCCTCTATTAGCCTATATGCAGACGACACGAAAATATTCAACAACCCTCTTGAAATGGGTGAAAAAATACAAAATGACTTCAATAAAATTTACGATTGGACAAAAAAGTGGTTATTAAACCTAAACATCAACAAGTGCTACGTATTGGCAAATGTAATCTCTATCTGGAATACCAACTCAATAACAGTACCATATTATCCACTGAATCCCAAATTGATCTAGGAATCATGATAAAACATAATCTCAAATGGGACAGCCACATCATTAAAATCACCAAACAGGAAATCTTTTTACCATATATCACCAGAACTATTTATAAAGATTTACAAGTCTTACATTCGTCCCATCCTTGAGTTTGGTTTCCAAATATGGTCGCCTTGTTTCCAAAAAGACATCGATCTCCTTGAAAAAATACAACGAAAAGCAACCAAACTTCTTCCCCAAGGGTTTTATAATATACCATACGAAGAACGACTGAAGAAGATGAAATTACCAACATTGCTTCAACGTAGAACACGAGGTGACCTTATCGAAACTTACAAAATATTAAATAATTTTTACAGATGCTCATCCATAAAGAATATACAGTGAGCGCCAAAAAGCATTGTTCAGTTTCAATACCTAACAAAAACCCATACACTTCACCTATGGAATCAATGATAATTTCTTCATAAATAGGAAACTTGGGAGTTTTGTTTTAATGTTTGACATCCTCCGAAAGTGACAGTTTGGTGTGCTGTTTCATCGTCAAAAATTGTCGCGACTTATTTTTTCGAGGAAATTGGTTAAACGGTAACGGTTACGTCTCAAAGACATTACATGCTTCAAAGATCTTTTTATCGCAAATAGACGAGGAGATAGTAAATGAATATTGGTTTCAACAGGACGGTGCTACCAATTACACTGCAAGAATTAATACGAATCTCTTACGACAATCGTCTCCAAATAAACTGATTTCTTGCTATGGTGACCTTCCTTGGCCCTGGAGATCACAGGACATAACCACTCCTGACTTTTTTCTTTGAGATTACTTGAAGAGCAGGGTATTTACAAGAAAGATAAGAAATCTGGAAAAGCATAAAATGTTTATTCGAGAAAATATTGAAGCTATACTGCAGGATATGCGGCAACGTGTGATGAAAGATTTCGGCCGCCGTTTAAAAGAGTGCATTCAACAAGTGGGGAGTCATTTAACCGACATCATTTTTCATAAGTGAATCTCCCATTCTTAGTCTTTAAGAAATAGTTTTGATTAACTGTGTAATTTAAGCAAATAAATTGTTATTACAAATTGAAACTGACCAATGCTTTTTGGCGCTCACTGTATTTACCCTTAGTGCCAATGTACATCTCCGAGGACATGAAATGAAACTTACAAAGAATCAATTCTCATCTAATCCTAATAAACATTTTATCAGTAATCGTGTCGTGGACAATTGGAATAGGCTACCTGATGAAGTTATTAAATCTACAAGTGTAAACCAATTTAAAAATAGACTTGATTTGTACCTGAACTCTAATACTGTGCAATAATGGAATATCTATCTACACCTACTATATTTACCTTCACAAGCAGTGCCGGCGTTACGCACAGGCAGAGCAGGCGGCCGCCTGTAGTGGCACATTTAAGAGGGCGGCCGGAGGCGGCCCTCGGGGTTTTAATATTTAGGTACATACAAACTTGAAAATTAAAAAATCGAAAAATCGTTAAAATTAATCTTCCTAGTAAACTCTAATAATAGTTTTTTTCAAAATTACTGTAAACTGGGGTGAGTTTGATTTCGAGGGGGGGGACATTGATATTATTGCGAAAAATGTTTAAAATAAAAATGAGGGGAAAAATATTTTTAAACGAAGGATGACGCAAAAAATTTGGCACAAAAATTTAAAAAATATCAATTTATTTGCACCGCAGTACTTTGGTATAATGTGTTATTAGAAGTTAATAAAGTGAATCTTCTAATGCAGGATCCAACACTTTCTATTGTTGCCGCAGTAGAAACAATAAATTGAGTCCATTGTTAATTATTTGAAAAAGCTCAAAACTGACGAAGAGTTCCAGAACCTTTTTATTACTGCTCGTGAATTAGCAGATATAATTGATTTGGTACCCAAATTCGAGGAAGTACGAATTAAAAAACGAAAACGCAATTTTGAATACGAAGCGAATGATGGCCCAATGGAAGATTTAAAGGAAAAAATTAAAATTGAAGTTTATTTTAATTTGTTAGACGTTGCTATACACTCAATAGAGGAACATTTTCAACAGCTATCAAATTATAACAATACATTTGGCTTCTTACATTACATTTCAAAATTAACTACATGGAAGAAAGAAGATATTTTAAAGTATTGCAAGGATTCAGAAATTATACTGAGCGTGAAGGATGATAATAAAAAAGACATTGATGGTATTCAACTGTCAGAAGAATTAATATTCATTTCAAATTTGCTGAAATCATCAGATGACCCGAAGAATGTTTTGAAATATATATTACGTAATAAATTAATACCAATTTATCCAAATTTATAATTTTCTTTAAAAATATAATTAACAATACCAGTTAGTGTTGCTAGCAGAAAAAGGAGTTCTTCACGTCTTAAGTTGATAAAAAATTACCTTAGGTCATCAATGACTCAAAACCGACTATCTGGGCTATCTATTTTGTCCACTGAAAATTATATTTCTAGAGCAGTAGACAAAGAAGATATACTTCGAGATTTCACAAACATAAAAACAAGAAAAAGAAGTGCTATACGTATAATTGTTGTGATTATTATTGTTTCATTTAATTTTTATTATTGTTTGTGGTAATTTTTATTACTAATGTGACTTTTTTTAATACTATATTTACAAACAAATAATTAATAAATCTTTGTACTTATTGTACTCGTATTATTTATTTTTTATAGTACTACATACAAAAAAATCCATTTTTTTCTTTTATCACTAGGGCTGCAAAAAAATCTTGCCTGTAGCGGCAAAAAGTCTAGCGCCGGCCCTGTTCACAAGTTATATCCGTTTAGTTAGTTACTAGTTATAATTATACACATGTACCTGTATTTTTTGTTATTAGGCATAAACAGCCCTAGGCTGCCTGCCTACTATGTAGTAATAATAATAATACCTTTGAAGCCTCGAGACAGAAACGACTAGCTATGGTTTGATTTCCAAGACGATTACATCTCACCCTGCATCACCTCCACAACGCCTCCTTTCAACCATACATATCTCCAACAAGTACACAATGTCATCAAGTGAAATTATTGAGACTTCAACTTCTCATGTTGCACAAGTTTTGCCAAAAATGCAATGATTCTAAATAATATTTTGTTGAGATCTTGTTCCATTCTCTTTGAAGATCTTGGTTGCGATTTATTCTCTTTCTGGAAAAATTGCATTTTTGTTTGCTGGTGTGAGGCGATTGAGATTTTCTTAGCCTTCAGCCATTGTTGCAGCCTACCATTGATTACTGCTTTAATTTTCGTTAAAATAGATAGTTCTCAATTAATTATATCCTTTATTAATCGGATAAAACACTTCGCGAGGATTGAATATCCAAGTGATTCTGCTCCATTGACATTCCCGCTGTATTCATGTTCTTGAAAAATTTAATAAAATTTGCTGCTCCTACAAAATTTGTTTGTCAAAGAAAATGATGTCTGGATGTCCACATTAATGAATAAATCTCGTCAGCTTCAATGAAGGCTTCAGTTGATAGACAACTAACAATATTCAGATGAATCACACGGAAAACTGGGCGAGTTAAAGTAACCGTCCATACCTTTAAGATATCCTTGAGGTAGAACTTTGTTACAGTAAATCGTTACTTACGCACAAAACCAGGCACCAGATCAAGGGCGCCATTTTATTTCAGGCGAAACCGTACTTAAAACATAAACAACCCGTAACAATAAATTGCTACAGCTAGCTTTCAGTGGAGGAAAGGATAGTTTGAGAGTACCTCAAATGTGGTTGTCTGCTACTTCAAAATAGGGGCACGTCAAAAATTAATTAGGGTGAGTCGCCAAAAATTCTTAAACTTCAAACCACGATTACTCCCCTTTAGAATTTGAGACAATCTAGAAATAAAACTCCATATGTTCACGATGTTGCTAACCTTGAAGAAATATCAGCGGAGTCGCAGAAAGATGGTGAAATGGACATCTGTTTACTTATCTTGCGGTCAGCTATTAATTTCGCTATAGACAATTCGTTCTGCATTTCTGAATTACAGCAAAATAATAAAAAAGACTAATATTGAAAATGCTATAATGGGCACACCAAGTTACACAAAATTCTGGTGCAGTAATGTTAAAACCTATTTCAACTAATTATTTTCCTACGTGACGTGTGCAACCTCAAAAAAACAACTTGAAATAAGCAAACGACAACCAGCAAAGCATCCAAATTCCTTGAAGGGGGCTACTAAATCGTAAATACAGTAATACTCAAACTTAGACGGTAACACTTCAAACATAAATCAAAATCTAAGCATGCAAGCATTTCAAAAAGAACGTTAACCTGGCGACAGAAAACACAAAATTTACACAGCTTGCAAAATTAACTTAAAAACATTTTAATATAGCGGAAATGTAGAATATTTCGTTACGATACCTCAAGACATGGAGCGAAAGCAGTGGTGTCCAACAATTCGCTCACCAGATGTACGACTCATGTAGAGCAATCGAGAAGAAGGCGTCATGGTCAGGTAAGCAAGAGATGCTCACAAGTAACTAGAAGATGCACCTGGGCTTACTTAATATTGATAATAAATCCAAATTAAATGCTTGCTGGAGTGGTAAAACCCCCAAGGACAATCGAAAAGAAAATGTTTGCGATCCACAGCCTCAATAATTTCCATCGCGCAAGATGTTCACGTGGAGAAATACCCTGATGCACTATCAGCAAACTAGCCAGCATTTGTTAGACATAATTTTCTTAAATATCTTCAAATATCGCTACGAAAGTATACTTGAGGGCCCACCAGCTAGACTTAATAAAGATGGTGTGCATTTCTTTAAATTTATGTAATTACCAAATATAATGAGTGCCAACAAGTCTTTAAATTACAATAAATATACTCAGATAGGTTGAGAACTTATAAACTCAAATAATCGCAGCAAGCAATAACACAGTATCTGAAATACAAAAGGTAGCAGTAACGAAATCAGACACATATATGACATAAACAGTGTATAGGATTTGTTAAGCAAACTTTGCATATAATATACAGCACAATAGTTCGAAGGTCAAACAAGTAAAGTGTAAATCAGACTACGAACAGCTTTAACATTTCTACATTAATACATTTAAAGCTTGTAGTACGAATGTAATTACCCCAATGTTAATTAAATGGTGAGTTACTTACCTGTTCTGCAGTAAATAGCCTCCAAACGGGCCCTTACAGCAATGCTGGCAGCAGGTTGAGGGTGCTTGCTGAAACCATCAGGTGGCAAACGAAATATTACAGCAGCAGATTAGTTGAGCGATATGGCCCAAAATCAAAGGATGTCTCTCGAATGCATGCCTTTTTCAAAGTAAGCGGACTCGACGGAGCCCCAAAATTCCCGAGTAAAAAAGCTACGAATTCCAGATGCAATTAGCCAAAATGCATTACATTACCAAAATTGAAAATGAAGTAACTACTCATTCTGAATTACAGACTTTTCTTGGGAATGACCACTACATGCAACTTGCCAATTCGAGGCCACATAAGAAAAGGGACGCTATTGAGGTCGTAACAAAAGGATTCATTATCACAAAAGGGGAATCAAAAGATGCCTGCATGACCAGATACGCGATTAAAGATAAATCAAAACAAAACGAACAGCTTAAAACACTTGATGAAGCTTACCAGTAAAACAGCACAATATGCAAGCGACCGATTAGGCTACCAAGTTAAATTCTAACGCTAATTGCGCTTTTTACACGTAACATATTTTTTCGATGTGAGGCTCTTTGCCTAATTCCACGCTGCTTCATATTTTTAAACCTTCCATAAACAAATGAACAGGATCGGGCTTGGCTCAAAAAGTCTATGAATAACTAAATTACGATAAAGTAGATTAAAAATTTACCTAACCACTTGTGACTCCTTTAGTAATGCTACTGGGGTTATTATCATCCCCTGCATTGAATACCTTCAATGCGTCGTACATTTGTGGAAGACAATGATAATGGTTCTTCTCCCGTAAGGGTAATCCACTATTTACCCCTTCAAAATTGAGTTCAGCAATAAGAGTAAGTGCTATGAGCTTCCGTAATGAGTTGATGAGTTTTGACCACGCAGCGAACTTTGCTGAAAATGCCTTTTCAGTGCGCCAATTAGCTCTAATGGGGAGGCATACATTGGCGGTAAAGAGACAAACTTATACCTAAATATTACGTAGTACATAAAATCCCAAATTGGCTGTATATTGGAAGGTCATTAGTTATTATCGCTGTAGCTGTATAGCAGGTCAAGGACCGTTTCAAGGTGGCTATTACATTTGTTTTACCCCAATAACATTATAATATTTGTCAATTCTTTGCCATATCTTGCTGTAGTCTTCCAGTCTTGGATATGTTTCTTTCCCAAATTTTCAGTTACTATTTCATTTAGATTTGCTTCAACGCTGCTTTAGTTGTTCCCAGTCCTGGTGACCTTCCCATGTGCTATAATTATCTTTGTCTGAGAGCTATTATCATTAAACCGTGTGTGACTACTTAAAACCAGACCGGTAACAATGCAATATTTCAGTATTCCGAAAACTTTGCTACAAACTTGGTGGATGCACGAATGCTGGAGCACCTTAGCAAGAAAGAGCTTGAGAAGTTTCTAGGCGTCACGAGAAAGTTCCATCAAGCTTCAATAGTGCACGGGATTCATCTTCTACGAATCATGAAATATGACAGACAAGTATGCATCCTAACTTACTGATTTTAGTGTATAGAAATTCATGTAAATTTCTTAGGCATTAGCTGTTCGAAGGCACCAGTGTGAAAACGTGGACGCAGATCCATTAGTGTGGACAAATCAAAGGTTTATTCGATGGGCCCGGAATATTGACTTAGGAGAATATGCAGACAATTTAAAAGGTAATTGCTAATTTTATATTTTAGTGTTATTTTGTAGTGATGAACCTCCAACGGAAATCCAACTAGTTGTATTTTGTGCTTCACATAAACATTTAATTAATTTTAGATAGCGGTGTCCACGGCGGCCTAGTCGTTCTGGAACCCTCGTTCAATGGGGACACAATGGCTACGGCTTTGGGCATTCCTGCCAGCAAGAACATTATCAGGCGCCACTTAACTGCGGAGTTAGAGGCATTAGTGTTACCAGCTAGGTACGTCATTTTCTGTCAAATGGAAGAACTGCAAGCCGAAGCAACTCGCGTCATATCAAAACATAATAGATAAACCCTTTCCAAACAATCACTTCTCTGTATGTCATTGTACCATAGTATACATTTTTGAAACCATATTATATGAACCAATGGGTGTGCAGGAGCTAAGGCTCTGGAAATAGGGTATGGAGTGTTTGTATAAATTTGTGACATAAACATGGTTGTGGCTGCATTTTGTAGCTGTTACTTCGTGGTGGATTCTGTCAAATGGATTTTTGAATAGCAACATCATCTTAATCACGTTTTTATCGGACTCAGAGTTAGCTTCAGTAAAACCATTAACTTATACATGCAATTTCATAAGCTAACGAAGTAACAGACGCACAATATTTGCAATACATAAGCAGATCTATCGCTTTAATGGTTTGCTGGTAGGCAAAAGTTTCGACCAGCTAATTTCATTTAGAAACTATTCGAAACCTACATGTTTATAGTTTACCTGTATTCGTGAGCTGGGCACTTATAATTTTCCCCCAATTACACACTCAAAATTATCTTTATAACTATTAATAATTGTAATATTTTATTAATTTTTTAAAATCTAAACTGAACTGAAGTTCCACTTTGAACCACGATTTTTTAAATGTCAAGAAGTCTTCCAATTTTTAGAAATTCAACTTCAACTGAAAATGTTTACATGCAGTTCTCACTAGACTCACAATTTTTCTTTCGAAATTCTATATCAAAATGAAAGCTAGCTACTATTCATCTACTTAATATTCATGGTCTCAAATGTCATTATATTCTCCTACTTTGTGAATAAAGAATAAAAAGCAGGTATATTAAATTGCTTTCACCTAAACAGGAAAGCATTTTAAATTTGTTTACAACGAAATTATAGCTGAAAGACAGCAAACAAATGCATTTATTGTACAAGCCCAAAATAATATCGTTTGATCCAAGCTAATTTTTAACTGTTTGTCAGAAATGGTGTCCATTGTAAACATTGCACTATCGTACTGATTAATGTTGGTATAAAATTTAATGATCAGTTTTGATGTATTCCGAAATCGTTAATATTCTCTACTCTGTTTATCAAGAACCAAAAACAAGTAACGACGACTATAGAATTTACCCAAAATAGAAATTTTTTCTTAAGTCTTCGTAGAATAGGGGGTCTGTTATCTAATTTAATAAATTAAACAAAACTTCAAATTATTTTTAAATGTCAAAGGGGCGACAGGTTTGATTTTCGCGCAATCACAAAGTGCGCTACTGCTACCTCAAAAACGAACAGTAACGATGCCTATTTTTGGTGTAATTGATTATTATTGATAAAGCACTACGCATTTACACCAATATGCAAATCTGTTAGATTTTTTAATAATACACATTTTTCAAATTAAATGTGTTTTCTAAGTACTAGGGCTTCTATTTATCATAATTACTAAAGTATTATTGTATTCAACCAATCACAAGCCATGAAAATTTAAATTTTGACCAATAGCAACCGTTTTAAACTATATAAACGTCAACTTGGTGTTTATTCAAAATAACACACTTTATTTAGTACGTTTTAAGGTGATGCTAGTGATCAGCTTTCGATCTAACGTTTTCTCAAACGTCTCTATACGTACACTATCAGTCCTTCTCAGGACTAACCAAGAACACCTGAAGACGGGAGTAGATCAAAAACTCCCGAAACGTCGTCTGATAAACACCCTAGACTGTGGAAAAGGTCCGATAAAACATATAATAGTAGACCACTGCCAAAAATGACATCATTCACAGAACAATAGTGCTAGTATATATCCTAATAGTTTTTTATTGATTTCGGAGACTCACGCCCATTGTCCTTAAGTAACAAACGACTTCTGGGATTGGATCGTGTCATTATTGAGGTCGAAGAGCTCAACGTTTCGCCCACTCTCGTAAGGGGCTTCATCAGGAGGAAAAAAGCAAAAGAGCACGGTAACTCAACGTGTAAACCACAACAGAGGCGAAACTCTTTTGCAAGGGAAGGGATAGAAGATCCTTTTTGATGAAACTTCCATTATCTGCAAATCCCCATTCTTCTTTAGCAGAAAGATTCGCGAAGCCATTGAGATTTACAAACACCCTAACAATTTCAATCGAGATAAAGGCTTTCCCCGTCATTTTATGTGGAAAGTGCTAATTTCTAAGCCCCGCCCACCGTCACCCTACTTCGACGGCACTTACCTATAAATTCTCGCCTTTCTCCTTCCAATCGTTAGAAGAGTTTCGCCTCTGGCGTGGTTTACACCTTAAGTTACCGTGCTCTTCTATCCCTTCCTTTGTAAAGAGCTTCGCCTCTGGCGTCGTTAACACGTCGAGTTACTGTGCTCTTTTGGTTTTTCCCCTTACGAAAGTGGGCGAAACGTTCTTCAACCTCAAAAATGACACGTTCTAATCCCAGAAGTCATTTGTTACTTAGTTTTTTATTGGGTTATTTATATGGATTGTATACAGTACACTCGATGTTAATTACCACCGACTGGAATTGTCTTCCATTCTTCTTACTACTGTGTTAAATTCCATCGAGTGGTTTTATTTTCGATTTTGTGTTATTTTAACTCACAACCACCTACTGAGTTTACATCCGCTTCAAAATAACCATCTAGAGGATTACAACTACTGACTGAAATGAATTGGTAGAATTTTCCACCACATCGGTGGTTTTTCAGTATGACTTCATTACTTAATCACAAATTCACAAAATACGGTTTACGAATGGCTGATTCATCTGTTGCTGCATTATCTGGTAGCTTCTTGCTGATAGCTGAATCTTCTCTAATTTCCTTGACAGTTGATTCAAGTTGGTGTATCTTCTTTCTTTTTATTGCATTCAGAGATGGTTTACCTGTGCACTTGACGCATTTGAGGGGAACAATAGTTTTTTGTACAATTTGAGCGTTGACAGCGATGACATTGAGAAACCTAATTAGCTAATCGTTTTTATTTTAGTGATTTCTAGTTACCATTCTAGTTTTAATTATCCTGCCACAATCGAAGTGTCTTTATGACCATAAAGCTGCTTCTGTCAGCATCAAGAAAATGGAAACACTTGATGTCTCTCGATTTTCTTTTCTCTACTGACTCTAAGTTCCACCGGTCACCAATGATAACGAGATAACTAACTCGCACTCACACTAGCGGCGTGAACCGGGCGTAAAAATGTTCGCTCCAAATACAGCCTCCCTGTTCGAGAGCGAGTTCTGGACTGGAGACTGATGAGCTGCAGACTCCCCGCCGGTCGCCTGCTTATAATGAATATTAGAATTTCATTGATCCTTTGCTTATGCTAGCTTGTTTTGCACCAATATTTGTCTTTTCTTTTGCACAAGCAATTATTTTGAATTATTATGTTACATTTATTACACATTTTTTTCAGTTTGAACACCGCTTGTTTTAACAATGTTTAGGCATTAGCTGTTCTGAACTTTGATCTTTCCAAATTCAAGTTCTAAGCTACAAAAGCAGCTGTTTAATGTTTTAATATTTTTAACTTGAAGTAATTTTAGACGATGTCTCTTGTATCTGCTATTGACTACATTGTGGGTTTTCTCCAAATATTAAAAAATTGCTTTGGGCCAAACACGATATTATTGTGGGCTTGTGTTGCTGAATTTTTGCTGTTATTTATGTATTACTTAGTCATCGGTTCTGAGTATATAAATCAAAAAGAGGACCAAGCCATGGTGCATAACATTTTAAAGATTCACAATTAGAAGTCACTCTATAATCATGTAGGTAACGTTTTTGATGAGATATTGTACAAATGCCAGCAACTAAGTACCTACCAACTGCTTTGTCATATGTGGTAAATGCTTTATGAAACTCGTACCAAATTTAAATCAAACTGATTTTAAATGTTAGTCTAGACTTAAAATATTTATATAAATATGTACAAACTGCAAAATATAAATAATTTAACGATGAAATGTCTAATGCTGCCTTCATTAAGTACATGAATTATAAAAATCAAATATGTAGTAGCGTTTTGTATTATATGTAGGCAATGTATGTGTAACATTCCTGAGGGTTGTGATATGCGAGATTACTATATAGCGTTGTGAGTAAGCCAAGCGGTAGTGGTAAGTCCTTCCTTTCTGTTCTAACACCTACAAATTATATTTTATGAGCGTTAGTATTTACCTACATATCATTTTTTTACTGTCCAACTTTACTGTGGATTTTTATTAGGATTTTGAATGATTTGACAGTGATTCGAGAAATAAATGTCAATAATTTCTTATTCCGTTTTAATAATACCAGTCTGATCAACCCTGTATTTGGTCTGTGTAGAAATGTTGCCCTTGTTGTGTGTACTAACATTAAGGTGAAGTGATTGTGATGTATCTACTATGGAAACACTACACAACATTCTATGTTAATTTGCTGCTTTGCTTTGCACCGCTCTGCTTTATCGTTAGAGCACTTTTTTGTTTCAACGGATTCGTGTTAGTATCTTCATGTTCATTGCATGTTTTTGTTTATTCATGTCATTTTCATACCTTGTAGCAACAACTACATTTACTTGTTTAATAAATGGCGGAGTCCCTTTCTAGCTTTGGATCACCGATTTCTAAAGTAAATGTGGTTAGGTATATAGCACAGTTTACGTTATCATTAAAATTGCCTATGAGACAACTAAAATCACACATAATCTTTAGCCTCTTTGTACCTTTTACTGTGAAGAACCATGCATACCATACGAGGTATGCAGTTGCTAAACTTAGAAGCTCTGGAGTAGTTGTAATAGATATAATTTATAGCGGAATTTCCAAATTTTTATTGTTATTTAATAGGTCATATGTCTGATAGTCGCAAAATCACCATTCCCTTCATTTTACACATCTTACATTTTTTCAATACTGCTGATGCTGAATACAACGAGCTTAGTCGATAGAATAGCAACCTTATGGAGGAACCGCGACGTCAAAGAGTTTTAGTTTGCTTCAGAAACGATAGAACATAGAATGCTTGTGTAAATGTTTCCCGCACTGCTATTCATGATTTTCATTTTGCACTGTTATGCTAGATCCACATTAGAACACTATGTGCGCGTGAAGGCAAAATCTCGGGTACCGGGAGGGTCGCTAGGACGATCATTTTTCCCGCTCCTGCGCAGGACTCACAACAGCATCTTCGGAGCCCGTCAGCATGGAGGCTCGCAGGGCCAGCTTGAGGGTAAGTACTCTGCTACAGTCCTTTAATAATGGTAAAAAATATTCCATTACCCAATCCAGTGGCTGCATCGTTAAAGCTAGAGTAAAATTAAATGCTGTGCTGAGCTACCTGTACCTGCTAGTTAGGGTTGGGTTTTGAATTGCTATATTAGAATATTTTAAAATGGTTCGCCCGTGGAATACCAGCCACACTTTTATCCGCTAATGACTCTTAATCTCTTCCGGCTTGTGAATCATCGAGTAGGTAGCTCGCCAAAGTATTTTAATTTACCTCTAGCTTTAAGGTCAGTCGTTAATTTGGCTAATGAGATATTTTAGAAATACGAAAACCGTGGTGCTATTGCTAATTGCTGATGTTGCTTCGTTTTGCTTCAGATTCCAGTATCTAAACAGACTTGCTAAAAATATTGGTCGTAATATTTAGTTTGTTTTCAGATGATATTAGTTATAACTAATTATTGTGTTAAGTTCTGTGAAACATGACACTGGCGTTATCACATTCATATTGTTACGTTTTATGTTCTGAGGCTATTAAAAATTATACGCCGCTTCTGTTTTAAGCATTTATTTACAACGATTTATCTTAATCTATTTACACAACACAAGAACTATTAAAGCGGAACACACATTATTGATAAACTAACAGGACTATCTAACAACACATATACTTTATTTATTTACACGCGATTTCAACATTAATGATTTATATGGCTATATTTATTTGTTATACACGTGTTATTTATCTCGGTAGATTTATGTACACACGGGTTTATTTATATGGCAGCTTCTTCCAAGCTGGAGTCGGCACTCGGACTTTTACTTCGACTACGACTGTCCTCTTATTTTCTTTTCGCGTATTTATATATGCGCCGGGTGAGTCATTCCGGAAGCGTCGAGACCTTGCTCGATCCTTCCCGCAACGCTGACGTGTTCGCGCGCATGAGTCATCAAGGTCGTTTCTCGAAGGATGTGACTCATCCGTCCGCACGTGAACCGGCTCAAGGTCGTGACACTGCCTCCGCCTTAGGTCGTTCTCGAATGCTCGGAACGCTGAGTCATATGTTTGCAATGGCCTGATCCCAAGGTCGTTACACTATTGTTTCATTCATTTCTTTAAAGATCAGTTATTTGAAATCTACCCCTTTAAAACCAAATGCTTAGATGAATTTCCTTTTCATTGTGCACATGGATATTTCAAAAACTATAGCAGATAGGGACGGTAGCAAAGTAAGTATACAGGAGGATTTAATGAGAGTAGACCAAGAAAAACTGAAAGAAATAGCGGAAATGTTTAAAAAAGTCAGGAATTTGGCATGTAAAAGACAAAAAAAAGTGCTCGCGGCTAGCTGCAGTGAGAAATGGGTGGGGTCTTACTATAGAAGTACAGGTGCTTACTGATAAAAATGAAGATGAATATATTCGGGGTCTTAACTTGGAAGTACAAATGTAAGGTTGCGAATGATAACCTAAAGGATTCCACTACAGTACTGATCCATTTCTCGGGCTCGAAATGTTATGGCAAAAGCTGCAGGTCAGTCAGAATTGGGAAGAAACCACGGCTGACAATTCTTCTGGCGATGCATGGTGTTATCCTTGATGTCCCGCAGTATTTTCAAGAAGCGAGAATACAACTTTAAGGGTTTAAAGTACTGCAGTAGCTAGCATCGTTTCTTTCTTTTTGCCTCTCGTCTTTCAGGTTGGCTTTCCACTCAGAATTTCGCCCTTCCACTGACCCACAACCAGAGGCGTGTGCCCGAAAATTCCCGCCGAATAAAATTAATACGAGGGTGGTATCACATTGGAATTTAATATAACATAGTAGGAAGGTGTTGAGAATGCTTTAGTGAACTTTGAAATGCCGAAGAAAGAAGAGTAGGATGACCACGAAGACTACTTGAGTATACAGTAAAAGGACAAAACAATCTAAGATCGCATCAAAGAGAAACAGAAATAATAAATCTGTATAAAGAGCTCAACCCGGAACTGTCCTCACAAGTGGAGGTTTTGAAACTGACGACTTTGAAAATATCTAAGAAAAAAAATTTTGGATCAAAAATGTATCAGTTTTTGTCAGGGATAAAAGCTTGAGTTTAAGCAAATTTGAGGTAAACAAAAAATAGACAGAATTTAATTGTTTAAGGTGTACACCCTTCACCTGAGGTGAGGTAAGTATACAAGTGCAGGAGAAAACTGTTTTCCCATCGAAACTACTAAATATAGTGGAATAACGTTAATAAAAAGCTATATAAATTATAAGATAAGTGCAGTAAGAGGAACGTTTTTCAAGAACAAAGAGAACTACTATTTCAAAAAGAAGAAAGCACGCTGTGTCAAAAATGGCAGCACATAATTATAGAAGCAATGCAAGATCTTCTCCACCTTAAAAAAATGCTGGAAGAATACGCAGAAAATATGCTTAATTGCCGATTAAATATTCACACTAAAGGGAATTGAAACAAGATCTTACGCTCAAAAGTTAACACTGTGCACAATCTTTATACAGGGTGAGTCTGAGGAACGGACCAAACTCCAGGAGTATATTATACACCTGAAAATAATGTAAAAAAACTCAAACGTTGTTATCCGATTTTCATTTGTTTTTAAGTTGGCATCATAAAAAATACCCATATAGTCCAGTCAAATGGTAGAAAATAGGGGAAAGTTTGGTGAATTTTTGATATTTGGTTCCGCTGTACACAAATATCAGGTTTTTCAACAAGAATTTTGACCGGAACACATTTTTTCAAGCAAAAAGGAGTAAAAACGAGGTCTTTTTAGTTTTCTAAAATTAATCGAGAACTATCCAATTTCGTAAATGCTGAACATATAAGAAATGAAAGAGGATAAAATTACCTACATCGTATGTATTGATCTTTTTTTCTCAGATCAATCGTTCAGCCGCGAGAGCGCCGTGAAATTATAGTCCAGTCAAATGGTAGAAAATAGGGGAAAGTGTTGGTGGAGTTTTGATATTTGGTTCCTGTATGTTTTTTGGGTCGCTGTATGTAATTTCAGGTTTGCCAACATTTCATTTACGAAAATTAATTTCATATATCATTTTTGATTTACGAAAAATGGATAGTTTTCGAGTTACTTTGAAATAAACTGGGATAATTTCTTTTTTTTATTTTAACACTTAACTTCGCGGCACTCTCACGGCTGAACGATTGATCGGAGAAAAAAACCTCATACATTAAATGTATCTTTCATTTATGTAGATTCAACATTACGAAAAATGGATAGCTTTTGTGTAATTTTAGAAAACTAAGGAAAACCGGTTTTTACCACTGTTTTTGCTTAAAAAACGTGTTTTCGGTCAAAATTCTTGTTGGTAAACCTGATATATGTGTACAGCGACCCAAAATACACATAGAAACCAAATATCAAAACTCCACAAAACTTTCCCTTATTTTCAACCATTTGACTCGAGTATATGGGGATGTTTTATGCTATAACTTGAAAACAAATGAAAATCGGATAACAACATTTGAGTTTTTTATATTATTTTAACATGTATAATACACTCCTGGAGTTTGGTCCGTTCCTCCAGACTCACCCTGTAGATTCTAACCAAAATTGTTAATCAGTAACCAGAAGCAAGCTTTATAGTACCAGGAGAGATGATAAAACTAACAGAGGCCACTCTTACAAGGGGCAGCAAGTAAAGTAAGAAGCAATAGTAATGTCTCTACTAGTTTTAGTACAAACAACTAAATAGACAAAGGGGCTAGAGTCTTGCATCGGGTCGGGTACCCGCGGGGTACCCGCATTGCGGGTCGGGTTGCGGGTAGGATTCATATCAATATTGCGGGTAGCGGGTCGGGTGCGGACAGAAATATTGTATTGTATAAAAAAATTATACCTAATAATAATTTGACGGCGCAAGTGTGAAAATAACTTTCTTTATTGTGTATAGGCATTCTATGTGAAGCAATTTGCGGGTACGTACTGGTCTAATAGTGGAATTTCGGGTCAAGTACGGCATAAAAGTGCAAAACTTGCGGGTCTCGGGTCGGGTGAGGGTTTGAAATGGCGGGTCGCGGGTCGGGTGCGGGTATAAAAATGTGAAAATTGCGATTCGCGGGTCGGGTGCGGATTTAAAATTTCAGAAATTGCAGTTAGCGGGTCGGGTGCGGGTCCTATATATTGGACCCGCGCAGGTCTCTAAAAGGGGCTTATGCAGTAGGTCTAGTAATTAACACCGATTACGGAGAAAATAGAATCACAAGATAAGGGTAAGTTTGAAATAAATCTCTACAATGGCAGAATATTGAAAATAAAAAAATATTAAATATAAACAAAGATGGTACGTTTACCGAGCTACCTTTTGGGTAACTTCAACAAGCAAAATTACACTGGTGCAGTAGAGTTAATCCTAACTTCTAAAGGACGTCATCAGGTATAGAAGCTATCTAAAGTAATTTTATCTAGACAATGCCGAAGTATATAATTATTAAAAATTTAAGAAAGAAATGCCTGGAAGAGGCTAATGAGCTGCTTTAACTAGCCTAAAAAGTGTCTCTGAAAGAGCTGAACGCGGAAAACAATGTTTGAAATATAGTTAAACTCGCTTTCTGCGGCACATACATAATTCAAGTAATTACAAAGATTGCCCTTGCTGCACGCGGCGTTGTTCACACATGTCAAAGATGGTGGATGAATCCGGCCTTTGATGATGTGTTGGCGAAGACAATGATACTGTGTGGACCGGGTCTACACACAATTGTCTCGAAAAGCAGGCACTGAGGAAGACAACTAGGTGCTATATTCGCAAAATGTGATCCGAAGGGTAACTTAATTAATGGTACTTGTTACGAGATTCACCCCTCGTTCTTCATAATTATTACGGAGCCTCCAAGGTTGATCCGGCTGTTAATCGAAGTTGAAGGATTACGTCATGATAAAAAGGGGCTCCCATTTTATACGCTACTATTGACCGCCGTGCCACACAATAGCACTTACTCGCTCAAATGCCTCAGAGTCAATATCAAATTACCGTAAACGACATTCTAGCTGAAGACAGCCACAGCCTAGTTACGAGTGACGAATTCACCGCCCCGCCGGAGACACGTGCTGTCACCAACACCTAAACTCGAATGCCAAAATCGAAAAGGTACTATGTACAATCCACAGGATGCACTTTCCCTCGCTCGGGGTGTATCGGCAGAAGATAATTTCCCCATGCAACTATACAGACGTTGTTAATGGCAATGAAGGTTGCCCACACATTTACGCCGGCGCTGCTGTTTTGGGTTGCATCTTGCATCATGCCTAAAGAACCATATTGGATTAGCCCGATATGAACGAGAACTAACTAATTTTCACAAGCGGAATTAAAATTATAAATCAACCTCACATGTTTAAAAAGTGGGACAAGGTGATTTGAAAAATGTTGTTAATATGTTACGTTCAACTGAGCAACTACTCATGGTTAAATGTCAAGAAATGGCTTTGTTTGGACTCTGTTAGTAATAAGCATAACCTTACCATAATTGAATTCTGACACTTATGACAGTTATCACGTGGTCTAAATCAAAATTTAATTCTAATATTTACACAAACTGGAGGTTAAACTTTAGAGCTTCATTGCTGCAAGTTACGCTCTACACAACGTAAACAAATTTTTGTTTAGAATAAACTAAGCTGGGCATTTGGGAATGGCAAGCGTTTCAGAGAAATTTTCAAAGGAACGAAAGTGGCGGAGGTATAGAGAAGAAAAACAACTTAATAAATTAGCTACTTATACAAAAACGCATAGGTGGCTGCGATACATGCATATGAATAAAAAGATTTCCGTATAGAGAGACAAAGCGAGAAGAAGGGAAGGCCGTACAAAAGAAGGTTAGAAGCAATAAAGTGGGCCTTAGAAGTGGCGATCATAAGAAACTGCAAATAACTGGAAGGAAATCGTGAACCAATAGCCTTGAAAGAGTGTTCCAGAAGAACACGGTACTTAAAATAACAATAAAACAACAGCAAAAAACAACCCATAATAATAATTTGCTTCAGCTAGCTTTCAGTCGAGACAAGGGCTTTTCAAGGTACCTGAAATGTGTTTGTTTGCTGCTTCAAAGTAAGGGTTCCTGGAGAATGTTAATTAAGTCAGGCTCAACAAAGTTGTCTTATTAAACTCCAGGTCTTCGAGACGTCTCCAACCTAGAAGAAACATCAAAGGAGTTGCATAAAAATAGTGAAATATAGACCTTAGTTTACTTGCCTCACCGCCAGCTTTGATTATTGCTATAAAAATACGTTCTGCATATCTGATATCCGACAGAATAATTTAAAGGCACAAACTAATATTTAAAACGCTATAATCAACACACAAGTTACACGAAATTCTTGTTCAGTAATAATGAGGCTACTATTCTCTATGTGACGTCACAAGAATATAAGCTACAGCCAAGAACGCATTGAAACACCCTGAAGGTGCTACTAATCATAAATACAGTAATATACAAATTTAGACGGTAACATAAACTAAAATATAGGAATACAAGCACTTCGAGAAGAATGGTAAAATGGCGACACGAAACACAAAATTTACACAGCATGCAAAAGTCACTCAAATACATTTTAATATAGCGAAAATACAGAATTCTTTACGATACCTCAAAACATTGGAGGAATAGTCCAGCAGTCCGGTATATGTGGAACCATCAAGACAAAGGAAGAGGCATCATCGCCAGATCAGAGGGAGATGGCCTAGGTGGCGAGAACAAGAAATGGCTAGCGGCGTTGGAATATATCCAGCTCAATGAAGGGATTTCGCAGAGTGCGATATTTTAATCCGATATAATATCGATCTGTGCGGACCGACAATAAAGATCAGATGGAAAAGCAGAGAAACCCCCAATGTTAATTTGCGCTGCACAACTTAATAAACCCTTACGGCCGGTAATTTTATGCTTGCAAAATCCTGTAACGCATGAAGCACAATAGCGTTACCATCTGTGGCAATCTCTATCCCAACACAGTGAAATACCTCCGGGTGAATTTGGTTTATCAAAACCAAGCTACCTCCCGCGGCAGCTTCGGGAGTCGACAGCGATGCTACTTACCCGCTAGAATGGTGAACCCCGACTTAAGATCGAAAATAACATTTGCAGCTTACCGGTTTTGTTAATCCTCTAATGAAGGGTTTAACGACAGAGAAGGTAATTCCCCCTCGAAACTATGCAGACGTTAATTGCAAGAAATGCAGCTTCCCCGTTCATGCGGAGTGAAGGGATCAATGTAATTCTCTAACGCAATAGCAGCGAAATAGCCAGCATTCTTTTAGCGTAAAGTCCCTTTGCCTAATTAGCGGTCTGTTCGGCGCCACTCGATTGCAGGCTGGTTATGCTTTTAAGCCTCGCATAAACAAGTAAACAGTACCGGCCTAGCCCGAGAAATGAAGGAAAAAATTAATTGAGTCAAATAACAAGAACTGCGAGTTTCATATGTTTATATATAACAGATATAAATTTTATGATCTCAAGTTACCGCTACTGTGTTTTTTGTAAGTTCACAGCCTACTATATTTTGCAAATAACTAAATTTTCACCATTTCCTTTCTTCATCTTCATCGGTCGTTTTCTATACAGTTGCCCGAATACACGTTTTTCTTACCAGCGCATCACATTTGCACAAGACAGACGTTATTTCTGGTTCCTCATTACAAAGTCTACATAGTATAAGGGTCCAGTGAATTTCGGAATGCGTCAGAGGTGTTCCTTAACTGTCGCATGTCATGTTAGTAACCCCATGACGATTCTGAGCTGAGTCCTGCTTAGAAGCAACAGTTCTTTAGCTGTTTCTGTGCAGGGTCCGTTTGTAAACACTTTGCTGGGGTTATATAGTAGCCTGTTAATTTTGCTGGCCGCCGATCCACTTACTGCAAGTGAATTGCACTTATTGGGTCTCCTTAGACAGGTTCTAGACCATTAAAGACCATTTGCGTTTTCTTTGCCTTTGATTCCGCAATGACTTGGGACCCAGAACAATCTGACGATGTTCTGCTCAGCCACTCAGCCAACCCAATGAGTTCTTCGAAACATTCCAAAACCAGTCTGGATGAAGCTTTTGAGCTCGCAATAGCTTTAGAGCTGCCTGCCTCTTCTCCTTTTGTTTGTTTTAGTATATATTTTAGTTCTTCTAGGTCTACTGTTTCTAATTCGAAATGTACCCTTAAATAATTCCCCTTTATTTATTAATTTATGTTTGTGAATTCTTTTCTTACTTTTGATGTAGACATACTGAGAGGATTTCTTAATGCTCATCAGCATTTCACCGCTATCTTCTCATAGTTACCCTATCATCTCCTTCGACTTTTATTTTCTTTTTTTTATTGTTGTTTTTGTACGGTAGATTTTTATTCTTTTGTTGTCATTTGATCACTTTTCCACTGTTCCTGATTTACATCTTTTACCATGTTTCTTGCGATTTTACTAATCTCTGTGTATTTCGTTGTATCTCTTGATGTCCTCTGCAACATTTTCTTTGTAAATTTACTAAGTTTTTCTTGCTTACTTTATTTCGTCTATCATGGCCAGTGTAGTTATGCTACGAACGACTACCAGGATTGAACCATGTCATTATTGAGATTATACCACTCCCTATAACACCAACCAATAAAAAACGGTAAAAGTGCATGTACTAACCTTTGATAATGTACACAATCTTGACTAATAACTGATAGTCAAATACCTTCACAAACATCGCGTTCTCTGCTGAAAGTACAATCATCATAGCAACCACACTAACTGTACTTTTAATATTTATAAATAAACTGTTCAAACGTTGTTTATTGACTCGTGATATAATCTGGGCGAATGCAACTCGTGTCTTCTTGATTATTAAATTATTTCTGTTTCCTCTTGATATATTGTTTTAGGCAATCACGCGTGTCCACTCGCGTGTTTGCGAAACAGTATATCTCGTGTAAACAGAAATGATTATTTGATAATCAAGAACCCACTAGTTGCATTATATATGATAGAAAAACTCTACGTTTCGCTTGCTTTCTGAAGGGCTTCTTCGGGAGTCAATCAAAAGAACACGGTAATTCAACGCGTAGCTGTTGAGTGAAGAGACGCGGGGTGAGTTGAAAATTGAGCTTTTGCCTTGTTACAGCCTAAAATACGGCACCACGTTGGGATGCCAGCTTGTTACAGTATAAAATGATCTTTACGACAAAACGCCAGTTTGTTACCACATAAAAACTACATTACGGTAAGGCATTAAATTGTTACATTACAAAATCGGAAAATTCTCGGATCAATTGCCCAATCCCGTTACGATGGGCTGTAACAAGAGGTGCCGGCTAAAACGCTCAGTAAGAAGGGCGGGTTATTTACAACCTTAAATTAGGGCTATGATTCGGTAAACGAAATGCAGATGTTACTTGCTAAGCGCCACCACTTTCTGTCTAAGTCGGGAAAAACAACAAAGGGGAGCTCATTCTGAAAGTGGAAGAAAATTGCCCACCTTTCTACTGTTACCTTGGCAATGCCTGAGCGCCGAGCGCAACAGCTGAGTCGAACTTACCTTGACTTGCATTCGCTTACAGCCGTCTGAATCCTCGTATAACGGAAAAATACACATGCAAACATCATCAGTCCATTAATGAAAAACACAAATACTTAACAATGAACTATATTAACGGAGAAAAATATGTAGGTGACATGCGGCAATGACCTTGGAACCATAAGCTTCATTTTCCGGATTACTTAAATTATGATTGCAAATATGACATATATTGGCTAATTACGATTGTAATTTGGCGCTTAGAAATCAAAATTATTAGGTCGAGAATGGTAAAAGCTACTTACTCTTTTTTAAACTTAAATAACACTTTTAAGGAATTTTTGCGCTAGTCAAATATATCATATATCAAATGTCGGCGTTTATATTGGCATTTAGAATGACACTAAAATAAAATTTTGCAGATTTTTAATGCTTCCTCTACAGGGTGATTTTTAAGTTGATTCTTTCGGTTTACCAGTATATGGTTTTTATATATCTGTTTATTTTCAAAATAAAAACAATTATTATTGTTATTATAAATAAAGCTAAACAAAATAAGCTTTTTTTTTAAACTCCACTCCAAACGCCGATGCAAATTTCTACCAAGTCTCATATTTAAAACCGTAGGTCGACATCGGGCGACGCTTTTTCTCCAACACAATGAAACTCCTGTTAAGCCCGGATAATGAGAAATATTACAGACAACGGCCATACCACACTGAAAACACCAGGTCTCGAACGAGCACCGAAGTTAAGCAATGTCACTTTTTTGTGATCTTTCGCTTCTTCGAGGTTGATTTTTAATACGAACGGGGAAGCTTTTCACGCTAAAACTCAGTTTTTAGGCTGATATTCTGTACGCATACATATAAGTAAATAGTTTTTTAGATGCTGGAGTCGGCTCTCGTTTACTTTTAGTTCTGCATTATAATTTCAACCTTCTTTGATGTTATGTTCGCACGGCGATTGGTCACGTACATCTTCTTAATGGCGCCGAGTATCGAGTGATCAAAATAAATTTCAGATCGAGTTGGCCGATGTTACATCGCGATTTAAAAAACGAAAGATCCATATGAAAAGAGAGTTTATTTAAAACTAAAACGTAACAAAAGATTTAAAAAACAGAAGATACATATGAAAAAAGAGTTTTTTAAACTAAAACTTAAGAAAAGATAAAAAAGCGAAAGATCTATATGAAAAAAGAGTTTTTTTACTAAAACGTAAGAAAAGATTTAAAAAACGAAAGATCCATATGAAAAGAGAGTTTTTTAACCAAACCGTTAGAAACGATTTAAGATACAAAAGATCTATATGAAAAAAGAGTTTTTTAAACTAAAACGTAAGAGATTTAAAAAACAGAATCCATATGAAAAGGGAGGTCTTTTATAGGGAAAGGTAAGAAAAGATTTAAAAACAAAATAGTCACATGAAAAAAGCATTTCTTTAAAAGGAAAACGTCAAGAAAGTTTTAAAAAGCAATATAACCACATGAAAAAGAGGTTTCTTACAGGAAAACGTAAGAAAAGATTTAAAAAACGAAAGATCCATATGAAAAGAGAGTTTTTTAACCAAACCGTTAGAAACGATTTAAGATACAAAAGATCTATATGAAAAAAGTGTTTTTTAAACTAAAACGTAAGAAGAGATTTAAAAAACAGAATCCATATGAAAAGGGAGGTCTTTTATAGGGAAAGGTAAGAAAAGATTTAATAACAAAATATACACATGAAAAAAGCATTTCTTTAAAAGGAAAACGTCAAGAAAGTTTTAAAAAGCAAAATAACCACATGAAAAAGAGGTTTCTTACAGGAAAACGTAAGAAAAGATTTAAAAAACGAAAGATCCATATGAAAAAAGATTTTTTTTACTAAAACGTAAGAACATATTTGAAAAACGAAAGATCCATATGAAAATAGAGTGGTTTTAACTAAACCGTAGGAAAATATTTAAGAAACAAAGAATCCATATGAAAAAAGAGGTTTTTTAAAACTAAAACGTAAGAAAAGATTTAAGATACAAAAGATCCGTATGAAAACAGTTTTTTTAACTAAAACGTAGTAAAAGATTTAAAAAACAAAAGATCCATATGAAAAAAGAGTTCTTTTAACTAAAACGTGAGAAAAGATTTTAAAAACGAAAGATCCATATAAAAAAAGGGTTTTTTAAACTAAAACCTAAGAAAAGATTTAAAAAACAAAGAATCCATATGAAAAAGGGGGTATTTTACAGGGAAACGTAAGAAAAGGTTTAAAAACAAAATATACACATGAAAAAAGAGGTTCTTTAACAGGAAAACGTCAAAAAATATTTAAAAAGCAAAAGAACCACATGAAAAAAGAGGTTTCTTACAGGAAAACGTAAGAAAATATTTAAAAAACGAATGTGTACGAACAAAAGAGAGAAAATAGAAAAAGGTTTAAAAATCAGGGATTCTAGTTCAAAAAGAATTAATTAAATTTCCGCAGAGAACAATAAACAGCCGTACGCGTGACAATAAGTCGCGTTGGCGGCCAACAAACTAAGAAGTAGTAGCTGCTCGCGCCCACGAGTTTAAAACCAAATCTAAAAATATCAAGCGCACCCAAGGTGCGAAAACTGCATAAAATCGAAACGGCCGGATGTTATGTACAAGATGAAAAACGAAACTCGCTGGCGAATTCCGAGAACTCAGCTGCAGAGAGAGAGAGAGAGAGAGAAATGGAGAGACAGAGATCGAACGGTTTTGTTCGAGTAGCAAGGAGCAGCTGATGTACGCGGGTCCGGGGCACTAAAAAGGAAAACGAGATTGCATGCGCGAGCGACAGGGAAAGAAATACTTCGACGTTAGTTAGGCGGGTAGGTAACGAGTTCGAAGCCGGTTCGGGGCAAGTTTTTTAAAAAATCATTCAAGGTGCGTATGCACATACCTAAGCCGTGCCATCTCGAAAACTGAAATTGGGCGTCGTAGTAGCTTTCCCTTTGACAAATTCGATAGAATGGGTAACGTCCACTACAAACAATTTTAAATATCGAGCGGGCCAACGGCCGAAGTCCGAGAATTGCGAAAGATGCGAGCGCAAGCAAAACAATCGTTGCCGTATGTTATACCAAAGAGCATATATTTTTGAATTATTGTAATTCTTATCTATCTGACGAATTTCTGTCATTTCAATAAAAGTAGCAAGTTTGAGCTAGAATGTAAACGGAGGAAAACGAAATTATTTATATAACACTGCTTTAAATATGTTTTAAATCTGGCAACACTGCTAATCGATTTAGTCGAAGCAATCTTTAGAATGGTTTGTTTCTGGAATACCTTGAGAAGATTTTTAACTGGTTACCTAGTTCACAGAGGGCCTAAAACTGCGATCCTGGTGGACGAGTAATTTCGTGGTATACGCAGGTAAACCTCGGGGCTGAAGTTCTTTATGTTATATGTTCTTTGCTTTGAATAACATGCAATGGGCACGAACGGCGGAAAATTTAAACTTTGCAGTGCAGTCGCAAATGCGAAATTTACAATATGGTAAATCATTAATACAAATCACAGTGGATGGTTATTTTTAAAGGGCGGATATCTAAGCTCTTTTGCTATACATAATAATTAATAGCTGAACAGAAACTTTTACAACGAAATACGAATTGTGAAGAAAACAATTGGCTGAAAAAGATTTTTTTCTGCAACTGTCTTAAAAGTCATCACTACTAAAATCCATTATAGAAGTAGACGTTTGTCTTACTGTTATTACAGTTATATTATTTATTTTTCAGAAAATTTGGTTCTTAATTAAAGTTAGTGCATTAAGGAAAACCGTGTTTGCTCATGTTAAATTTAGAGTATGTTATACAGGGTGTCCCAAAGATAGAAATATATTATTTTGTGAAATAAAAATTATTAGAAATTTAAATTAAACAACATAAAAGACAAATAAACTTTCTTTATACAAGGTACAGTTACTGAAAAAATCGAAATTATTAAAAATGAAGAAAACACCATTTTTAACCTGACTTGTTCAGCTGCTGTACGTGTTAATCTTCGTTACTTTTGGTTGTTTAGTTACAAAATCGTACTTTCTTTTAATAAATAAAATATTTTGTATTATTAAATTTAATAAAAATTACTATTTGTTTCTAACTTTGATAGGGCCCTGTCGCTGGACTCGCACCTCTAATAGTATATTATGATACGAGTTTTATAAGAAGTATTTTGTAGCACGCACGGATTTAGGGTACGACGAGCGAAGCGAGGAGTGCCCTAAAGGAGTAAGTGCTACAAAATGCCTTATAAACGAGGTATCATACAGTATTTTATCTACTTTGCCACTTTTTTAAGCAAAAAAATGAAAATTTTTAGTATTTTTATTATAGCATCGCTTTGTGTTTATTACGATACGCAAACGCGTATCGTAATAGCCTCAGTACGAACGCCAAGTAGATAAAAAGCATTATTTTATAGATGTTTTATAAGAATCGCGTTCAACACAAAACTGTTTTATAATAAGAAGTCATTTTGAAGGACTAGTGTTCAAGAATGTAAATATGACAAAATAAAATTTAAAAAAGTGTTTGATAGTACCTTGTAGCACTTATAATGATTAAATTGATCCATTAAAAAGTGGTTATCTAATTTCCAATCTGTTAATATTTGAATAATAAGTTATTGTTGATATTGTGATAAATATTCAGCCATTAAAATCAGTGCATTTTGTTTTAACTATATTGCATCTGTGTAGTATATAGCTGCTTGAAGGAGAAAAAGTATAAACAGATATATTCTAGTGGCTAGGATAACTGGCTTTCGCTCAGAAGGCTCGGGTTCGATTCCCGGTACTGAAAACTTTTTTAAAAATTGTAGTTTATATCTTTACGTAATAAAAAAATAATAATGTAAGAGATTAATTTTTTAACTTAATATATACTTTCTTGCTTAATTTATTACACATTTTGCATTTGGCTAAAACCAGTTAAATATCATTTGGTTCCTGTTTATTCTATCTATGCTTGAAATTTCATAGATTTTTTGTTTAATTATAGTGACAATTCAACACATCTGTCAAATAATTCAAATAGACCAATGACAATGTAGCGTTGTTCTGTTTTCAGCCAATAAAAAATAATTATATCGACATAACCACTAGTGGTTCCAAGCGGCATAATTTTTCGACATAGCCACTAGTGATCCTGGCGACATAATTTTTTGACATTTTCAATGTGATGGTTGCTCCTATGAAAACGAACTCACAGCAATCCAAATTTCACGTAAAAATTTGTTCTCAAAATGAATTTTTACAATTATATTCGTTGAATTTTCTCTCAGATACCATTCTTAGTCAAAGTTAAGTAGAATATTTTTGCGGTGGTATCACTACTCATGTCCATTGCAATCGAGCCTTAAGTTACCTATTGGATTATTCCCAGCTTTGCATTCCCGCTTATGATCGATTAAAAATGCAAATTTTTCTCCAAACTTACCTGTTGACCAAGGTGAGTTGGAAGACATTTCAAAATCTCTGTTTAGCATTTAGCTCGTATTTTTTATCGATTATAGTTGGATGGTAAGTAATGGTGAAAATAATCAATAGCTTAATTTCTCTGAAGGATATGTTATTAATTTGAAACGTAATAAATTATGACAGAATTTTAAAAAATATCCCAGCAACAAAATTTCTATAAATTTTCTATTCAAACTTGTTGACATATTGTTACAGCTTTCAATGTTATCCTATATGAATTTCTACATGTGGAAAAATCGATTAAATTGTTTTTATTTCATACTGATGTCAAAAATAACATTTTTCGGATTATTTATGGTACAAAAAATGGAACATTAAAATCCAATTTTAAAGTTCAAGTACTTTAATAGTATTTTATGTAACTAGTCCTCAAAGCAAGGCTTTAGGGGACGAGTCCGTAATATGAAGATGAGTCCTCTAAAGCCATTTGAGGACGTGTTGCATACAACGTTTTTTTGTATTAGCTCTCCAAACATTATAATATGAAGTTTCAATTACCATTAACGCGGCATTATATTAGGAGGCCGCGCGAACATGTATTTTTCGCTCCCCAAACTGGTTACTTTGGAAACTGTCTAATCCCAAAATGGCCATTTAAAGGCCTTGTACTTAAAGTCGTCATGGCAACTAATGTTTGAGTCCTCTAAAATGTTGCCATGACGACTTTAAGTACAAGGCCTCTAAATGGCCATTTTGAAGATCCTAGACAGTTTCCAAAGTAACCAGTTTGGGGAGCGAATACAAAAAAAGAAATTAAATTAATGAAAAACGGGGTTGTCAGATTTTTTAACAGCGGTTATTTTATTAAAACTAGAAAAAGCTCAATACAAAATCTATGCAAGGGTTACTCTATATACTGCTAAGAACACATTTTAGTACTTTATATTTCGAATGATAATTATTAGTAATTAATAACTTAACCAACAAAACAGATATTTATTATAAGAGTGTCCATTAAATGTAATAATTTTAATTTCAGAATTGTTAAAAAATGGCATAGGCCATGCATAGAATAGCTTTATCTTTGTTTAGAAACAATTAAAATCAGAGCAGGCTTGACATTTCATGCAACAAAAAGTAAACTGTAAAGAAACAAATGGCTTCTTCAAGAGGTTTGGTTGTGTTAGTGCCAAACTGCCTCAAAATAAGCTGTTTCTGTGTGTTAATAAATACCCAAGTTAACTAAAAGTAGTGTTTCACTGAGGGATTGTGTCCAGGGGTATGTGTGGAAGTTTTGCCTTGCATTGGGCTTCCGCACAGGTAAATACGAGTCGTCGAATTGGTCCAGTGGAAGCGGTGGTATTTGCATATTATTCTACGGAGGTCCAGCAGTTTTTTAAGTTCGTGTACGAGTGTATAAGCAAGCGACGTACGTGTAGTGCAGCGGAGCCCTAGATTTGAGGCCTCCAGCTTCAGTTAAAACGATTCAAGAAGTGTTCGAGAGTTGCAGCCAATTACCAGGTGGGTCCGAGCGCAGATTTAAGCCTTGCTAACTGCAGGCGTACAACGGCGAGTGGTCCGGAGTATCGTGGGAGTTCCAGCGAGAGGCAGGTAGCCCCATTTTCAAAAGAGAAGCCATCAAAAGGTCAGATTTGCCTCCTAAAAGTGCTAGTTTTGTGATTGTGCTTCGTTAGCGTCCCTTTAGCGCTTCACTTCCGGTTGGTAGCGTGGGTAGAAGTGTTTTGTTTTAAGACGCGGAATAGTTTCGTTTGATTATTATCGCATAGCAACAGCGTTAATTGCTGAAACATCAAGAATTTAATTAAAATTCAGAGCTTGTTTATGTAAAGTATGATCAAAAATTGTTTTCATCTAGTATAGGTCCTAATCGATGTATGCAACCATAAGTCACGTTTGACATTTAAGTATAATCGTAGTTGCATTCCTAAATGAGGAACTATTCCGTAGCCATACTAGAAGAAAACAATTTTTGATTATATTATATTTTGCTTCAGACATTTCGGAAATGGATAAGTATGTAGGGCATTGCATCAAAGGTGATGTACATACATATCAAGTCCTAATAACACGCATTAAGATTAATTTGTGCTTATGTATAAAATGTCAACAGCTGGTATTGCACAAAAACACCTTTGCTTGGGCAACGATATACCTTTAATTAAAACTCTGACAAGATACAAATTTTCTTATTAATTTCTGTGTTACCTCAGGTACGCCACTATCAAAAACTAATATACAAATTTCCTACATTCAATTAGGTACATGGACAGGTAATAATTATATTAAACGTGTGCACTTTCGTTTATCCAACTTGCGCCCGCCTGGTTTTACCACATGTGGCTTTGCGATATCCTTGAAATACTTCAGGTGATCAGATCAGCAGTGATTTTTGATGGGGTTCGATAGCATTTATTCATATCGTCGTCTCGTACATGCAGATTAATTAACCTTAGGTTTGGTAATATTCCTGACCTTTCGCCGGCTTGTTCGATTTACTTAGACAAACGTGACTGGTCTCAAGAGGAAAAGCTCGATTGTGATACCTACCAATTAACCACGTCGGCGATTGCTAAGAACTCGTTTTAAAGTTCCAGATTTCACAATTGTAGAAATGATACAGTAGAGATGATAATTGCATAACTGTGCGGCATCCGGTGCTTTTTGATGAAAGGTGGAGATGCAATTTAATAAAATTAGCTACTGAATTTCTACTTAATGGTGCCTGATTAGACTGCATTGCAATTGATATATTCCTGGTGTTGCTCGTATATACCGGGTGTCAGCAGAAGCATTATGTGTGGAAGTTTTTATTTATAGTGGTTTGTGAAAGTCGAGTCACTTGTGGAAATAGAACGACTACCTGTACTCCGAAAATTATTATTGTTATTAGTTATTAGTATTAGCATGCTTGAAGCGAATTGTAATTATTATTGTTGTTGTATACACAGGGTAGCAACAACATGTGTTATTTTAATTTTATTACGGATTTTCAAACTGTGATGCTTATAGTAAAAATTAAGGGTTTTGATGTATGTATAAAAATTTCACTGCTGCCTGTATATTCGGAGTGAGATGATTCTCAGAATATATTGAAATTGAAAATTTATAATTGCCGGCGTTGTACTTGTATTATACATGCATTGTGTACAAGTTTTTCATTAATAACCAAAGGTTTTTGAAATGTATGAATGACCTCCTCACATATTTGTAAAAGTTAACAACTTTAGATTTATTAAGACTGACAGTAACTGCATGCTTAACAAAATGTGTTTGTAATATAATAAAATCATTACTGTAAATGCCGTGTGCTGATGAAGTAGTATCTATAGAATTTTTCGTTTATATATTAGAAATGGATTTTAAAAGTATTAACAAGAATAATGAAAAACCGAGCTACGAAAATGGAACGATTCTCGCTGCATTCAATTATGACGTTTAATTTTTCACATAAGAAATATTAGCTATACAGGGTGACTTTAACAATTATGCAAATATTTTATACAGTACATTAAAACCATACAAAGTATGCAGCATTACCTTATACAAATGTTTATTGTCTTTGAGAAACACAATGAAGTTAACGCGTTTAACAGCCTCTGAAATTTTTCAAATTGAACACGCAGCTATGAAATTACTAGTTTTTGAGTCCCGTCGTGAGCAGTTGATTTTAAACTGTGACTAAGACGATATTGAAGTTGAAAAACTACTGCCATAAAATAATATTCATTTTATGGTATTTTTCAAAAATACGACATTAATAAGTACAAGCTCCTTTGGTTTTTAATTACTTGTTGTGACCCTCAAATTAAAAAAAAAAACTGTAACCTTCTCTTCTTCGGACTAAGACGTACTATGTAGCCAGAATACTGAAACCTTCAATTTTGTCCATTTTGAGAACCAATATAAAGTAAAATGTTGCATGTACCACGTGCCTATTTACAATAATAGCTCCCGGAAAATTCAAGGCTCTCCACTTCGCGTCGTGCTTTAAACATCTATTGAGTATGCCCTTAATACATTAATAACTATTATCATCCTCTGTTACCAGATAAAATATCTGCATAACTATTAAAGTCACCCTCTACATTTGTTTTCTATGTTCTTGAAACCTAACAATTCACTAAGAGCAAACTTGACGGAACAGTTTTGATGCTGGATATAGCGTCAGTCAAAATCGAAGTGGCTACGATTCTTGGCTGGCTATGAGCGAAGCAAAGCGGTGAAATAGCAGTCGGTAAGCGGCTCGGGGCGTACCGTAGTCCTGCACACGTGCAGTTCAGTGATTTGAAACCAGACATCCAATAATGGAAATGGCAGTGTCATCGACTGTCGCAATAGCGAAGATATTGCCGTAGAGCATAGCGAAAGCCACAGTTCGGGTATTGGGCAATTGGCATTCGTTAGTTATCATTGAAGGTGGGCGATTTTAACAGGGACTGTCTTTATCCACGACTGGTGGAAGGAGTTACTATTGGATATAAAATAATGCAACCAGTTATGATCAAGAGTTGTTGTACGTGGATAATTTAATATGAGGTTTATCATCAAAAGACCATTAAGCGTAGAGAGGTAAACTATTGCTATATGGCATAAAAGTAAATATAAATAAAACTGAGTTATTGGCTATATCCAAGAATACTGTCGAAATAAAAATTAACTTTAGGTCAATTTTGTCATAATTCATTTATTTGCTGATTTCTCGGATAAGGCCAGTCCTGTTTATTTGTTCAAAAAATGACGCAGCCTACAATCGAGCTAATTCGTTAATTCAGTAAACGGACTTTACCTTTGCGTTTATACTTCGCACGAGGGAAATTATCGAGGTTGTGGTTCGCAAACGTGGCTTTTCGATATTTAGTCAGGATTTATCAGTTTAGCGGGTATGCAGCATCGCTTCCAACTCCCTAAGCTGCCGCGAGAGGTAGCTTGATGATTTATCGAATATCATCCGGAGGTGTTCATTGCGCCGGGATGAAGATTGCCGCAGGTTGGTGTCATTTTGTAAGTGGTATTTTGTAAGCATAAAATTACCAGCCGTCGTTCCACTCGACATAATTCGGATTTATTAAGCTATGCTATGCATATAAACTTTTTGGACCTCGAAATTTTCTACCGTATCATTTTTACCACCGGCCCCAAATGTCAATTTTATATCGAATCAGAATATTATATGACTGCGAGGTTCTTTCATGAAAGCATTCAACTGCCGTCGGATCATTCCTGTTGCATCTCCTCCACCTAGGCCTTCTCTCTCTGACCTGCACATGACGTCGTTGAATGCTTTTTTGGCTGTGATTTGCGTATTTGAAGTCAATATTTCCATAGTCTGATTGCTCGTGACGTCACATAGGGAAATAATTAGTTGAAACTGGTCTTAAGATTTACCATAGTTTCGTGTAACTTTGTGTGTTTATTGTAATGTTTTAAATATTATTGGGTGTTTTGTTGTGCTTTGTAGTAAATCAGATATGAAAAATGTATTTTTAAAACGAAATCAATAGATAAAGGCAAGGTAAGAAAACAGATGTCCATTTCACCAATTTTCCAACTACTCTGCTTCAAGGTTAGAGACGTCGTAAATATTTGAAGTTTAAGTTCGCCCTTGTCTCGAATTCTGCAGGGGGGTAATCGTGATTTTGAGTCTAAGAATTCGTGGCGCCCTGGCCCTAATTGATTCTCGACGTACCCCTATTTTGAAGTAGTAAACCCATTTCAGGTTCTTTAAACCACCCTTGTTTCGACTGAAAGCTAGCTGGTTCAAATCAAAATTAGGGGTTGTTTTGTTTTTGTCTTAAGTGCCGTTTTCGCCTATAACAAAATGACACCTACTTGGTCTTTTGTGTTAAGTAACGATTTTTCCTCTAACAAACTTTAGAAGAAATCAGTTACAACGAGTCAATAAAATTCTAAATACCTAGGATCTAGAGACAGTATATGGAAGGAGAGATTAACAATATTATAACGCAGGCCAACATATTGTGTGTTTCACTTAAGAAGGCATTTATTAATAAGAGACGTGACAAGAACGACAAAAATAAAGATTAGTGTTCCGACTAACACTAGTATTTATATCAGCGTAAGCCGTGGGTACTGACGGAAAGACAAATAAGTATGCTGAGAGCTTGTGAAATGAAAATTTCGGAAGAACTTGGAGACCGGTTAAGAAAAGTTGGAAGTGGGATTACCATTCCAAGAAGAAGAATATTTGAGAAAACTTTTTTTTGTTGACATCAATGTCAATAATTGCCAAGCAGTAATGGTAAATCTATTTAGAAAGCAATTGAACAATGATGAGGTACATGATGAGTACTTCCAACAAAGTTCTTGGATCATATTAGATGAATGTATGCTCACTTTATCTGACACCTCTACGTTACTTAATGTTTCTTCTTCGTCCCTATTCGGTCCTCAAAGGATCATAGGGTGTCCGTTGGACGTTTCAGTGACATAAAGTTAGCGCAAGGTTGTCAGCCTTGCACTACTTAATGTTTAGTTATCTAAAAATAATGTTTTACATACATTTCAGGGATTTCATGACACCGTCGTAAATGAAATTGCGTCTGGGCAGTTAACTACCACATATGTTTTTACTGTAATGGAAAGCAAGTACTGGCAAATTAAACGTTAACGTAATCCCCAAATTATATTTAATTGTTTAAGCATGTGATTTGAATTTAGATATTTTAGGAACAGTAGTAGGTCGATACCAGATGCTGCTGATTTATATTGGCCAAGTCTGACTGCAGCATGTAATTTGTGTAATTAACAGGCAGAATTCATTCGAAATGCAACTTTCTATTCTGATTACGATTATAAGCTAATATTTTATGTGCAGAATTATTGTTATAGTTCTTTACAAATCTGTCCATATCGGGAATCTAACATTAATCAATTTTTTGCCCCCCAATTTTGTTTAGGACAAACTCTTAACATGTGTTAAAAATGATTTGTAAGTCAAAAAGTACTGGAGGTGGCTCAGAGGTAAATCCTCTAGTTTTGGGCCAGAAAATCTGGGTTCAACCTCTACTAACTTCAATGGCCACAAAAATCTTGTGTCGACTTCACTGAGACTCCCCAATCCGGTTTTGGCAACCCTTAAGGCCTAAACCTTCTGGGAGAGAAGCATTCGATGTCTCTATAGTAGGGATGTTAAAAACGAGGCTACTACTAAATTGTCGTCAGCCTGGCCGAGCGGTTAGGGCGTCAGGCTGCGGTGCCACGGTACGGGGTTCAATCCCCACATCTGGCAACTGGCAGGTGACCCACCGAGTCGCTTTAAAAATTGGTATCGAAACCACAGTTGTAGAAGTAGGGAAAGTAAGGCTGTCGTCGAAGGCGTGATGCTAACCACATCACCCAGTACGCCGTTAACATGTGCCAGATGACTGGGTTTCGAAAAGAGATATTTTGGCGACCCTGACCCGCCTTGTCTCAGACCATATTCCTACATGGAATGAAGTGCCCGAACTATTTGTTTTCGAAGATCGTCGAATTAGCCTTAGACGCATTGTTTACATTCGTCATATCTCCTACGAACAAGTTTCCACGTTGTTCATGATATTTTAGAAATGAAAAACGAGTGACGACTTCTCAGATGATTTGTGGCTATTTTGAAAAAGTCTAGTAACTTTTTGAATATGATTGTTAACTAAAAGTTCTTTTGGAAATTAGACCATCCACCTTATTCCTCGGATTTAGCCCAGTCTGATTGCTACTTTCCAGAAATTTATTTGAAGGCCACAAAGCTTCCCTCAATTGAAAAAGTTGTAGCTATAGAAGATAAGTTTACAAAGCAAAAAAATATTGTTCTTTCTAAAGGTGTTTACGTTAAATGAAAAAAAAACATCTTGAATATGGTAGGCTAACAACTTATCGTATATCAATAGAGGGTTTTGAGATGTAATTAGTATCTTACCTCCTCATTTTCTTCCGAGATACTGATGTCTCTTGCGAGTCCAGTAGCAGCAAGGACGAGCACCAATTGGGACACTGCTACGCAGATAAGACTAAGGGCTAAGAACACGGTATGGGCCATCCTTTGGGCGCTGGTTTTCAGGGGGCACCAGTTTTTGGCGGCGGCCAAAACACCGGAGGTGCCGCTGGCTACGGCCAAGCAGCCGCCCCACAGACCACCTCCGAGCTGCAACAAAGAAATAACATTTATGCGATTGAGTATCTCAGCGTGATTGATTTGAAATTTGTAGAGCATTTCAGTTATTTCAAGGATTATTAGGGCTTGGTGATGCAGCGAGTGGAAAATGTGCGGTTCGTGACTGATGCGTTTTCCAATGCATTTATTTGCATTTGTTTTATTAACTAGTGCATAGAATGTGCGATTCAATGCTAAAATACCAACAATTCAGAATGCGGAATTTAATGGATCATTTCCGCCTTATGTTTTTATTATACAGGGTGAGTTTTTTTTCATTATCACTATAGGGATCTCGGAAACCGTGAAAGATAGAAGGTTGGTTAAATGGAGAAAGAATTGCAGTTTTATGAGCTTATTCGAGATGTGCTCTTGTTTCTTTGAAAAAATCCAAGGCCTACTAGATACAAGCAAAATATTAAAATTACTTAATTTCTTAAAGTCGGTCTAGCGCCGTTATTATTGAAAATAGAAAAAAAGTAATAAGAATAAAAGTTTTAGCTATTTTTAGGGTGTTTATCTTACACTTATTAGTTTTCTTCTAGCTTTCATAGTTTTTGAGTTATAACATTAAGTTACATTTTTTTAAATAGCAATCATAGTTGAATTAGACATTTCTAAAAAGAGCATATCTCGTTTGCTAAATGGAGAAAGAATTGCAGTTTTATGAGCTTATTCAAAGTGTGCTTTTGTTTCTTTAAAAAAATCCAAGGCCTACTAGATATAAGCAAAATATTAAAATTACTTAATCTCTTAAAGCCTGTCTAGCGCCTTTATTATTGAAAATAGAAAAAAAGTAATAAGAATAAAAGTTTTAGCTATTTTTAGGGTGTTTATCTTACACTTATTAATTTCCTTCTAGCTTTCATAGTTTTTGTTTTCATCTTTTTCTTATTAAGAAAATTATTATAAAAGAATTATTTGTCAAAATAGGTATAACACACCTTATGTCATTTTAAGCGGAAAAGTGAGCTCTTTTTAGAAATGTCTAAGCCAACTATGATTGCTATTTAAAAATATGTAACTTAATGTTATAACTCAAAAACTATGAAAGCTAGAAGAAAACTAATAAGTGTAAGATAAACACCGTAAAAATAGCTAAAACTTTTATTCTTATTACTTTTTTTCTATTTTCAATAATAACGGCGCTAGACCGACTTTAAGAAATTAAGTAATTTTAATATTTTGCTTGTATCTAGTAGGCCTTGGATTTTTTCAAAGAAACAAAATTACATCTCGAATAAGCTCATAAAACTGCAATTCTTTCTCTATTTAACCAACCTTTTATCTTTCACAGTTTCCGAGATCCCTACAGTGATAATGAAAAAAAACTCACCCTGTATAGAGTATCAAAATACTTACGAAATATTACGAATTTATGATTCTATAAATTCTTCAGAATTTTAAACAACTGCCACAAATTTGAATTTTCTGTAGTAATATGATAAGTACTTTGGATTTGATGGTTATATTGATAGAAGTTGTTGCTTAGTGATAAAAAGTGACAGTTTTGACAGTTTAAATAATCCGACCGCGAAGCAGCAAGCTTGAGGGATATAACCGAAAAAAGTTCGAATCGTATTCGATCAGAACAAGAAAATACGCAACCAAAGCTATTTTAATTTATTTTTTATATTAAACAATTACTATGCAGTAGTATTTTGTTCATTGAATTATTATTTTTTTTGTATGCGAATAGTAGCTACTAGGCAAAGCTAGTCGTAGTATAAGCGACTGGTGTTCCCAGATACCGAGTACCTTTCTCGAATTGTATGTTCTGATTGGTTATTATAACTGGGAGTAGAATAATCAAAGTAATAATTGTGTTGTAAGTTGTAGCAGTATTCATATTTTTAAGTTTCGCCACTTCCCAGTTTAACATGCTCATCACTTTAAGCTATGTCGTTTAATAGGTTGTCAACACTTGGATATCAGGCGCTTTTCGAGAAACCTTCATTTAATCCGTTACAAGAGAACAAAAGTGAAATTCTTGTATTTTAAAAGTGGTACTAAATACTTATTAATTAAAATTTAAATATATGAATTATACACCTCAAATTAATTAAGCGGTCATCAGCGGGCATTAAAATGTTAAACATTCATTTAAGGCAGACAAAATTAGAGAGATCCTGGCAAGTCGGTATTAGAAAAGCGAAAAAGTTTTAAATGAACATTTTCCGAAACAGTCTATCAAACACAACTTTTTTTAGTTTTTAGCTATGGCGTAATTAAACATACAAATTGTGTTTATTAGGTGCATATGATGTATATAAAAAATGTACTTTTTTCAAATCAATTGGTTTTAAATAACAATTAGAACTGCAAACGCTTTACCAGCAGTTTGCAAGCTCTCAATTTAATGCACTATTGTGATTATCAACAGCTAAATCTATGAATTTCTTTAAAAAATGACCGTATTTTACAATGTTAAAAGGAAAATAGTCGACATAGATGAAAGGAATAAAATTATAGCAAGTAACTGTTTAAGCTAAGTTTATTTAGAATTATTCAATTTTTGCACTTCATTTTTTATGTGGATTCACATATCCAATAGCTTCTTAGTACAGTCGAAATGTACCTTTAAAATGAAAAAAGTAAGAGGCAATGGCTTATGGCTTACGCTTACACTTGATCTTTTGTTAGTATATTTGAAAGTACGCGTCTAGGAAAAAAATGTTTCGAATAAAAGTAAGTACCTACAATTTGTTTTTTACTTTGTAGGATCAAAATTATTCGAGTATGGACATGAACGTCTCTAATATTACAATTTTCAAAATTGTTCGATTGAACTTCCAGTTTCTGAGATAACTAGACATATGTTCATTTTGCTTTATTTCCCCCTTTAAAAGAGAAAAGAACAGGCCTTAGTATCAGTACCTCGACTGATATGTTAGATAATCTATTTGTGAAATATTTTATTCATATAAGTTATTGGCTCCCGGAGGAAAGAAAATAGGAGACGTGGATGTTAGACGAATAAACTAGGAACTAATGGAAATGTATGGGAAACCACGCATATTAGCAGTAATGAAAGCTAGCCGTATCCGTTAGTTATGGTATGTCTTCAAATTACCGAAAGAAAGAGCTGCGAAAACAATGTTACCAAGGGGAGTCACAGGAAGAAAGAGAAAGGGGAGACCATAGAACAAATGGAGAACCAAT